>OY735262.1:9358350-9633326 GCA_963457715.1 Argyresthia albistria
CCGCCCCTCCCACCGCATCTGGTCAACGGGACCATCCTCAAGACTGCACTCACCAACCCTAGCGAGGTAAGACAATCCACCGCAAGCCAAGCTTAAGTGTCCTGCTGACAGCATCTGCGATCCAGATTAATGGTTGTTTTCATTCGCAGGTCGTTCACCTCCGAGCGCGGCTCGAAAGTGCCGTGTCATCATCCGGGATCGCGCCGTACCGCTCGAGAGAGCGTTACACATGATCCGAGCACTCATAGACTGCGACGCGATGGAAGACATCGCCACAGTACGGCACCTACCAGACCTCCTCCATGACACCTCCGAGATAGGCGACAAGCTGTGCAGGATCGGTGACTCGATAGTGCACAAAATGGTCGCCTGGACGAAGAAGCTACCTTCATCATGGAGATTCCGATGGAAATCCACTCCAAGTTGCTGATGGAGAAGTGGCACGAGATCTCAGTGCTGACGACGGCTGCGTACCAAGCGATGCATGGAAAACACTCGCACACGCCGACGTCGGACCACGAGCACGACTTCATGCAAGAGGTATGTAATAAAATTGTGCTATTCTCTGCTGAAGTTGTTACACAGGCGTACCTGTATAACACTCATAAGTATCCATAGGTTAGCTTTCATTCAGCAGCATAGACATTATGAAACTGATTTTATATAATGAAACCCCCCAATGGCTGCTCCACGTTTTTATTTAGCCTGGGTAGTGTGTCACTGCTGGGCAATGCAAGTCCTCCCCTATGTCGTCTTTCGCATCTATTGCGAATCTTCTGATCCAAATGTTCCCTGCGGATTCATCTATTGCCCCGCATCGTGTTTCAATCGACGCAAGCGCAAGCCCAGGTCACTTTCGCTGCAGAAACTTCCGCCGGTTGCATTACGTGATCTGCATCGGCTTACGCAACCGTGATAGAAAGTCGTCTATGGGACTAGTCGCTTGTACTTGCGCCTGCATTGCATGACATTCTGTTACACTGCATTTTCTTGGGTCAAATGGGCTCATTAAATACTCCTCTAAACTAATAGCACCATCTGTTTTTGTTCTGTTCAATTCTGTGCTGATTTTGTCTGTATACAAACAATGTTCGATGTCCTAAATACCTGTAATGCAATACCTTATACACGTACGTCTATTTTACGACATTTTATTAGATAATAACTTAATTCCAATGGATATTAATAGCTTTATTTAACTGGTCTTAAAGTGAATAACTTATTAGTACCGCTAACTCCAGCAGCAGCAATGCATGTTGTGTATATACGTATTGCATTGCTTGCGTTACATAAACGGTGCTTAGTAGTGGTTACATGGAGGCATTTTCATTGTCTAGTGCATTTCCTGCTTATTTGTGATATGCTTTAATTACGTAAAGTAGAATTATGGGTCTATTTCATAGGTGTTAATTTTATTATGTTTCAAATATTTAGTTAAAACTCTTCCCTCTCTCTGTCTCTCTCTCTGTCTCTCTCTTTCTCTCTACCTCTACCTATCTTTCTCTTTCTCTACTTCACCTATGGGACTCAAATTATTTAAAAAAACCGGTCAAGCGCGAGTAGGACTCGCGGACCAAGCGTTCCGATCACACTTGGAGAGCGTACTAGTGTAATTAGGTTTCTACATAAAAAAATAAACTGTGATGTCATCCGTGTAAACAGAATTACACAGTTTTGCAGAAAGATAGAAATTTGCAGTTTTCAGATTTTTTCCCTTACTGGTGCTATAAGACCTTGCTTTGTGCCAAATTTCACGATTGTAGGCCTACGGGAAATATAGGTTTTGGGTCCATTGCGATTACTATGAAAATCCAACAATTATACAGCATAAACGGTCGTAGCGTTCGATTACGTTGACGTAAAAGGTTGTTTTTTTCACGGTGTTATGCCACCACAGGCCTTAACAATTGGTATTGGTATATTGGTAATGTCAGCTCGATACGTCCACGCGTTCTTGATATAAAGGTCAACGGACGGATGGGATGGACAGACGGACAACAAAGTGATCCAATAAGGGTTCCTTTTTTTCTTTTTAAGGATCGGAACCCTAAAAACTTTTACCCAAACGAGTTAAAGTTTTGAGTTTAAATCCCATCATCCCCACCAGGTGAACGCAAACCTGCGAACCCTTCAGAGCTGCCTCACCTCGCTCATGGGTCGGCCCATCACCCTCGAGCAACTACGCCTGGACGTGGGTCTGGTAGTGGAGAAGATGACCCAGATCACCTGCGTCTTCCGCCGGATCCAGCTCCGGATGGAGGAGTACGTCTGTCTGAAGGTCTACATACTGCTTAATCAGGGTAAGTTGTTCTCTAATTTTTGATTGAACCCCCGACCGTTTTGTATAACATTTGTAGTGGCATCACATCTCCTGAAAACGTAGCCCGATTGTGATGCGGCGTTTTATTCTTGCTACCTGATGTGATCGAGATGCATCTAAGTCAAAGGATTTTTTTAAATAGCCAAACATAAATAGCACAAATAGCACTCTAGTTTTCATCGAATCAAAAATGGATGAGAGTGATCAAGAACTCTATTCGTAATATTAACTTTGACAATCTTTTAATTGAACTGTATCTTTTATTTAATTTTTTCATAGTATTTTAACATTATTACCAAGTCATAAGGTTGAAAATTGCGGGCCATCGATCTGAGGATAGACGCTTGAGTAGTTTACCAAGTTTTCGAAGTTCAAAATCACACTCACAAAAAGTTTTCAACGGTGCAAATAAAACCAAGCAACTGATAAAAAGCTGACGTCAAACCGGACGAAACGAATCTTCCACCAATTGAATTCGTGTTAATTGCCAACGGATAACCTTTCACCGAGCGATATTTAGGCTAAGTAAACAGTTGCACTCGAATCTGGCCATTTCCTTGTTATGGAAAGCGAAACGGCTACTGTACTGGCGCGAGACGATTGGAAAGCAATTTGAAATTGCTCTGAAACTGAAACGACGGGCAGTAAACGTCGATACGTTAGAATCGATATTCTAAGTATGAAATTAAGCTGAAACTATGAAGTTTAAATATCAATTAAAATTAGGAAATATAATTATGGAATAGTAAAAGTAGTAAATGTAGCCCATTAATGTCCCCACCGAGGGGCACAGGCCTTTACCCGGATCCGAGTAAGATTGAGCCATACTCCACCACGCGGGCTCAGTGTGGGTTGGTGGAGGGGTTTTACGACTACTACATACTACGAAGTAGTGATAGTAGCCGGGACCTACAGCTTAACGTGCCATCCGAAACACGGAGTGTCCGATAAAGTACTTGAGACTAATTAATCATCTCATTGGTATATGGTCAGGACCGGGATTCGAACCAGCATCTCCTGTGTGAGAAGCAAGGTGAAACCCACTAGACCACTGAGCACTTATGCACGAAGCACTAATAATTATGTATGCACACTGAATTTTACAAGTTAGTTATCAAACCAATTCAAAGAATACATACTAGCCCCATGTACAAGTCCACCTAAGGGAATAGGGTCACTATAGGGTCTAAGTACTGGTTCAATTAGTCCTGCCCTGGCAAGCTCAGAGGGTGTAATCCGTTTACAGGGTGTGAGCCTTTGACAATTATGCGACCGGGGGTGCATTCACACTGGAGTGGGTGGACAGGGGTGATGATGTGGGGAAGACAGCGTTATGCACTGAGTCAGTTACCTGTTACGTAATCTAGGCATCTTGCTCGCTCGGACTGACTCATAACTTGGACTAGGTATATGCGAGGAAACATCGCGAGGATACCTTCATCACTCCATAGCTGCGGCGATGGACCAGCCCCCTGTCACGCATAATGGAGTATTGAGTAACTGGCCAAAAGTGGGCATAACTGTGCCTCTGTGGCCTCGTATGGAAAACGGCGTGACGCCATGCGCTCAAAAATGAAGTTTCAGTTCGAAGCTGTTCTTGTGATGACTAAAGAGACGAGATCTGGAACAAGAAAATTAACACTAAAATTAAAGGCAACGCGAGTTCGTTCCAAAGGATGTCAAATCAGTCTCGCGGAAATAAAAACAAAGATCCTAAAAAGGGTACAGTCAAGATCTGCAGTTAGTATCTCTCCACTCGTTCATCTGATGAAGGAGTTCCGCCCAATTTTATTCGGTATTTTGACGCTGCTGTCTGAATTAAAGGAAATAAAATGATCAAGTTATATGTTTGATAAGAATAAATGAAGCGGCGATGTGTCCGCACAGCGATTTGATCCTCGTTGACATGATTATAATTTATGATCGTAACCCAGTTCGGTGGTTCGGATGCGTTCTGGCTAAGTTATACCTTACAGATCGGTAAAAGATCTTACAACGCATGGAATAGAGACGCTTGTACTAATGGTGTAGCTTACGGCTACGTACGTCAAGGAGTGGTCGGTTTCGAGTCAAGAGACTTGTGAAATTGCTAAATCTATGGACAGTGAACTCGAGAGGCTTACAACACGTCAACCTAGTCAAGTTCTTTTGACAGAAGCATTTAATATGACGGGTGTATTTGGATAGTTTTAAAACAATTTTAGAGTTAACCTCAGCCCTAATTGACGAAAATATAAAACATTTCAGCAAAATTATTTAAACCTGTGAGATTGGCGTAACTATGAGCGATAACTTATTATTATGCGACAATCGCGCCTGCGCTGCGCTAGCTAGAGCTTATACTCGTAGCTACAGAGCGCAGGGAAACTATAATGACATCCTGCGTTATCGCAAGGCAACTAGGTCGCTCGCTCCGCCATGTTAGAAAATTATTTTCACCGTGCATGCGTGATGGCTGCTTTGTTATACTTATCGTATAGCTTCGTAGATTACACGTAGTACACGCAACGCACCTACTTCTGGCTTCACACTTAAACAATATAGTCCAATTCTCAAAACGTAAAACTATTTTAACTAAGAGTCGATCATTCACTCCTCAGATAGAGTTTATCTGTTTGTTTATCTGGGGAATTTCACATTTCAAATTAAGTTATCTGACCGTTTATCTGGGGTTTGAAAGATCACACACAACTTGCAATCCGTCAGTTCTTGTCCTTTATTTACTCTCCATCGAAAGAAAAATTGACGCAGTTTCATTTCTAGCGTTAGTTTGTAGTCCGTGGTAACTTTAAAAAAATGTCGGTCGATTTGAGTTAGTTACTATGGAAGCAGATTTAGATTATCTATTTATTTTCTAGATTTCTTTAAATAATTTTCGTTTGGTAGCTATAGAAAAGCCCTAACTGAATTACAAAACCTCGAATTAGTTATTTATTTATATTTATAGTATTTCGTATATATTTATTGCACATAAAGAACAAAACACAGAAAATACAGAGAAGTAATATACAAAGGCAAGCTTATCGCTAAAAAGAGATATCTTCCACCAAACCCAGGGTGGACAGAGAAAAATAAAAAACAGAACAGGCCTATGCGCTCAAGTAAGTGAAAATAAAACATAAATAAATCATAATGTTACTAATCTGCATTACATTTGCAATTGCTATTGGTGGTAGAGTATGCGGTTATATTAATAATGGTATGAATTTACGACGCCTTTGTCCTTCTGCCAACTACGCGTCTTTATACGGTGAAATAATTAGCCTTAGCACCATGTTCATGCAGCCAAGCTCCTACCATGAACATAGCGAAGCGAATAACGCGAAGTATTAATATGCGTGTAACAGGAATGACACCGTGGTTCCTGTAATCATAGTGTCAGAATAAAATTAAAAACTGTGCTTCTGCCATCCCGAGAGGGAATAGAAGTGAAGCTATGTTTGGTTTGTTTACTTAGGTACTTGATACTCGGACCTTGTCCAATAAAGAAATTACGTGATACTTCAAATGTAAGCATTATCAAGTTCTCTTTGACTCTGTATCAACTGTCACTTACGCGGTCTGTCACTTTTGGCCTGACCGTGCAGTTTTGCTATGAGTTTTGCTATGAGCGTGCAGTTTTGCTATGAGTTTTGCTATGAGTTTTGCTATGAGCGTGCAGTTTTGCTATGTGGGTTATTTAATTTAATAATTACCTAATCAGGTTGATATTTATATAAAAATTAAGTTGATTTCCATTTTGGATGTGTTTTATGTCTCAGTTAGTGTGCCTTTTGTGTATCGTCTGTACTTTGTCTCATTTATAAGCTATCCCTAATTCTAATTCCTTCCCTAACTTCGATCTTGAATTGTGAGGATAACAAAAAACTGGTCTTGTGTTATGTCCTTGTGAGAAATGTTTAAGATGTCAGGTTTTGTGTTCATAATTCATAATTTCTTTATTGCACACAAAAAAAAGTTAACAAAGCACGGTAGGTAATATAAAGTGTACAATGGCGAGCTTATCTCTAAAAAGAGATCTCTTCCAGCAAACCAAGTTTCGATGAGAGAGGTTGATAGCTGAGCGGGGGTAGACCCATGTGTACAACAATAAATTTAAAAGGTTTCATACATAATTATGCAACTGTGTTATGTTGTAAGTCTATATTTTGTGCTATGTGTCGCCTGTAATTGTTTTTTCTCCAAATAAATAAAATAAAACTAATATGCAAAGTTAGCCCGTCCATATTGTCTCGCCTTTTCCCATATTGCGCGGCTGTGGCACGACGTTGAAGCGCTTCACAATGCGCCGGTAAAAAGCGTACAGCCACAATAGACACGGTGGCTGCGTTGCGTCATCTAACGGGACAGCATTTCACTCTCGCGCGGAAAGCGCAACGCGGAAGGCACTTTCTCTTTCGCGCTGCGCGGGCGCAGGGGTTATAGCATCGGCTCGGTACAGTCGGGGGGACCAAATAAAGATTTATTTTCACAACATAACATGGTCTGACATCCCTCCACCCTGAGCTAGCGTGGAGTATGGCCCGATATAACTCGTATCCGAGCAAAGGCCCTTGCCCCTCGGTGGTGACATAAATGGCCTACATTTTTTAATTTACACATAACATAGCGTCACGCCAGTTTGCATACGGCGCGGCTGAGGTACAATAGGCTTGTGGCCTGTCAAGTCAAAATAGACGTTTAGCCAACTATCCAAATAAAGTATAACCTTTTGTATTTTCACATAACATAACATAACATAACATAACATAACATAACATAGGAGGGAGAGTTTCTTGCCCTTCTTTGCTCCATCTCTAAGCCCACAACTTCCGAACGGGCGGTAGTATACAATAATATTAATATTATATTGACGTTGACTAAGCAATCTATATTATTTTATGGTCAATAAAAAAAAATGAATTGAATAACATATAGCGTCACGCTTTTCCCCATCCGAGTTTGTAACAATAATGTTTGCACTCAAACAATAACTAGATAAACGTAATTACTGGTGCCTCTGCCAGCTAATATGGAAAGAAAAACTAACATTTAAACGTTTTTTAGGCTCTTATGTAGCATTTTACTGTTTAGGCTTATTTCATGCGTCACATCATACGCATACATATCATACGTGTAGTGTACCATAAATTGTATTGCAATATTTGCAATACGGTAAGGCTATTTGACCACGACTGTACAATCTTGTGCCAGCACGTCAAAAGCCGCGTTCGGCGTTCGCTTATGTAACCTCGCCAACTCAAGTGGCTATAAAGTTATAGAATATGCCATTTTGATTCATTTTCGAATAATACAAAATAAGGGCGGTACCTACCCTACTCACTCATGCCACGTACCCCGTCAAAATACCAGGCAAGTTACCAACAACTCGATAATAATATAATAAATATCAATTAAGACTGGAGAGGCGTTTTTCAAGAACTATCCAGCAGAAAAAAATATATTTAAGAAAGCCTACAGCACAGTTAAAATATTAAATGTAGCCCATGAACGTCCCCACCGAGGGGCACATGTCTTTACCGGGATACGCGTAATGATTGGGCCATACTCCACATACACTTGTATACAATATACCTACTCAACAAAAAAACTTTGAACAGTTGGATCATCTCGCGAAACCGGCAAAGTAGTTATAACCGCGCACCGCGCAGCGATCGGAGGTCAACGGCTAGCCGCGGTCGTTGCCCCGCTATCGCAGTGACCTACTGAGCGCGTGACGTCACCTCCTCCGCACTGCCGCCGCCGGCGGGCGCGGCGGTGATATACTGCGGTCGGGTGGCGCCATCTAGCGGGGAGTAGCGGGTACTTTCACTGGGTATCGTCCATAGAGTTTGCATCCTCCTTTCTGCGTATCGTCTATCATGTAGTGATGGGACGTATAGAGAGTTGTAGTATGTAGTATCAAGCGAGTGCTTGAAGCGTAGACAGAGAAAGGAATAGACGGAGTGCATGCGTACACCTTTGAGATGGACATAGAGTTGGTTCTCAATAAGCATAAGGTTCAAAATCAGAGATTTTCTGCCACTCATCTGTCAAAACAAGAGCAAACAAGCATTTGACAATACTGTGGCCAACAACAAAAACGCATACGCGGGTAAGGGACAGGTGATCGTTATTGTTTCTCGCTTTCACAAAAATGATTTGTATTATGTCATCTCTTTCTTTTCTTTTTTTTCTGACGATGTGCCATCTCTATAATATACTCCCTTTACGGCTTGAAGTAATTCGAAAACTTCCAATAATTTATTTATTTCTCAAAAATTAGATTTTTTTGTATTCGTATGTTCTAAAAAACATGTGGTTCGTCCAATAATATTAATTATAAATCTATGTGTAAATCACAAATTAATAGTAAATAAATAATATTCAAACATTATACAAATTATTAGGGTGACCATAATTTCAACAGTTGTTACTTTATTAGTTGTCTTCTAGGCTTCTAGGATAGCAAATAAAATAAAATATTATAACGCAAATATTTAACTCCCATTGGGGTAACAGACGCTCATACGCTTCAGCCAGTATTTCTCTGATATATCTGGATGGGCATAAAAACATTTTGCCACTTTTATTTTTTAATAAATTTATACAATTCCATTGCTCTGCTGAATATAATTTTCAACGTTAACATGTCTTGTTACAGAAGTGGAGCTGGAAGGGATTCAGGAGCGATACGTGCAAGTTCTGAGGAGTTACTTGGAGCACGCAGCGCCGCACCACCCCGGCCGGCTACAGGAGCTGTTCAACAGAATACCCGAGGTTAATAAATGAGTGATATTTCCATACGGATTGGCAGAGGCACACGCAAATCATACCATAAATTAATATATTCTTGTAAAATAATTTAGATTATATCATAATTTTACAGTAGCTCGTAGAAGTTACTAGGGCTACTTTCATACATACAGTCGAAAAGGTGGTTTTAGCCTGAAGTTTTTATTTTTACATCTTTTGGGTAGTGCTTTTTAAAACTAACTTCTTTGTTGGTCCCTCAATGCTGAGGATCGTGACCGCATGTTCAGTTCAGTTCAAATTTATTGACTATAAAATTATACATATTACTTAAATAGTCAACAATGCTCTCCTCCATAAAACTATAGGTAGAAGGAAACATTAACTAACTGTCCACTTCTATTTCCAGATCCAAGCGGCAGCTAACCTCCTACTGGAGAGCAAAATGTTCTACGTGCCCTTCGTACTGAACTCAGCCGAGATCAGATAGTACATGGCTCAGCAGGGCGTCTAGTTCTCTATGTACGAGCACTTGCGCCCGCTCCTGAGCACCCTCGCGTTATGATCGCCGCCCCCCGCCGTCCCCTCGCAGCCGCTGCGAGAGTGACCAAGCAACCCGAGTGAGACATGACAAATCTTAACAAATACTCGGGATAGACCAGGGCAAGTGCGTCAGCTTCAGAGAGTTTGAGACGATACATGTGTGAGATGATTTTATGTTTACTAGATGAAATAAAACGTCCCAATTGACAGACTGATATATAATAATAGTTATTTTTTAACGTAGTTCGAGGGACTTGAATGCGTTTTTATACGTGGTAGTGTACACTACTTAGTGTTAGTAATTAAATATAAAATTATATGCTACTATTTAAATAGTCAGACGAAAAATCGCATAATATATATTTCTGTAAATATAGACTATAATTTATACGTTAGATAGTAAGATGTTGTTCTAGACCTAGTTGTTTCTAATTGTAAATGAAATATTGCTGTTTTAGGTTGCATTTTATATAGTCTAGGGTTACCCAGTAGGCTACTCACTGGAAATGTAATAAAATTAATAAATTTACAAGTAGTTTTATATGACTTGCTCGTTTGTAAGTAGCACTAAGTATCTTTATTCTCAGTGTTTACAAAGACTGCTTGTATACAACTGTACTGTTTATACACTAACATTATCTCTGACGCGTCTCCAGCGTGGTCCACGCATCGCGTGTCATGTTCGGTTCTCATAGTCACAACTTATGCATTTTTATTGCCAATACATCTCGTTTATAACGACTCACTTTTCCTAATTCTGGTCTTTAATTAAAATACTTAGGTATAACTAGTAACCGTTCGTCACTAGTACCTAACGGACTATGTTCTTGTGTGTTTGGTTGCCAGTTGTACTCATATGTAGACACTTGTTGCATTTCTCTCTAGATAAACCAAGTTTGATCTCTCTCCCATCGATACTTGAGAAATTTCAAAATATTGACTGATCGTGGAATGAACTCGAGTATCGATATGAGTTGAACGCTAGCTTTTTATACTTAATAGTATTTTTCTTTTCTCTTACTGGTTCAATGTTTCTCAAAACATAAATTAAGGCCAAATAAAAATTCCGTCTTTCGTTTGATTTCCTTGTACAAGTTTGTATTATTCGCCACATCCAGTAAATTTAAACCCTGTGAAACAGACTGAAACGCGAGGTAATACATTGTTTGGAATTGCCTATTTATACGTAATCTTATTGCATTGATTCCTTTCGAATATAACTTAAATTCAAGCACTAACTATTAGGTAGCATACTCGTATAGGTTTGATTAAATAGCAAAAGAGACTTTCTGTAACTAACACTGTCAGTAATCACTGCCCTTTTTTCTAAAACTTCTTTGCCGTGATCTTTATCACAGATTGTATTAAAGTTTACGTTATTTTGTAATAAATGTTCCAACAACGGTGAACAGTTACCGATAGATGTAGGAAGGGTAATATACCCTTGATATAATTAAGATATTACAACCAAAAAGTTCGTTCTAGGGACTTAGGTTATAGTTAATTAGGTATGGCCAATAGGCATGGGATAGTGACAAAAAATCAGGTTAAAGTCGGCTAAACCCACCCCAGTCTGTCACAGACTAGAAATTATTTTCGGATGCTGTTCAATACATAAATCAATAAATATAAGACACATTACACGGTTATGATACCAAGTTAAATTCATCTACTTAAATATAGTACAGCGTTAAGGGTGCTGCTGTAGCATTGCACATAGCAGCGCAATTTATTTCACTGTTCTTAAATCTGAAAATAATAGCATGCCAGTTTTAACACCAAGCAATGCAAAAATCACCACGTGGTATATAAATAAAGTGTTATTAAATCCCGTTACCTGAATGAGCGACACGTTCCTCATTGCGTTACCATTAGTTAAGTGTTAATCGTTATTATTACTGTGTTTTTGTAAATTGTAATGAAATGTGAATACAACCAGTTACGATACTGCCATCAAATGCCTAATTAGTTTTCAAATAATTTTGTTAATTTTTATGTATTTAGTACTTTAAAATTAAGTTATACTTTGTGAAATTATTGTGTAGTTCAATGTGATAAACGATCCATAATAGTTAATTGGTTATGCGTCAAATGTTCCACAAAAGTAACGCACCTGTCAGTTGCCTCAACGCATATCGGCGTTGCAGTTGACGCACTTGTGACGGGTAGGCCTTAGTATTTACTGAACTGTCATGATAAACAGATGACTATTTATTTATTCAAAATCTTATCAATTTTATTTATAATTTATTAGTTTATTATACACACATACGCCGTCATAACGAAGGTGTATAATCTAAAGTCTGAGGTAAAGATGCCTTTATAGAATTTTTAAAATTAATGACGAAATTCGTTATCTAAATAAAAAAAACTAGAATCTGTAATCGTGACGAGTGCATCGTACTACTAACGCGCTAATGATTTTATTTAAAATAGGTTTGGACATTTATTTCGTTGGTAATAAAGTGTATTTTTAAGACACTAACGACACTGTATCAAAATGAAAATTAGAGTTAAGGATGTTATTGGCGTTGTACAAAGTACGAGTATAGTATTCAGAAACCTGTATAAATGAAATTGGCGCATTACTGGCGAGTACCTAATTAGACTAGTTCACAAGAAGCCCTCGGAGGCTAATCAATGATTATGTAAATAAGTATATTAGGTGGTCCATGACCATCCACTCGCTTCATCTGGTTTTTCTAAATTGCTGATCTGTTAGTGCTTCGATTCCTTATCTCGCTTACCTACTTGTGATGAACATTTAAAATTGTTTTAACTCTACAGTTACATACACATTTGTACATGCCCTTTACCATAATATTTCTGATACTTAATTTTGCACAAATGAAATTAGGTCATTGTTTGATACAGTCAATTGTAACTTATCTGAAAAATATGTAGACATGTCACCGTAAAATTGTGAAACTCGTGAGAATACAATCTAACGAAAAAACCCCGTTAGATTATTACCTGTCGATAAATTATAAACAAGATCGGTTTAGCATTTATGCTTTTTTGGTACTTACAAGTCAACCTAATACGAAGGATAAATGGGTATTCGCTTCGCTCAACCCCTTTATCCACCTACCCTGACCCGCCACTTTGCCCAGACATTCATCATTTCAATTTATCTACTAAAGCGTTATATTGTATGAACAGTTTACAATTTTTCGACAGATTACAAACTTACGAATTTAAATCCGTTAGATTGTGTTCTCACGGGTTTCAGAATTTTACGGTGAAATATATTATTATACCTTTGGTAAATGACCTACTAATAAATCAATGACGATATGACTTCCTTGGATCAAATTGAGTATAAATTCCAGCCTGATATTCATCATTATTATGTTGTAGGTACATGGATTTCTATTGATCGAAAATTGATAAAAAAATATCTACTTCTTATAATTATTATTACAGAAGTACTGTTTTTGTTACACTTCGAAATAGCCCGTGTTTATGATGAAACCCAAATTATTGAAACAATCACACTAAAAACATAACGACAGATGTATAAAAAATACCGATTCCAATTAGCTGCCATATCGAACTGTGCAAAAATATTCGTGTGTATCTGTGGAAATGCTTGTTGGTAGTAATCATTAGCACTAGATACTACGAAGTAATTAACAAAGAAATCTGAAATATTTTGACTGATACATAGTAATATAAACTTATAGTATATGTTAATGTATTTGTAAGGGAATAACAATTACTATTGCATTTGACACTTTCTTTACAGTCCATAATGAGATAAACGTTTCATCATAAGATAAATACTGTCGAAATATTTTCACATAACTACTTAGAGTAAGGTTTGTTGTGTAAAAATTAGTGCTTCACGCATTTCGGGTAAAAGAAGGGTTGAAATTGTGTACATTAGACCTTGTATTAAAATAGTTTAATGCCGTAAGAGAATATATATATTTGGAATCGTTGACGAGTGTTTGTTGTATATAAATACATGTAATATAAACATAACAGATGGATTCTAATAGTATTGTGTATCTGTAATTTTCACATTTTCATCGAGCATTGTTCAATAAGAGTTAAAGTAATTCTGTTTTGTAAACAAACACGTTTAGCTTTATCTTCAACAGGATAACAAAATATTTTTTCATAAATTATGCCAGAATTTAAAAGAATCCTCTGAAAAAACATATTGGTCCAGTCGTAGAATATTTACTTATTATAATTAGGACAGAAAAGCATGACAGACATCTTTATTTTTATCAGTGCCGGTGGACTGATCATTAGGTATACATTTTAAACTTCCTGAACTCAAAATTACCATGCAAGAAACAACATATTTCATTTACTCATCATTTTCGTAATTATTTTAGAGTGCTTTATTTATTACCTTAGTTGGGCTTGCTCAATCTCAAGACTTACCTATCACTATTTAGTATTATTCAATAGCCTAATGTCCGTAAATTGCGTCCTAGCAAAACACATGATAGTAAAATTGCATGGGCTATGCCATAGCCATAGCCGCTATGGTATTAAAGCTGTTGTTTCGACCATGATGTGTAGAAGAATATTTACAGCATATTGACAGAAATTCCTTTTGCAATTTTGCCATTTGTTGTCACCCTAACCTCGTTATGTGGTGCGCCGAGTTAGTCAATCGAATGCGGTTTCTCGAGAGAAGTTACCTACCTACATTTAAGTTAGCAATGCATAACGTGTTTGTACTTTAATTTTGTTTTTTAGTTGTACTCTTGGAAATCAATGGTTAATAATTTAAGAAAATAAAATGTATGTGAAATATTACTGTTTTTCTTTTATCATATCCGACGCTCCTGCTGGGTGTTAAACATTAAGCTTGTGAAGTGCTCTAATAGGATTTTTTTAAAGTTTTACGCCACCGGCAATCACCAAATCGCATACAGTTTCGCTCGCGGGGCAATGACAGCAGCTGTCTATATAATAGCTGCTATTGCCATGTATAAAAAACTCACCATAGGATATTATGGCGAGATTGATACACGAATTTATTAAGCACGTAAACGTGAAATGGAACTTTACTTGTTTACTTTACTTTCATAATCATCATTGGAGGACCTGAAGACTTGAGAATTAAATCCGCTCTCTTTGTACGTACAATAGTTATAGTGGTTATAGTCTTGGAGGAAGATTTATTATTAGTCTGAGGTTATAGTCGTCGCTATTGACATAAATAGCCGTAGATAGATACTCCCTTTACGTAAATAGCAGACTACACCGACCGCCTCTAGCGTCGAATGGCACAAGCTGTGACATTTTGCCGCCTACCTAGTGGTGAGTAGCAGAGTAGCACAATTACAATTTAGTTATTGTTCTGAGATTACAATACTGCTTCCTATTGCCATCTAGTGTTTAATCTTAGAACTAAAATGTTGCTAGTCAAAAAATCTAACTACATAGGTCGCGTTCCGTGACATCGCCGTTAGGGCCATAATCGATTACAGCTTCTACGGTGCGGGTGCCTACGTTTTGTATCGCCAAAACTGACTCGGAACGGCTTCGTAGAATGCGTTTCACAAAATAGTTCCTTTGTCGAAGTCTTTATTGTCAAAGGTTAAGAATGAAAATGCCTTGATCCAAAGGAACTATTCGGTGAAACGCAATCTAGACGCTGTAATCGATTTTGGTGTGACTCGGAACAGGGGGCAAGAAGCCTTGCCTTTTAGCGAGAGTTTTTGTTTATTGCAACATTCTTTACTTTATTCTATAAAAAAAAACAAGTCGCCGCCACATGTCACCAATTTTGTGATTTTATCCAAAAATATCATAAATTAGCCCTAAAAATGGTAAGAAAACACGTTAAAACCCTTCAATTCAACTTCAAAATACTATAATTTATTATAACTCTACAGTGACAATGCTAACACCGACTATTCTGAATCATTGGTGTATTTGGTTGTATTTACATGTTTCATGCATGATTCTCTGTTTTAGAAACCACTCATGCTGCAAGGGCACGAGCGTGCTATCACACAGATCAAATACAATCGCGAGGGTGATCTACTATTCTCGGTAGCGAAGGACTCCAAGCCTAATGTGTGGTGGTCGCTAAACGGCGAGCGTCTTGGCACTTTCAATGGCCACGGAGGAGTAGTTTGGTGTCTCGATGTAGACTGGCAGACCATCCATCTCATCACAGGAGGCGGTGACAGTTCATGCAGGTATGTTGCTCTGGTTAATCCGAGCTTAAAAGATATGCGTCACATCCCTGCTACCCTTTGTAAGTCACTAAAAGAAGACTTCTTGTCTGCAGGAAGATGAGTTTTAACTTTTGTTCAATTATATTCGGGATATGAGATCACGTGAGGTCAGGAGCATGATTCTCGCACATTCAATATACAATATCTACACCTCTATCGAGTGATTTCATATGGAAATCTGTCAATATTGGTCTCAATATCCGTATATCGAAGGCGCGAGAATCGACCCGCAGGCGGCGGATAGGGTGGCGTGATATTTTGTTTTGTATGAATAAGAAATAAACAACTACTCAGACCGCCTCAAGTTCTAACTGTGCACACTGTTGTCAGATGTGTAAATAAATGCATGAGGAAATGGCAAATTCTAAGTTTAATCTACTTAATATTTTAAGACAGCCTAGTCAGAATTGACAAGTGATTTTCTACTAACATCATACTTTGATTACAGATTATGGGACCTGGAGACAGGCAAGAACATAGCTACGATCAAGACCAACTCTTCGGTGAGGACATGCGGCTTCAGTTTCAGCTCATACCAGGGAGCCTACACCACTGACAAGGCTATGGGACACCCTTGTGAGGTGAGTATGCCTCGCGCATTGTAAAAAGAACGCTGAAAGCGAAGTGTTCGCGCATGGGTACACTCGCGCACGAAAGTACTATTAAGTCCTCGGCGCGCTCCGTAGCTGACCGTTCGCCCGCGCGCAACCACATCCGCCTTTCTTTACCTTTTTACCTTACTCGAGACCGCGTAAAACTAAAACTACCTAATCAGTTTTATTTGCTTAAGCTTTAGCGCGACCTACTCGATATGTTCGACAACCTCTGTGGCGTAGCGATTGCGCATCTGCCTACCATGCGAGAGGTAACGGGTTCGAATCCCGGATGGGGACAAAAAAACCCCAGGTCTTGGATGTTTACATGTTTGTGATGTTGCTTTTTCTGGTTCCCACGATACAGGGTATCCTAGTGTGGGGCCAGAAACACTGTATGTGCCTGTATGTAAATGTAAATTTATTTAAAAATGTATGTATGTAATTTACTGAGAAGCAATGGCTAATCTGAACATTATCAATGAGTTCTTAACTTTCGTACAAAATAGTATGACATACTAATAATAATAATGTATTAGTCTGACTGTAGACTCAGTACATTTTATTGCCTCGGCAGTCTTTTTCATCCATTGCCCATTATTATGAGCCTCTCTCTTCATAAAACAATATACGTAATAAATATTTTTTCTCACTTTTCTGTGTAAAAGCATTTCGTAACTAAACACTTTTGTGCGCGATGACATTCGAGAGCCGAGCGAGACGAGGACACAGCGCGGGAAAGAAAGGACGACTGACGAACCAATAGCGCGCCGGCAAGCATGCGGCGCGTGACCCGCCCTCCTCATACTACCAAAACAGACCTTTAAATCGCCTCCGGTGTGCACTTCGCCGCTAGCGTTATTTTTACAACGCGCGATATACACATGTCTATTTTCTATTTCTTGTGTGCCTTCCACTACTGGAGTTTGAGCTCTCCATACTCTTTGTTCTTTAACCCAATAACTGGAAGATATTGGATGTTTTGACAAAAACCAAAGATCATTATCAGACTTATTTTTTGAGGAATATTACAGCTGAATTCACTGTTAAAATAGCCTCAAAGGTACAATAAGCATATAATGTACTACCTCATATATAATGTAATGTCTCTGAGTTGAAACAAATCAGTTGTTTTATTCAAATCAATTTTTCATGCCAATTCCAGGTTTTCATTGTGGACACAAGAACTGTGGATGACTCCATCTCCACACAGGCCCCGATCCTCAAGTGGGAGATCACCGACTCCAAGGTCACCTCCATGGTGTGGGGCGTGCTGGATGAGACCATCATCACAGGACATGAGCAGGGAGACATCATTCAGTGGGATCTCAGGGTAAGCTATGTCCAGGGACATGTACCTCATTTTATTATTGAAGGAGGACTTGGACGTCCTGAATAAAGCTTGAATAAAGCTGTATTTCAATAGTTCTTTCAACCCAATAATAGTTTTCATGGAAGTGCCTGTTCTCATAAATGGTCCATGTATGGTTTTGTTACCCCATTTGGCAAAAGGAAAAGGTTGTAGCAATACTTACATATCGTCACACCTTTTTCCATATGTGTAAGCAGAGGCACAGACATTACCTTGAACACAACCCAATTATGAGTCCATTAGAGCTTGCGTCTTTAAAGGTGCAAGTTCGTTGCCGATGACGCGTTGTCGTCTCGCATGACGGTATTATGGTTTTCTATTTCTATAGTATTCTATTGAATGTCTTCCGACTCAAACACCCTCGCTGTCATAAATGAGAAAACGAAGCTGAGATATCATGGGACCCTAGGGCGATAGGTGGCTCAGGAGTTAAACAGCATAACGATGTAATGTCGTATATTTCTATTAAGAGAGAGACTTAAACTAAGTTACACAGCTATTTATATAAATCTAAATGCTTACCTAACATATTGTACCTATGTGCGTCACAATATAGTGTTTGAGAGTGTGAGTGTAATTCATACACTACACCTCCCCCGAAAGTTAAGGGTTCACCTCCCTATTTGAAAAAAAAAAATGTGTCGCACATAAGTTTACACATTTTTTTTTAAATAAACACTTAAGGTAATTAACAATTACATAAGAATTATTGGTTAAATAATTTTGTATTATTTTTATGAATTATATATTCTTTATGGTTCTTCAAAATTTTAACATTACACTTTAAATCTTCTAACACTTCAAATGGACCTAAGTATACATCATCTAATTTACTACCTGTCTGATTTTTCAATAGTACAAAATCACCTTTCTTATAAGTAACTGTATTCATTTTCTTATCATATCTTACTTTAGTATTTAATTTACACTGTAACAAATTATTCCTAGCTTCTAACTGAGCTTTCTGTAGTCTAAATTTTAATTCTAAAGGATAATTATCATAATTATACAAAGGATCTATAGATTGAATGTTGGTCAAATTACTTGGTAAATTACACATTTTCCCAAAAACTAACTCATACGGTGTATACTGCGTATGTGAATGTACCGTAGTATTGAACGAAAAACACCAATAGGGTAGCCAAGTGCTCCAGTCGCTAGTGTTGTTGGCACACTGGATGCGGAGGAAAGCGCCTAAGCTTTTGTGGCTATTCTCAAGAGCACCTATAGTCTCATGATGATACGCTGTCGAATTAATCTTATTAATACCTAGTAAACTACAAACTTCTGTCATCACTGCTGACATATTCTCGGTTCCTTTATCAGTAATTATTTCTGTAGGTATACCGTATCTTAAAATAAAGTTATTAACTAATACCGATGCGACAGACACGGTGTCTTTCCTTTCTAAAGGATACGCCTCTACATATTTACTTAAATTACACTGTACAGTTAATATATACCTATAACCATGGTTGTCTATATCTAATGGACCCATTATATCTATACTAATTCGTTCAAAAGCGCTTGTTGGGGTGGTTGTGATAACCATTGGTTCCCGTGTATGCTTATTTGTGTGTTTCTGCATCTGGCAGGGTTTACACTTTTTCACATATTCAGTAACGTCATTATAAAGACCTGGCCAGTAGTATAGTTTCCTAATGTTATTTAACATTCTATTTACCCCAGCATGACCGCTTGTGGGTAATAAGTGGAAGTCATTTAAAATAATTGTCATGTCATCTTTATTCGTAATGCGACTAACACCTTTTACTATCAATAATCTTGGAATTGTACAATTCATAACTTTTAATTCTCTTGATAAACACGTTAAAAAGTTTACATCTCTTTTTTCTTTTAAAACTATTAACTCCTCAATTTTACATTTTCTGCAAAGGGACTCTAGTTCTCTCGCTATTTCACTCACGGAACATAACGATCGAGAAGTAAGGTATATAACAGACATTGAGGGAACGTAGACACATAAATTATTTGCACTAGTGACTTTTTCTACGTTTCTAAACTTTGAGTAGTTTTTACATGTAATCATCAACTCTACTAAATCAGTATTTTTCGGTCGTCTGAGAATTTCTACTGCTCGAGGTTGATCAGACCTTGAACTAGTGGAAATCTCATTGTCAGTCAAGTCAGGCTGTAATCTTCTTTTCTGCGCTCTAGTCATGACCAATACAACGTTTTCATGCAAGTTTTTCAAATCTTGACTATTTTTAGGAAGTTCTGAAGGTCTCGGAAGACGACTCAATGCATCTGCAGCTGCGTTGCATCGTCCCGGAACGTACTCTATATCGAAGTCGTATTCTTCGAGATAAAGTCTAAACTTTGTTAATCTACTCGATGGATCGGTCATGTTGAATAAATAAATCAGTGGCTTATGGTCAGTTCGTATGAGAAACTTTCTGCCGTATAAATAAGGTCTAAAATGCCTAATTGCCCATACGATTGCTAACAATTCTAATTCAATAACAGGATATCGGGTTTCAGCTGGTTTTAAGTTACGGCTCGCGTACGCTATCACACGACCATTCTTGTTAGACAATACGGCGCCTAGCCCTATCTTTGACGCGTCTGTCTGTACAGTAAAGCTATTGCTATCTGAAAAATCTGGATAATCAAGTACTGGTGGCTGGATAAGGGAGTTTTTCAATGTTTGAAATGCATTTTCGCATTTCGAGCACCAGTTAAAAACTACATTTTTCTTAGATAATTGAGTTAAAGGGTGTGAAATTTCTGCAAATCGTGAGATGAATCTTCTGTAATAATTGGCAAACGCAACGAACCTTTTAACTTCTTCTACGTTACTAGGTCGTTGGTAATTAACTAAAGTCTCTATTTTCGATGGGTCTGGCGAAATTCCTTCTGCTGTGATTTTATGACCTAAATACATTATTTCCTTACGTAAAAATTCGCATTTAAGTGGATTTAACTTCATATTTACTTCTCTAAGTCTGTCTAAAACACGTATCAAGTTCCTATTGTGATCTTCTATGCTATTTCCAATTACGATACAATCGTCTAAGTAAATAAAACATTTTTTGTAATTTAATCCTGACATAGCTATGGTCATTAATCGAGAGAATGCACTTGGGCTTGTTTTAAGTCCCATGGGGCACCTCTTCATCTGATACATCTTATCGACTGTGAAGGCTGTATACTTGCGCGATGACTCATCAAGTAACAACTGATAATACGATTGTGACAAATCTAATTTCGTATAGTAAATGCAATGTGATAATGATTCAAGGATCTCAGTTATGTTCGGTAAGGGAAATTTAATGTCCTGAATATTGTTATTTAACTGCCTGTAATCTATTACAAGCCTCCATTTCTTCTCACCTGACTTATCTGTCTTTTTCGGTACAAGAAGAACGGGGCTGGACCACTCGGAAACGGTTTCCTCAATAATGTCGTTATCTAACATGTCCTGAATCTGTTTCTGAACCTCATTTTTCAATGCCTGTGGAAGCCTGTAAGGTTTTTTGTACACTGGAGTAGTATTTTCCTTTAATTGTATGGAATGATGCAATAAATTAGTAACAGACAATTTATCTCCTGGTAAATGGAAAACATCTGCGTACTTAGCACAAATTTTCTGAATACCCGTTAATTCTTCTTCGTTTAAATATGACGATAAATTTAACAAATTCAATAGGGTGCGAACTCTGTTCGGACTTATCTTTCTCTCATCAAAATGACATACGTCAAAATATTCGTCTAATTCGTGAGTCTCTAGAGTAGAACAATCAATATCTATTTGTCTATCCGTGGTATTTAATATTCGAATAGGTATTTTGCCATTTGCCGGTTTTGTGATAATTCCCGCAACAAAAACACCTTCCTGAATCTCGGTCGCTAAAGTCACACAATCTCTGACCGCTGATGTTGGGATGTATTTTACTATCTCACAACGTGGTCCTATACTATAAATATAGTTTTCTGTAGTCTCTATCGGGATTGTGACAGATTGACTTTGGTTCTTCAAACTCAAAGTACCATTTCTGTAGTTAATTATCGCTTGATAGCAAGTGAAAAAATTCTGTCCTACAATTCCATCTGCACTGCATGATAGTTTCTTAAAAACGTAAAACTTTTGTTTAAAAATTAACCCATTATATTCTACATTTAAATTGACATATCCCTCTGAAACTAAACTACCACTTATACCATTAATCTTTATTCTATCCTCAATAATATTTTGTACAAAACTACATTTTCGTAACCATTCATACCTAATCACACATATACTTGCACCACTATCTACTAAAAGACCTATCGGTTGATTATTTACGCTACATGTTATTATAGAAGTATTATTCACGTTACAAATCGTCAAGTTAGGCACGAAAAAATTTTTCGCCCTCAGCAAGATTGTAGTGATTGCTGTCGGTCGCGGCGTCTACGTCAGGGCGTATGTGCTGTACGCGCTGACTGTGCGAAATTCGGCCTCGGCCATAAGTGCCTCTGTTCGTTGAACTGTGCCAACGACCTCTTCCTCTATGACCTGAATTCACGTAAACTGACGAATTCGACGTGTTAATATTATTCCTAAATCCGTTTTGATTATTACCGTATGACGACCTGAAAGAACCCCTAGAAAACCTGTCGTTCCTAGATCGGTTGTTTCCACGATACTGACCCCTAGTATTTTGCGTGCGGTTAAAATGAAACGACGAGGGCTCTGTCGATGACATCGTTTGTTCATCCAGAGCAGCTCGTATGGATTCTGTCAGTGAGGAAAATTGCCTCGAAGCAATAATCGTACTCAATCTTGAGTCAGACAATCCATCTGCAAAGCGCTTCATGGCAGTCTTTTCATTGAGAGGCCTTAATATCTCATATCTCTCTTCATTACCATCGGCCTGGGCTATTGTAAGATTTACAAATAGCTGTTCCAACTCTGAACCAAAAGACTCTATCGTCCTACGTCCCTGTCTAGATCTATACAGCTGAGATTGTAAGGCTTCCGCAGATTTCTTCGGTACTAAGAACTTAGTCATATCGCTAACTAAATCGCTAACGCTTGTATACGATGATCTCAATCTTAACTTTGCACTTGCTGAAAGTCTGGTTTTTAACACAAATTCTATCAGTATGAATCTTGACTGTTCTTTAATCATTGAACTATATAACTTAATCCCATCTATCAACTGCTTAGTGACTTGCTCTTGTCCTGTCATCACAGGTAACAAGGCAATCGCTGTCTTGAAATCAAATTCACTAGCCATTGTGGATACCATTTCCGAACTATTATCACAAGTCTGGGATGAAGAATCCTTGAAGGTAACTAACTCACAAATCCTGCTATAAATCCTATGTATTTCTTCTATTAAACTCTTAGCAATTGGCACATCTTCTGCACTAATACTCGACTGTTTGATCTTTTCGTTCAATACCGGTATAATTCTTGTTAGTTCACTATAACTCTGCTTCGCTTCATAAAACTTTTTGTAGGCTAATTCACTACTTCTTTTCTCTGGACCTAATTTAACTAAATATTCCCTTAAGTAATCTAATTTCAAACGCAAATCATCTAATTCCTGAGACATAGTAACATTACAAATTCAATAACTATTCGCCTATCGCTGCAACAAATAATTAAAAATAACACAGTACATAATTATAACTTACTTGATAGCTGAGCTGGTAGATTTAACTAATGTAGGTCGAACGTGACGACGCTGGCGGCGACGGCGGCGGCGGCGGGGGGGCTGACCATGACGGCGGCGGCGGGGCGGACGACGGCAGCTGGGCACTCCACGAGGCAGGAAGTCATCTTCTTGAGGTGGCCGGGATAGCCCTGACCGTTTCGAGCCGGGAAACCCCTGGACTCCCCTTCCGGTCGCAGTCAATCTTGAATACGAGTCGGGTCACCCTGTACTCCCCGTCCGGTCGCAGTAAATCTTGATCGTCGCGTAGCTGGAGTGTATATAATTATCTTCAAATAAGGGCCGCTCCGTTTTCTGGTTTTCTTCTTAACGTGGATTTTCAGTTTTTCTGCATAATCTTCAATGGGTAATCTTCAGTATCGTCTTCATTCTTCAGTTTCATAACGTGGATTTTCAGTTTTTCTGCATAATTTCCAATGGGTAGTCTTCAGTATCATCTTCATTCTTCAGTTTTCTTAACGTAGATTTATATAATTATTGTCGTCATAATATTTCACTGGACGTCTTGATCTTCATTCTTCAACGCTGGTCGCAGGTGGCCTGCAAGGTCGCCATGAGATATCATGGGACCCTAGGGCGATAGGTGGCTCAGGAGTTAAACAGCATAACGATGTAATGTCGTATATTTCTATTAAGAGAGAGACTTAAACTAAGTTACACAGCTATTTATATAAATCTAAATGCTTACCTAACATATTGTACCTATGTGCGTCACAATATAGTGTTTGAGAGTGTGAGTGTAATTCATACACTACAAAGCGCCTCCATGCTGGCACGCCTCCGCGGCAGCACCAATAGGATCCTGAGTGTGTTTATAGACCGGTGGGACTACCCAATGTTGAGTCGCTGGGTGCAGCTCCACACCACGTTCTGAGATGCTCGCGTGTGCGTGTGTGTGAGGGTGTGTGTATTCTGTGATGTGTTAACTTTTAGTTATGTTTGTTTCTAACACTAGACTTTAAGACATTGTTACTAATACTATGGACTATACAGTCTGAAATAAATGATGATAATAATAATAATAAATCAAGTCGGTGGCGATACTTCCTCTTCAGGTTGCAGACGACCACGAACGTTACGCTAATGAAGTGATTACTATCAACAAGTTAAAGCCTAAACCCCCAATTCCACTAACAGACCGGCAAGAAGCTGCACTCGATCAAGGAGCACACCCACCAGATCAACGACATGCAGCTATCCCGGGACGGGACCATGTTCATCACGGCCTCGAAGGACCAGACCGCCAAGCTGTTCGACACCTCCACGCTGGAGCTGCTAAAGGAGTACAAGACAGAGCGGCCGGTCAACTCGGCGGCGCTCAGCCCAATACTCGACCACGTGGTGCTGGGCGGAGGGCAGGATGCTATGGATGTGAGTTGGACAGTCTGAGTAATAGCGTGATCTTTCAAAGTACGGTTATTGCCCACCGTCCACCTCCTGTGACCACCTGGGTGTACGGTGGTATAGTTTCCGTCACGTGACAATAAACTGAGCGGCAGGGATGAAATGTGTTATATTATAATTAATGCTGTGCTGTTGCCAGTAATAAACTGAGCAGCAGGGATGAAATGTGTTATTAGGGTTCCGTACCCGAAGGGTGCCAAACGGGACCCTATTACTGAGACTTCGCTGTCCGTCTGTCCGTCCGTCCGTCCGTCCGTCCGTCTGTCACCAGGCTGTATCTCATGAACCGTGGTAGCTAGACAGTTGAAATTTTCACAGATGATGTATTTCTGTTGCCGCTATGACAACAAATACTAAAAATCAAAAGAAATTTAATATTAAGGGGGGCTCCCATACAACAAACGTGATTTTTTTGCTTATTTTTGCTCGATGTTGATAATGGTAGCAGGTAGACGCTTAAAATGTTCACAATATATTGAGTATATTATTTACTTAAAAAATAAATAATTAAATTAATATTTAGGGGGGGCTCCCATACATCTTTTTTGCGGTTTTTTATAGATAATGGCACGGAACCCTTCGTGCGCGAGTCCGACTCGCACTTGGCCGGTTATATTATAATTAATGCTGTGCTGTTGCCAGTAATATTGCCATTTGTGGGAATATAATGTATGGGGCAATATTGCAGATATTGGTAGTCTGGAAAACGCATTATAAATAACCGGCCAAGTGCGAGTCGGACTCGCGCACGAAGGGTTCCGTACCATTATCTATAAAAACCCGCAAAAAAATCACGTTAGGTGTATGGGAGCCCCCCTTTATATTAAATTTATTTTGTTTTTTAGTTTTTGTTGTTATAGCGGCAACAGAAATACATCATCTGTGAAAATTTCAACTGTCTATTCATGAGATACAGCCTGGTGACAGACAGACGGACAGCGAAGCCTCAGTAATAGGGTTTATTTCGTCCACGCACCCGCCATTATTGGATATGAGCGCTCCCAGATAGACGTATGATTGGACCACATCGCAATTCGCAATTTTCGTGACTTCGGGCAAGTTGTTGTTGGCACGATGCACAATCCGTACCTTTCGGGTACGGAACCCTAATAAATAACGACACGAGTTATCTTATCTCGCACGAGAGTTTACAGCGGCTATTAGATTGCCTGAAAATGTTAGTCGTTTATATCGCTTTGATATTATCTATCCTTTATTCGCTGAGTAAAGAATTCGGTTTCAGTCTTTACTAGACATTTAAAATTAACCATCTTAACGCTTATTTCCAGGTCACAACCACCTCAACCCGCCAGGGCAAGTTCGACGCCAGATTCTTCCACCTGGTCTTCGAGGAAGAGTTCGGCCGGGTCAAGGGCCACTTCGGACCCATCAACAGTTTGTCCTTCCACCCGGACGGGAAGAGCTATGCCTCGGGCGGTGAAGACGGATACGTGAGAGTACAGAGCTTCGACCAGTCCTACTTCGATTACACGTTCGACTACAACAGGGATTGAGCTGGTTAGAGTATTATGTTGGCTTTGAGTATTTTAAATAAACAATCACATGTATTCTGTTTTTTGTTGTTTCATGGTGCCTATGTAACATAGGGATCAGACATCCAAATTCAGTAAACCCCTCAACAAAACAAACGATTTACTAAAAGCAATATGATATTTATACAATAAACAAAATTACACTTATGGTATACTTATAAACAGTTTTGATCACAGTAAATCCTATAAGAAATACGGCGTGGTGTGTTGTGGGGGCACTTCTCTCTCGCCGTCTGGCACTGCCTGGAACAGCTTCGCGTTTCTGTCGTGGACTGTCTTGAACTCCAGTATTGATGCGACGTTGCCACAGCGGTAGCAGTAGTTGGGAGCCGACCAGACTGTTACTAGGCGATTGTCGAACATGTATTTGTAGCCTGCAATGAGGAGGCAGAAGATTTATTTAGATAAAACAGCTTTACATACAGGCACACACGTTGCTTTTGGCCCCACAATTAGTATATCGCCGTGGGAACCAGAAACTGCGACGTCACAAACATGTAAATATCCAAGACCTGGGGATTTTTTTTGCTCGCCAGCTGGGATTTAAATACGGCACCTGTCGCATGGTAATCACAGCCTCGATCTTAGCTTACATATTTGTTTGGCTTAAATATATCTATTTCCATGTAGGCTCGCACTCACCAGTCATTCATAGTAAGCCCTAGCAAAAGTTTACGCACACATTTGCACGTATACAAACATCATTTGGTTATGTAGTAGTAATAGGTGATTATTTTGCGAGCGTTCTATGGAGTGTCCGAGGTGTGCCTATACGCTAGCCTTTAACCCAGTAATAGAGACTACAAGAGGGGGGATTGCATACAAAGTAGCTCTGAATCTGAAGAAACTACCGATATTTTCAATATGGCGGGCAGCAGGAGCGGGAGGAGAGAAATTGTGCCTTTTGCTTTATAAATACTCACTAACCATCCTAGACAACATATCCAAAATTCAGAACTAACGGACCGTTTGTAAGCAAATCCCCCCCCCCCCCTCCATCTATCTATTCACTGGATTACTTGCCCTCTTCCGAAACCCACGCCATCCGCTGACGGTTGAACCATAAAGTATCATCTACTATAATAGGTTTATCCATTAATTTATTATAATTTCGTAATTCTGGGCCATAAAATTCAATAAGAACTTAGTCACTCACCTTCATTGACAAGTTGATGCGCTCTACAAATTAGGTTCAGGTCGTTGTAGTTCATAAACAGCTCCGTTACAAAACTGCCGAATAGCCAACCTGCCCCTCTGGGACTTACTAACCTGTAACAATAAATGGAAACTGTCAACCTATCATGAAAGATTATAGTCGCCACTGGCAGGCAGTTGATGGGGAAGGGAGGGGTAGATGGCGTGATAATGAAGAAGAGGCTAAGCTAAAGTACGGTCGTCGAGCAGGAAGAGTCTCGTGTGACCTCTAGCTACTTGTCTCTTTCGCTCGCGCGTAAATATATATTGCCTTCGCGCTCGCACAGTTTTAGCAAGACGAAAATATAATTAACGCGCGAGCAAAAGAGACAAGTAGCTAAGGGTCACAAGATTAAGGATACAAGATTCTTCCTGCTCGGCGACCGTACTTTAGCAGTGAGAAAAATGTGGATTTATATTCTCACATTCTCACTGATAAAATTGTAAAATTTACTAAGCAATCTGTATGATTTTATGGTCAATATAAAATAATTACTTGAGTTGGCATTTAAAAAAAAATCGGCTATTGTCTTTCTTGGCTGCTAATGTAATGACTAAGTTTTACAATATGTAATGTATGCGGCAGCGTCGTCGGCCGCAGAGGGGCAAAAAAAGGCGCCAATATGCGACCCTTGGCCAGGGCTATTTATATTTCTGCCTTTTGGGGTCGAAACCCTCGGTCCATGGGGTCCAGAGGCGCGAGCGCTGTTCAAAGAACTCTCATCGCGCCTGGTCGATGCCTCAAATGACCGGAAGGCTGGAGCCTACCTTGGGCAACGGCTGAGCCTTGCCATACAGCGAGGCAACACCGCCAGCCTTCTGGGCACCTTGCCCAGCGACGGCGGTGATCTGGCCCAAATTTTCTATTTAAATTAACATGAAGAATAAAGTTTAATAAATATTTAAACAGCTGTTATGTAATGTAATGATAAATTTTGTACTTAAAATTTCCACCAACATAAAATAAACATAGAGTCACGCCTTTTCCCATGCGTGGTGGCAGAGGCACAAATTGTAACACATTTTAGCCAGTTATTTTATGCTCTATTTTGCATGACAGGGAGCTTGCCCATTGCCGCACAGCTACGGAGTAATGGAGGTTTTCACCAAATTGCGTAAAATTTAGAATCTGAGTAAAACTAATTCATACCACATTTTGACATCAGCCGGGTCCGACCACAGCAAGTCACAGAAGGCACCCTTGTGTGGTATCTGCTGGTTGCGGTCGATGCACCGGATCTGATCGAGCTTGGATATCTCTGGAGATAGCCCGCCGTGGACACATAACACAGTCTCGTCTATCAACTGAAAAAATAAATATTCATTATTGTTGCTACCTGTA
This sequence comes from Argyresthia albistria, assembly GCA_963457715.1. Lineage (NCBI taxonomy): Eukaryota > Metazoa > Arthropoda > Insecta > Lepidoptera > Argyresthiidae > Argyresthia > Argyresthia albistria. Next base: position 9,387,300 of record OY735262.1, read on the forward strand.
TTGAATAAACAAATCAATGATTATATCATAGATACTATAATATTATACTAATACAGATAGACCACATAGAACAAAATATGACAATGGTGTAAACTGAGATGCTATGGAAGCTTCTTTAGTTCGAGGCCATTATTGCTTGATGCAGCACCATTGAAAAATTGCAAATATACCACAAGATGGTGCTAAGATATATAGGATTTATTCTAAGATTAGCGCCACCTAGAAGTATGTTAACTGAAACCATGGCATAGTACAATGAGGTACAAATCTTACTCCTCACGCCATCTCTTTTTTACGAAGGGTTACTAATTCTAATTTGTGTGGGATGAGCACCCTGTGATTATATTCTTTAATTTTAATAGTTACAGGAGAAAAAATATCTTCTATCCTTGCATAATGGTTCAGCATGATCAGTCTTTAGTGGCCATAACAGGCTGCATTGCCAATTTTCCGATTTCATGCAATCAAGGATGTTTGCATGTTTGTGATGTCGCTGTTTCTGGTTTCCACGACACAGGGTATCCTAGTGTGGGGCCAGAAGCAATGTATGCGCCTGTATGTAAAAAAAAAAAGCATTCCTGTCCTATTATTTCTTCTTCTTTATTGCAGCTTACAAACCGACAGATATATAAAGCGTAATAGTACTCACAGCTGCAACCGTAAGTAGATCAAACACACGACAGCAGTCTTTCCAAGCATTTGCATTGCCATATTTGTTGAGGCACTCGTCATAGAAACCATACACTTTTGTTATCTGGCATGTCTCATGGTTTCCTCTAAGAAGTATAATCCTAGAAACAAAAACTGGTGAATAAATGGGATCACATAGGCATATATTTTCTTTTGTTGTATACCCTTACTTTCTACTTTTCTACATGTGCAAAAAATAATTATGAGTAGAGAATGATCACCAATCTTTAGGTAGCATTGCAATGAATTTGCAATAAATGCCTACAATATTTCCCATTCTAATCCACCAATCATTCAACTTGGAGTAGTGTTGTTCTTGGAAAATTATTTGTCACACAGCTTAGTTCCAACAAATTTCAATAATTTGCATAAAATCTTACCTATCAGGGTATCTAGCCTTCAAAGCCATCAGTAGGGTCAATGTTTCAAGGCTGTAGTAACCTCGGTCCACATAATCTCCCATGAAGATATACTTTGTGTGCGGCACCTCTCCGCCAATGTGGAACAATGCCTCCAGATCATAAAACTGTGGAAACAATGGGTGAGTAACAATTACATATAAGTATGGATGTACTTTTGGGACATAAATTGTGAAGCTTTAATCTATATTAGACTCTGTGTGAACCAGAAAGTGTAGGGATAAACTTTGCTCAGAAAGAATATGGATTTACTTTGCTGAATGTGTAATGAAATTAATGACACAATCAGAAAAGTGTATTATACAAACTCTTTCTATAATAGGTGGCAGACCACCCTCACACACACTCACTTGAACACACACACACAACTCACTCTGCATATCTGAATTGTAAATAGCTATGTAATAGTATTGCAAATAGCTATGTCACATCACAGAAGAGATAATAGTACTCCACACAGAACGGCCACTCCCTCCCCGCGCTGATTCAGATACCGTACCCCACCCCTGGCGTCAAAAGATTGGTTAGAGGATCAATAGACAGGGCTGAACGCCTGACAAGTGACAACACATATACTTAATATCGCTGCATTTGCCGCGCCACCAGCCCTAGCAAAGTTTACGCACACATTTGCATGTATACAAACATCATTTGGTTATGTAGTAGTAATAGGTGATTATTTTATGAGCGTTCAATGGAGTGTCCGAGGTGTGGTCACGTGTTCTCCTGGATGGTGTTACCTATACAGGTTATATATTATCCTAGTTATGGCAGCAGACACCACTATTTTTTAGCCTGATATGTACCATTTTTCCATGAATATATATATAATATTTACTTACTTACTTACCACCAGGTGGTGGCCTCAGGATCGACTTTGTTCTCAATCCAGAGCTTGCTCAAAGCCACAAAAAACTGTTTTAGCATTTATATTTACATACAGTCACATACATTGGTTCTGGCCCCACACTAGAATACCCTGTGTTGTGAGAACCAGAAACAGCGACATCACAAACATGTATAGGTAAACATCCAAAACCTGGGTTTTTTGTTTAGTCCCCAGCCGGGATTCGAACCCTGGACCTCTCGCATGGTAGGCAGACGTGCAACGTCGTATTTCGTATATATTTATTGCACATATCAGAAAAAAACACAAACAATACAGAAAAGGCATGAACAAAGGCAAGCTTATCTCTAAAAAGAGAGAACGTCATTTAACTTCGCCGGTTTACTTCGCCATAAATTTTGCTGTTATAAAACTTTGCGTTCCAGGGTCCAACATCTAACTACCACACCAAAGATAGGCTACGGTGAAGCAAAGATCTATTACCTGTCCGTGTATATCACCGCACACAGTCACAGGCGTCTGTACCGGTTGAACATTCGGCTCCTCCAGTAAAAGATCGCAAACAATATTGCACAGCTCCCGCAAATCGTCCTCGGGAAGGTATTTGCATCTCTTCGCAATTTCTATCCACTTATCAACGTCGGTCATTTTTGCGGTAGCGATAAAAACAAAGAAATAGTCACTGTGTTTCAGTAAATTACTTGCTTGCCTCAATATATAATGTACATACTTTGTGCTTGCCTGACTTGCCTCCAATCCAACTCCAAATATTCCAATGTAGGTATTCCAATAGAAAATTCCAAAATCCTTCCTTTTTGACAGACAAGACAAGACAGTAGAGTTGGTGTTGCTGTAACTAGTGTATGAAAATATACCAATAAAGTGGTTCAGAAAACCCCAGCAGAAAACAGTGCATTCCGGACTCTACCTTTTACCTACCTACCCAACCCAAGGACCAGGGTCCCATCCCAGAGTCCATATCTATATACTGACTATACTGTACAATGTACAATCCATCATAAAAGGTCTAATCATTAGATAACTTTGAAATAAACTATAGCACCTGCAAGCAACCTGCAACAAATATGTCATCACGGTCAGTTAGTAGTTAGTTTATTTATACCTACCTACTTATAAATGTGTGGGTGATGGATGTGATGTGTAGAATAGAAATATCAGACGATTTCTGAAAAAATAAACTTACAAAGATACGATTTCTGCAGGAATTTTAGATTTCCTCCAAAGAAAGTCTACCAAAATGAGAGATATATTATGATATCACACTGAACCAACGACGTAACGTGTAGATTTGTAAGGTTTATTATAACATCGTCAATATATTTTATAATAGAAACATCATCCTCTCCCTACGAAGCCGTAACTTATCAACCACATCCTGCACATCACATATAGCCTATAAATCAAAAACGTACAAGTACCTATTTTTTGTATTGACCCTCGTAAACCATCATTACACATTGCGTTCGTTCTGCAATCTACCTTTGATAGAGGTAGGTCCATCCAACTATTAAGCCCCCACCCACACACGACGACGACACACACACTGCACACAGCACAGCAGCTGTCATGTCAGTCAACCAACCAACCAAACTCAACTCAACTCAATTCAAGAATTCAAGTTATCCTCGGGCAGTTTTAGAAAACGAATTGAGGTATTTTTCTTATATTGTCCTTCTGTAGCTTTCTTTATAATATTATAAATCTTTACGTTTGTTGTACTCATGCAGCACGTAATCTAAACTTTGTAAAATAAGGTGAATATTGCTTTTTGTGGGCCACCTACCATACCATACCACTGTCATTTTTTCTGGCCACATATTCAGTCTGGCAGATATTGAGATGGGAGAAAAAATACAATAGACCTGTAATTACTTAGGTACGTAGTTCACTGATCTGCGAACAAGTTCTCGCTATTATCCCGTAGCGGCCAGTAATTGGCGCCGAAACATTGGTTGACCTCATCACACATATCTCTTAGTGGTGTGGCATCTATAATAGCGCGTCCACATTACTCGTCGAGTAGCGTGGTGAGACAATGAGGCAGGGAAGTGGTGTGGACACGTTCATCGTCCTGCTCCTGCTCCTGCCTTGTCGGCTTTTTGGCGCGGTTCAAAAGAAATGGACCCTAGTTACCTAGTGCGGAGCGTCGCGATTATTTAGTACTCGCGGAAGGACGAGAATGAGTAGCAGCACGAGTAGCAGGAGGAGGAGCTGAGTGTGGATGGGCTATAAGATTTATCTTCTGTTATCCATAACTAACTTTAAAAACGTCTAAATTCAGCATTATCAGAATATATTTTACATGGGTTTACAACAACTGATGTACTTGATTTGCTAACTGTGTGACTTATCCACAGGTTCCTCTTTATATTCAAAGCAAAGCACTAAACATGGCTGCAAAACCACCTCTGGACCCAAACCTGCGAGCCCGCTTGACGAGGTACATCCACACAGGCATGGAAGAGCCAAAGTATTTCCCTGGGTGCTGGACCACACACAAGTACTTTGAGGCGGACAAATTGAAGGCGGTGGATGAAGCCTTTCAGAAGAACAAAGATGATGTTGAAGTTGTAAATCTGATTGTCAAGGTGGGGTAGTTGGTTAAAACTTTTTTTTTACAAACTATTCCTGGTCAAATTAATATCTGGGCTATTTCTACATTTCCTTCCTCCAGTTAAGATATAATAACTTCTAAGGGCCTGTCTACATTGGTCAAGGACAGTGGACAGTGGGTGGACAGTACTGTGGTGTAAATGGATCGGACAGTGGCGAGTCAACTTGGCTTTCATATAATATTGCACAGATCAAGCTTGCGATTTGCATAGATTGCATTGAATTTTTAATACGCTTTTTATAGAATCTAAGTCTGAGTACATCCTTATTCCTTAATTATTCAAAACACACTACAGGGGCCTGATGCTGCTCTGAGAAACGCACTTATATTGGATCGCTATCGCATCGTAAACACCCAAAATGGCGTCATTTGGTATGCTCCTAAAGAATCGCAAATAGATCGTAAATAGATTGCAAGCAAATCGTAAACACCCAAAATGACGCCATTTTGGGTGTTTACGAGGCGATAGCGATCCAATATAAGTGCGTTTCTCAGAGCTGCATCAGGCCCCAGATGATTTACAGAGTCAGAGAAAGAATAACTGTTAGAGAATCTAATTATTATCCTTTTTCAGGCCTACAAGGATGGGTATTACACTCGGTATGAGACTATAGCATTTGCGTTGACTAAGTGTCTCATGTTGGGCGGTCCCGCTGTGAAAGAAGCAGGATACAAGGCGGTGGCTCAAGTGTGCAGCACTCCAGAACAGCTCATGCTCTACACCAAGTTTACTAGGCTCTTGAAAACAGGTAATGGCCCGGCTACACACTCTGTCTTGCTTGCGAGCATGCCTGCACAAACCAGTTTTGTCTTCGTCTTTCTTTTGTCGTAACACGAAGACAAAACTAGTTTGTCCAGGCTTGTTCGTGGGCAAGACGGGGCGTGTAGCCGGGCCATAAAGCACAGTTGTGAATAAAAAAAACACTTATTGCCAAGCATAAAAATACTTAAACTTCAACATTTACTCTTGTGGACAATTTTCATATTCATATTCTTTATTGCGCAGAAACATAAAAAAAATACATTTATAAGAAATTTCTGTCAGTGATAACTGATAAGTACTGTATAAAAATACTATCATAATTTTAGTCAGTTTGGGCGGAGCTACAGCAGTTGGCCCAACCAAGATCGGAATTCGGAACAAATATAAATCTGTACTGAGATTCCTATACCTCTGCTGACAGTGTGTGTGACAGTATGAGTATAAGATGATGATGATTAGCAAAGCAAGTCATGTTTGATTATCCCATAGTCTACAATATTTATTTTTATTGCAAACATGCCATCAGTCCTTCAACCATAAGCATTTGTTGTGATGGAGTTAATTGCGTGTTAGGCATGCCCTCCGGGTACAAATATTAAATATTCCAGGTAATGGCCAAGGTTGGTGCAGGAGTGTGAGAACATGGTACAGCTCTAGGGAGCCCATGGACTTGGCCAGGGAGGTGACCAGAGTGCGAGCCCGCCACGGCCGCTCTCACAAGACTCTCATAAGGAAGTCTCATTTGAAAGTAGACGAGGATGATAATGGTAAGACTTTCTTTTTCTTGTTATTGAATATTGACAAACAACTATGTCTCAACTTTTTATCAATACACAGATACTTATATCTGAGTACATCTCTCTATTAGTTTGAACTGTACTCAGAACAGAATCTCAGATTATAAGTTTGATTAGCCAAATGTTTCTAGCAAAATCTTGTTTACACTGATGTTGTGCGGCAACGCAACATTTATGTTCTGAATTTAGGTTAACTACTTGCAGTGGCAATACAAATAGCTGTACAGTAAATACCGATCCATAGAACGTAACGAAATTTTACAGTTTTCATGTATTTTCCAGCCTGCTGAGCAATGAGTCACATATTTGGTCCAATTAGATGAGATTTATTGAATTAGTTATGTATGATAATGAGGAGTGAATTCAATTTATTATTGATCTAGGTTACGTTACGATATCTATGAATATTACGATACGGAAGAGGTCCTCAAAGACTCCTTCTAAGTAATGACTACAGGGGTGTAACAGAAAGGTATCGTCATATTTTAGGGGGTTGTTAGTGACATCATTCTGAGCAACTTTTACTATGCAACCGATTTGATCAGAGCGCCTTTAATTTTCACTTCTCTATACAAATCAGCTGACCACCCGGACCAAAACATAATGGAGCAATGAAAAATAAAGTGCCCTGAAGAAAAAGTTGCTCTCTCTAACAACCTCCTAAAATATGACTACACCCTTCTGTTACACCCTGTATAATGATGTTACAAAAACTTCCCTTTATTGCTGACGAATCTATGTAATGCATATTATTTTAATTCCCCCGTAGCCCGCAACGCCGTGGTGAAGTATGCTATATTTGGACTGAAACGTGCCAAGCAGCTTATGGCCAACAAGGAAGGCACCAAGGAGATCTTCGACTACATACAGAAGGTATGAAAACATGTTTTCTTTTCTTGTCATAAAAATTATCACTTATATTTTGGCTGCTGAGAGAATGTGATCCTGACACATGTAGTCCCTGTCTGTCCCGCGCTACTTTTCACTCTATCTCACTTGTGGGTATACATATTGAACGTTTAGAGTATAGTGAACGATTTTGTATGTAAAATCTAATTGAGGATTGGATAAATGGTAAAGATAGTGTACATGTGGATATATAAAAAAAAATATGTTATTATTATATGACTCTGAAGTACGACAGCAAGACATTCTCTTGATAATGTTCTAAAAAAATAATCATTTTTCTCTATTTAATACCAGATCTACCAAGTTTTACCCCTGATATAATTGAATAAATGAATAAATATAAAATACAACTTTGCCATCGTAATTCAAACATAATTTGTTCGTAGGTAGAGGACATGCGTCACTGCGAAGAGCCGAGTGCTGCAGCTGAGATGGCCATTGCCAACCAGTTTACTCTAGACCACGTGCCGGGACATCTCCTCACGGCTCAGGATGTGAGACATTTATTATTATTACCACAGATACCAAATATTATACTATAATAGACCACGCTACACAGCGCGTCCCATACTACGCATAACCGTTAGCAATGGAGGAAAGCATGCGGTCACAATCCTCAGCATTGAGGGACCGACAAAGAAGAAGAGAGACCACCTAGAACTAAAATATGACACCGGCGTAAACTGAGATGCTACGGAAGCTTCTTTAGTTCGAGGCCATTATCGCTTGGTGCAGGACCATCGAAAAATTGCAAATACCAGGAGATGGCGCTAAGATATATAGGATTTATTCTAAGATTAGCGCCACCTTGAAGTAGGTTAACTGAAAACATAGCGTTTAAAGTACAAATCTAACTCCTCACGCCATCTCTTTTTTACGAAGGGTTAATAATTCTAATTTGTATGGGATGAGCACACACCACGCACGACTGTAAATCCAATAAACCCAATTCACGTTGCTGTTTTGGGTTCCCTCGTCACAAGAAAGGCAAGGTCGTAGATGTGGGTAAGCGGATCGCAAGGTCAAAGTGGAGATGGGGGGGGGGGCACTTGACTAAGGCGGTGACAGAATGGTGGCCAAGGTCTGCGCGTAGACCAAGAGGCAGACCACCGCACCAGCCCGATGGTCTGATGACATCGCCAAAACTGCCTGGAAACAGGGGAATAGGGGAATAGGTTGGCAAGGAACGGCAATAGATGGCGTAACAAACAGGCCTGTACTGTGGCTCGAGCAGGAATGATTACCAGAGTGAAAAAGTGTTCGAGTTCAGATAAAATGAACCTTATGACATCGTACATAAGATTCAGTGACATTTCAATTCGAATACTTTTTCGATGCGTATTTTTTCGGGATATAATAAAACAATCCACTGAAAAACTAACTGAGCGACTAAATTACAAGCGCTTGTGGCTGAGTTAGTAATTTAGTGGCTCAGTTAGTTTTTCAGTTAGGTTAGGTTAGACTTTTTTGATGCTCGTGTAAATACTACCCTATTATTTCCTGCTACGAGTACTGCCTACACTGGACCGTGGGTGATGTTGGGAGGCTAGATAGATAGAAATAAGTAATAATAGGCAGTTCTTCCCCTTACCTCCTATCATCTCCGTCTCCTACCCAACATGGTTTGCTGGAAGAAATCTCTTATTAGAGATAAGCTCGCCTTTGTACACGATTTTTCTATAAGATATCTGTTTGTCATCATGTGAGTACAATAAAGAAATTACGAAAATAATTTGTGACTTTGACTCCGAGACTTATGACTCTGACGCTCCAGGTGTGGAACGCAGTGCTCCCGCAGTTCACCCTCGCCGAGCTGCTGCAGAACGTCCAGCGCATCCACAACATGGGCTTCCTGACGTCCGACTCCACCACCACCGGCATCGTGCTGTCGCTGCTCAACAGCAAGGAACTGATCCAGCGCTCGCGCGTCACGCCGATCGAGGTGTACATCACTATAGCGAACTACAAGAAGAATTGCCGGTGAGAACTTGCGCCGTTGGGTCATGCGTTTAATCCCGTACCCGAAGGGTGCCAAACGGGACCCTATTGCTAAGCCTCCGCTTTCCGTCTGTCTTTTCGTTCGTCTGTCCGTGCAGAGGGCCCTTCAGCACGAACCGTAACAGCTAGAAAGTTGAAATTTTGCTTGCCGCTCCACCAACAAATACTGAAATACACAAAATATAGAAAAAATAATCGTACAACAAGAAACAATTATTTTTTACTTTTTTGGTACCATTGGTGCGGAACCCTCCGTGTGAGAGTTCGACTCACACTTAGCCGATTTTTATTTTCTGTCCCTCCCTCACCTTCAAGACAAAACCTCCCCTTCTTTCTGGAGAATGGTTCTAACCTAAGGCCCGAGTGAAATCGCATAGTGTATCAGTACCGGTGGGATCCGGCGAGACTGATTGCCAGCAACGGAAATTGGCGCCCTTGGGAGCAATGTACTGTTGCAATTTGAGTACCGTTACGAGACTCGAGGACTCGTTAGCCTGTTAAGGAATCCACTGTAGGTCTCTTTAAGTACAAGCCATTCAACTCGGTCCTCAGTACGCACATCTTTTGTTTGTCTGTCTTCGCTATCTTCCGCTCATCTGGAATGTGGTTTGACATTTATTATTGTTGCAACCATATTCACATGACCATCGAAATAAGAAAGCAAGAACACAAGATCATATCAAACAAATAACTAAATAATGAGATATCCCCAGACCGATGAAGAGCGAGAAAGCCAAGGTGGCGCAAACGAAGGAGGCACGCCGCCGCACGCGACAGATCTTCGACGCGAGCACCGGCCTGTGGCAGTGGACCGTGACGCGCAGGCATCCCAAGGAGATCAAGCACTGGGGTGAGTAGACCGGTAGACTGGGTGTAGACCGGTAGACTGAGAGTAGACCGGTAGACTGAGAGTAGACCGGTAGACTGGGAGTAGACCGGTAGACTGGGAGTAGACCGGGAGACTGGACCGAGTAGACATGTAGACTGGGGTGGGTGTACCGGTTAACTGGGGGTGAGTAGGCTGGTTAACTGGTCAGTAGATGGGTAGAATTGACTGAGTAAACTGGCAGACTGGGATGAGTTGACCAGGGTGAGTGGACTAATAGATCGAACCGATTTGACAGTAGACATGGCGACTACTATAAATAGACCGGTAGACTCTCCTCCAATCCAAGCCGGTAGACGAGGGTGAGTGGACCGATTGGCTAGGGTGAGTAGACCGGTTGGCTAGGGTGAGAAGAACGGTAGACTGCGGTGAGTAGACCGGACCGTGTGATTAACTCTTGTGCAAAGTATACCCAGTCGTAGGTGCCGCGCCGCCGCGCTGCGCTGGACAAAAGTGTTTGTCATGAATTTGAAATTGGATTTCTTTGCACGGCCCTCTCTGTAACCTGACCTTGTAGACATCTTAGGAGTACAACCGTTGACCGATTAAACCAACAGGTCGAGGCATCCTGAACACTTGACCATAAATTGTGCTATCCCCAGGCATCGACCAGCCTCCGAACCAGGCAGTCTTGGCAGCGCTCACCAAGCTCATAGACCAGACCTGGACCCTGACGCCGCCCACCGGCAAGCGGTACATGATCACTATGGACATGAGGCACCACATGTTTAAAGGTAATTTATCTATTTATGGATATAAGGAAGGCAATGTAGGCACAATTATTAGATTCAATTTCTCTTTACCATGGTGGCACAGAAGAGATAATAGTACTCCGTACAGAACGGCCACTCCCTTCCCCGCGCTGATTCAGATACCGCACCCCACCCCTGGCGTCAAAGGATTGGTTAAAGGATCAATAGACAGGGCTGAACGCCTGAAGAGTGACGACGCGTATACTTAGTATCGCTGCATTTGCCGCGCCACCAGCCGTAGCAAAGTTTACGCACACATTTGCACGTATACAAACATCATTTGGTTATGTAATAGTAATAGGAGATTATTTTACGAGCATTCTATGGAGTGTCCGAGGTGTGATGGTGGTGAATCAAGTGGGAGCGGGCAGGACACTTGGCGAGGCGAGGTAATGACAGTCGGAGTAGATCCCTGACCGACCAGTGATGGCCGAAAGAACGATGGGTCGATGGCATTACCAATATCATCAGGAAAACCAGGACTCGACTGGCACAGGACCGGATAAGTTGGCACAAAAAGGTTAATACCCAGCAGTGGGGGGAAATAAGCTGCCGATGATGATGACGCTGAATGGTGATGATATGATGGATGAACTGTGCATGAATCTGACATTGATTTCCACGAACAATCAGGGCTCGTTGACAAAATCAATACGCTAACTTTTCATACGCTACGCTACGACCGACGACGCTAAGAAAATGGATGCTATTCGACGTCTGCCGTGCAATCACCTTTTGATTGAGCGTTTAGCCGGCAAAACAATATACAGGGTGTAACAGAAAAGGGTGTACAAGCCGAAAGAGGGTTGTTGTTGACCGACTTGATCAGAGCAACTTTATTTTTCACTCCACCATAGAGATCAGCTGAGCACTAGGCCCGAAATGTATTGAGTTAATAAAAATAGTGAAAGTTGTTCAGAATGATGTCCCTAACAACCCTCTTTCGGCTTGTACACCCCTTTCTGTTACACCCTGTATAACGCACAAATGTACGCGGGTAGTCCGTTTGCGCATGCAAGTCGCTGCGTGTAGCCGGGCCAATATAGACGTCGCAATTCGTTGCGCGAGTAAAACGGCCTGTGGCCACGCCAAAAGTGTTCGCGAAATATCCACGCAACATTCAGAGCATGATGTAGCAGGGGTATCACGAGCAACGTCCTCTCCGCAGGCCGGCACTTCTGCAAGTCCCACGTGGTGCCCAAGAAGGGCAAGAAGCAAGCCGCCCCCGCAGCCCCCGCGGCCCCCGCCGCCGCCGCCGGCGGAGGCGACACGGAGGAGAAGAAGAGCAAGAAGCATCTGCTCGCCGAGTGCTTCCACAATAAGCACGTGACGCCGGGGCACGCGGGTGAGTTCCTGTAGGCGAATGGCTAGGAATTATTATTAATAGCCTATGAGGCAGACACAATCGTGCCTCTGGCAACCCGTCTGCGAAACCGCGTAATTCTATATTATGTTATGTACCTTTCTATTTACTTGGCGACTCGTAAATAGTAGATAGTAGCTAACCAATTTACTATTTAGTTGATCTATTTAGGTGATCAATCTACTATTTAAAAATCGCTTAAAAGAACACTATCTTTCTCTACCTTAATATATTTATGTTTATATGTATTTTTTTGTTATTTTTTTTAATATTATGTATGGTTTTTATGTATGTATGTACTTATTAGTAAGTAGTCTATTAATTTAATATTTATCGTTATGCACATATGTAGGTCTATCTTTTGTTAATTAATCCTGTCCATCCTAGGTTTGCTGGAAGAGATCTCTTTTTAGAGATAAGCTCGCATTTGTACATGTTTTTTTCATTATTAAGTGTCTGTATTCTATTTTTGTGCAATAAAATATAAAGTAAGCATTTAGGTGACCAATCTACTATTTATTGAGGTGACCAATATAGAATAATTAGGCAGCAATGTTTGGTGAACGTTCTGATTAATTTGGTGGCCAAAATATATATTTTTTAGTTACTGACCAATCTAATATTTAGGTGACAGAAAATATTTATTTTTCCTATTCGTTTACGTTTTGCAGCTATAATCCTGGCGCTTCAAATCCTCAAGCGCGAGAAGAGCGTGAAGTTGGCCGTGTTCACGGAGGAGGGCGTGCAGCACGTGAACATCGAGAGAAACTTCAGCAGTATCGAGGAGGCTGAGTTCGTGTTGCGGGTCAGTGGCATTCAGCAGATATACCCACACCACAGTGCCAACAAGAGAATAATTGAAGATTAATTCAAACCAAACCATATTTTTCTTGAGTAAAGTCGTTCATAAGTACTCTTACGTCCGTCTGAAGTCTACGACCCACGGCCCGGGTTTTTCAACCTACCAACATCGACATAACGTTCAAAACCGTAGTGCTCTTTTGTGGTTGTTGGACGGATCAGTACTTTCATTCCCTAGCTAGATGATGATTATGGGTACGCATGCCTGCATTTAAAAATTTACCCCAAACGTTACAGAAAGCGAACCTCGGTCGCGTGCAGCTCGACGCGCCGATCCAGTGGGCGGCGGCTCACAAGCAGCAGGTGGACGTGTTCATCAACATGGTGGACCGCACCACGCGCTACATGGAGCTGGAGCAGGAGCAGCGCGGCGGGCGCGGGCCCGGCGGCAGGTAACTCTTGGGGCAGCGGCTCACGAGCAGCAGTGGACGTGTTCATCAACATGGTGGACCGCACCACGCGCTACATGGAGCTGAAAAATGCAATACAACAGGCAAATGTTTAACGTTTTGCTGTGAGCGAATCTGCTTCCGACTTCGCTTGTTCACATTGAATCCCGCCGAACACCGAAATATTAGGTAACGTCATTGTGAAAGCATGTTGACATGACACGAGTGTCCACCTCAGGAGTAAAAACTCTCTGTAGCTCGAGTGATGTACGTTGAATCCCTCGCTCGCTCAGGATTCTACTTACGATGGCGTGAGGTGACGTTGATGTTGTGTTGCAGGTACGGCCCGCCGCCCACCAAGGAGGTCGCCGACCGCTGCCCGGTGCGCGCGCTCGAGCGGTACCGCGCACAGTGCGGCGTGCCAGGCGCCAAGTACGTACACTTATCAAAGTATATTATTATTTATTATTACGAGCCTACTATGTCCCACTGCTCGGCAAAATCTTGAGCGGTCTCCCTACCAGTCCTTATCCCATAAACCCATCACTCCATCTTTGCCGGGGCCACGCTTTCTCTTTGAATTTTGTAAAGGCCTCTGCAATAGCTCCATTTATTGCAGTTTTAGGCGAACCTGATCCACTACTTCGAAGGCGAATCAACACTATTGTCTCAATGTCTTTGTCCATATAAATTGGTATAGAGCTGTCAAATACCTATTCACGTTCTAAATAACTTGAAACTTCAATAGTGTTACCAAGCTAATTAGTACCCGGCACTAATATAGTTACGTTGCAATCCGCAGGCTAGTGGTGATGTCGCTGGCGTCACACCGCGTCTGCAGTTCCGACGGTTCGCACTCTGGCGTTCTCGACGTGGTGGGGGTAGACGAGCACGTTCCCAGCGTGGTGGACGCGTTCGCGCTCGGACACTTCCAGTAGGCGGGGGAGGGGGTGGGGGCACAAGAGAGAGGTACATGGGCGAGAGGGCTACTTGCGGAAGGGCCAAGGGGGGGAGGTGTGTGTGTTTGGAGTGGTTTAGTAGTGTGAGTAGCCGACAGGGATGGCGTGTGTATTGTAATACTTTCAGGTGCGACTGTCTATTGCATCACACACATCCTATTCTTGTCGCTCAGTATATTTTTACGTGACAGGAACTAGGCGTATAACAACTCTGTCCCGTTCTGGGGCCTTTAGGTGTCAAGAAACCAAGGGTACAAGAGAGAGGTAAGAGCTTGCTCAGTTGCCCAATCACAATTGGAATTATGGTGGCAGCCCAACCAGTCCGAACTATCGGGCGTTTAGGAAGTCTGGTCTGCGGGGACTGTAAGGGGATTCCCGGTTTCCCCCTCCGTCGCGCAGACTGTTCTGGTCGAAAAGAAATTGAGACATAAATGAAATGAAACTTAGAACTTAGAGAACACGCATTTTGCGTGTTTCGCCATTTTTTTTGGATTTTGTAAAAAGGTTATTTGATTCCGATCATGTCGAAATGAGATTATATTCCGTCAAAGTGCTTGCTTGCGGGAACCCCTTTAGTTCCGTTAGCCGAGGTGCTGCAAGTATAGCTGATTCTAAACTTGTATAAATTGCCAAACATTTACCAAAATTGTACTGAAAACACTAGATAACGTAATTTTCAGCATAACTGTTAGCCTGACTAACGAAAGTAGAAACTGGAAAAGCGTGCCAAATAAAATAAATATCAGTAGGGCACCCCTCACCGTGACTTTGAATCTCGTGATACTTTTCTGTCTAAAAAGTTTGCAAAATATAGTGCCAGTGCCTACTTTTATTAGTTAGCCAGACTTTATAGTCGTACGATTGAGTTTAATAGCATTGCACTGTTGGATTTATGTATCTCAGGAGTGTCTCATTCTCTGCATATTACTGCTGTGTGATTCAAGTTTGGCATTACTTCACTGTATGTAAGTACTGCAGATATGTAAGTATCAGAATATGGCATACTATGCCCACTTTGTTCAGAGCGCTCGGGAAATATTGTAAAATCCCTTTGTAGTCTTAGCTTCTAAACACACTATGCCGAAGTTACGCGACCGAAGTTTGGCATGATTACGCCTGCACTGCTATTTGAATTACTCACGACACATAATTCCGAAATTACGTTGCGTTACAGCGTACAGCGTAACTTCGGTCGGGCGTAAGTTCAGCGGCAACTAAGTAAGGTAACTACTAGGTAAGTTCGGCACTTATGGTGTGTCGGCCGCGGAACTTCGGTCGCGTAACTTCGGCATAGTGTGTTTAGACACTTACACCAGTTCGCTTGCTTGACAGCTCCTTGACTAGGTCATTCTTCAATGCGTTCTCATTTGGCCTCGGCCGGAGTGAACGCGCGGTGACTTGCGCGGCGGATTGATCTTTCACCACATACACACCTTGCGTAATGGCCAGACAACGTCTATTCTACAGTAATGACAAAGTCCACTTTTGAGCGTCGTCAGACTGAATGACGGTCCGAGAGATCTTATTTTACCTCAGTATTGCAAGTTTCGTTTCGATAACCAAGTGTGTTCCAAAACCAGTTGTGACTATTTTAATAATATTTACTGATATTCGGAATGTCCGCGAGCTAGACTGTATGGAGAACAGGAATTTACATAACTTATTGTCTTATGTATTACGCGTAGAATAAGAGTTGTAATCGCTTGCAAAACTAGTTTATAGGACGAATGTGTGTTGCATATGTTACGCCGATCTCTCTCCGTATTAGTTTAACTAGGTACCTATCGTGGTCTTGTGTGAAGCACCACAGCTCTGTGAACTCTTCTAAAGATTTCCGGGCGACCTAATTAGTGACAATAAAGTGACCATTTGAATTGTTCATTCAAAATGTAGAGAAGCAATTTAACCCACTGTCCTCATTAAAATAATCCAAAGAAAGTGTGTTAATTATGTAGGTAGAGCCCTTTCGTTATCTTAAAACATTGCTTTGGTTTGGATCTAACTTCATTTTTGTTCGTAAATTATTGTTTAAGTTTGCATGTGCTTAAGATATTAAATAATCTTTAAGTTGCATAGATTTTAAGATATTTGTTAAGTTTACTATTTGTAAAATGCTTGTAACAATTACGAACAGGTTTTTTTGGCCTTTCAAAAAAGGCGCCTTCACCATACTGACGCATTTTACAATATATATCTACCTACCTATATCAATTACAGGAATGAGGGTAAAATAATGACAAATTTTATTTATGTATTGTAGTAATACGAAAACGGCATGTAGAATTCAAAACAATAGATAAATAAGTCTCTTCACTGAATATGTATTGTAAAATAAAATGTTTATGGATACTGAACATGTTTACTTATGTGTATCTATGTTACGTAAGACTTCTAAAGTGTTTAAAAACTTACCTACATACCAACCAACATAGTACTTGCATTGAATGTAAAATGTAACGTAAGTAATGTAAATGTAAGGCATTTTCGTGATTCTTAAATGCCTGAGCCCATGCATACGGTTACGACATGGTCAAGGTGCCGTGTGTAGAAACGTTTATCAGCCAGCTACAGTCGCCGTTCCATGTGAAAGCTGTCATGTGGCTTATACATTTCTACCTTACACTGCGCCCGACCGTGCCCTGACGGTATGCATTGAAAAAGGATCTAATTGTAGTTAAATAATAAGCATCCGTACATCGTTGGTCAAAAGTTGAACTTAACTAATCTTGACGGTATTTTCCAAATCTGTGATCACTTGGTACTCTCTCGGGTGTAAGTATTTTTTATAACACAAAAACGTTCATAATTAATTAAAGCTCGATTTTGCTTTATTTTGTATGTTTAATTTAGTATTTGGCTAAGTTGTTTTGTAACGTTCATTATGCAGAAAAAGTCCTAGTATGGAATAAATGATATTTTTATTTCAAGAATGCGAGTTCCATTGTACTTTATGGCGGCTAGTTACGCTTTTTCTCAATTTGTAGCATTCTGTGATGATGTGATGCCTTGACAAGTTACCCATAACTTCGATGATAAAAATCAGGTTGCTATTTCCTTGTCGAAATCTGGAAGTTGTTCAAGTTTTATAGGAAAGCATAGCCAATTTTAGGTAGTTAGAGGATAGTATAGTAACCTGCCCCCCTAGACAAAGTTAAACGCTAACGCTAGCGAAACGTGACGTCACGTAGCGATTCCAAATGTCAAATCGCATACATACATAAAAAGTTATCGATTCGTTTCGCTATCCTTAGCGTTTCTATGATATGTTATTTTTACATTTTAATGTTTTTTTTTGCCCTTTACATTCAAGTAAACAAAAATGTAAATTATTTAAAAACTGGAAATAATTTATCGCTAGTGAGTTTTTATTGTCAATGTAATCCGTCCGTTTTCTGTTTCATCTAACATAAACATAGCGTCACGCCTTTTTCCATACGGGTGGCAGAGGCACCACTGTGCGTTTCATCTGTGTAACTAATTATCCTGCATACCATACTTCATTAATTTTGTAACCATTATGTATATCCAAAGTCACATATCAAGCGGGTTTCATAAGCAGGCATTACAGTCAGTATTGTACTTAGAGACAAACTACGTGTAAGTATTGTCACAATTTTTTTCCCGTACCATTACCTACCGCAATACTGCCTATGGAACCATCACACGCAAAACGCAAAGCACCGAATATGTATCGTAATTAAGTATAAAATGTACTTGCATGTTTGTTTTCACATCCAATAAACTCTTTACTATAAAACTCTCTTATTTTTCACCTTCGATGAAAAAGTGCCGTGGAAGAAATAATTAGTAGGAGGCAAAACTACAGGCTTCTTTACCAATAGTTCCGCGGAACAAACCATCAATGAAGATATTCCTGTGTCTGTGCCTTAAGTGCTCATTACACTACGCTGTTTTTCAAGCCCGATTGGCAGGACAGGGTAGGTGTTCTAAGAAACAGGGAGGCAGGATCCCGAAACGGCGATTGTCTGTACCCGATCTCCTGTCTCCCTGCCGCCCTGCCGATTGTGTAGTGTAATAAGAAACAGGGAGGCAGGGAGCTCAGTCGCTCCGGCTAGTAGTGCGAAAGCCTGTCCTGTAAAGGAACGGACATGGAACGAGACATTTTCGGTCTGGACATAGTTCCTTTAATATGTCCGCGGCGATGGGCTAGCCCCCTGTCACGCAAAATGGAGTATTGAATCACTGACTGAAAGTGGGAACATTGGTGCCTCTGCCACCCCGTATGGGAAAAGGGGTGACGCTGTGTGTGTGTGTGTGTGTGTGTGTGTGTATAGGTCATGGAGTATACCTAAACTCCGACCGTTTCCGGTCCGGACATACTTCCTTTAATATGTGACATACGGACGGACAGACAGACTGGACGAAACTATAAGGGTTCCTTGTTTCTCTAACGGAACCCTAAAAATGACATACATTTACGAATTTTGTAGTTTTTTGGTTTTTGGTACTTAAAATAAGTCATAGCAATATATGAGAAAAGTACCTAACATTAGCTTAATTTTTCCGGAGATCCGGCAAGTATGGGTGCATGTTATTTATGTAATGGTATACACAAACACCTGTAGATTGAGCCTACAAAACACAGCAGGGTATCTATCAAGACTATCAAGACTTGGTACTTATGGAGCAAATAAGATATCGCTCCATGCATATTTTTGAAGTAAAACTTCTTGGGGCACGGGGGTAAAATTTATTTAACCTCTCAACTGTGGGTTATTCATATATTTGCTTTTCAATTGTTACTAGCCGGGTGCTATCACGAGTGGCTAAGAAATGTAACGGAAATTGGAATCGGTGACGTCAGGGTCGGCTGAAGACTTTTAAAACCGCAACTATTTTCAATACGGTTTTTAACTAATCAGATACATTCGTACAATAAAGAATGTTAATTAGTGAGAGAAAAACCTGATGAAACGTTAACAAATAAAAATTATTTTAAGCATTCTTCCACGAGTTCTTGATTTCCGGTATGGCCAAGATGGCGCCGCCGCCGCCGCCGCCGCTGGCTGGGATCTGGGATAAACAAAACCAGTGACGTGACCAAAAACTACTTCGTTCAACCTCTTTGTTGGAACCGGAACTTATGTTTGACAGCTGTGCGATGCGATCCATACAGTTTGTAAGAAAAGAGTTTCATCAATGTCACACGGGTCGATATGGATTTCTAAAACAAGCAAAGCAATGCATACATTTGAGCGAGACGGCTAAAAGACGTGACGTCAGATGGTATATAATCTGAGCGAGATGCAAATAGTAGTGACCTCAGAACAATAGTAGTGACACTATTGAATGAGTTAAGTATATCACCACGAGCGCGACAAATTGTAGATAAGGAATGGTGGGAAATAAATGACATGACGTATTAAAAGTAAGTACAAGTTTAAATAATTTCAAATAATCGGACGTCTGAAACTTAAAAGTAACTTGAAGCAGAGATTGGATCTCAAAATTGGAAATTTAAATCTCTTTTAGTATAGGTAGGTATAGGTGTATAGTATAGGTACCACTTAATGATCTAGCTACAGAAGTTTTACTTCTAACACGTGTACGGTGCTACACGCGTATATTTTTTTTTATGTATGCGTTGTTTAATAGCTGGCCCCCTGATCCGAGTCACGCCAAAATCGATTACAGCGTCTACAAAGCCGTTCCGAGTCAGTTTTGGCGATATAACACGATGGCATCGAAGACGCTGTATGTAATCGATTATGGCGCTGACGGCGATGTCACGGAACGCGACCTGGACCATAGAAAGACATGACATTTCAAAAGTCAAAACCATCTTTTCTTTTAGTCTTTCATTGTATTGTGTTTGTTTAGATTTAAAGCTTTAGAGATATAGCGATAAAGCCTTGATTGATATGATATTAATTGCTTGTATTGGTTGGTATGGTATAACAATCTTGAACTATCTCTACACGTTCGCTGTCGATCGATCACTGATTTGTTTTATCAGCGAGATAACGACCTATAAATAATTTCTCATGAGTTTGGATGCAGAAGAAGCTAACGAGACCCAGCAACTAATGCACAATGAGTGTGAAGACGAGGAGCAGAAGGCTTCGCAGTCAGCCACGTCTCCCGTCACCAGTATCAAGATATCGAGCGCGACCAGTAGCGCCTCCAAAACGCCAGCACAACAGCCTACGAGCACAGTAAACAGCATAAACGAGTCTTCCAAAGTATCCTACATCAACGAGAGGCGACTGCACCGCGAAGTGATGCGTTCTAACTACAACAAGCCAAAAATGCCTAAAGATACGCCCGATGTCAAACACATGGAGAAAGCACTACTTGAGTTACTGGATGACTTCGACACGGGCAAGCTGAGCGCTTTCGGCGCGGGTTGCAGCATGGAGCAAATGATCAACATTAGGGACCAGCAGGAGAACTTAGCACGGCTGCATTTCCGACTCTGCGCCGATGTTGAGAAGCCGAATGATGATAGTTTTGATAATTCAGCAGCAAGAGATAAAATGACACAGCTAGTGCACAGTTTAGAACAATTATCTACATCAATAGAGCGCTTGCACACTGGGAATACTGCTGCTGAACAATGAAAATAAGAAATCTTTTTATTACTTGTTGAGACTGTGGATGAACTGAGCTAAAAAAATGTAGGGTACTTGGTTGGTGTAATACCTAGTAATTTGGAAAATGCTTGACGCATTTTTCTGATGCCGTACCAGGAGTGCATTCAGTTACATCGCCTGCTCACGCCAGCCGACCTGAAAATTTCACCAAACTATTCAGTAACATCGTCTGACGTGAGTGGGTGATCGCACAGACGTCAGATTAACAGTTAAACAAACATCACCCCATGAAAAGACGTCAGTTTTCAGGCTGTTCAGTAACTACAACTGTTGTTGGGTGACTTTCAACAACCACACTTGGTGCGAAGTTACTGAACACACCCCAGGAGATGTAGGGGAATGTCTAAAATGCATTATGTTATATTATATTAATCAGTAATTGAATTGGTAGAGCTAAATAACTAAAAAAAACTATCTTAGCTAGCCTCTCTTCCACCTTCCACATGGTTTAGGCAATTTCCCAATCCAATCACTGGTTAATAATATTCCCAATCACTGGTTAATTAATAGTGCATGGGCAGACAAATTGATAATTTTTACAGGTGAATTGTCCTATTGATGTAAAATCTATACATGTAAAATAAAAGAATATATACATCAAAATAAACATGACTCATCCATCAGTATCTCAGATGGAGAAACCCAGGCAATTTACTCAGAACATATTGGAACAATTTATTTGGGCCACAGATATTGATGTGTACCAATTTTCAACTTCATCCGTCAAGTTGAAAATTGGTATGTACACATATCATATCTGTGGCCTGTGTGCAAATATATAATTATGGAATATAGGGACCACTTTTGGTTGGGGGGACAAATGAGAAAAAGTCATCACACAGTTATCATTTGTTTTTTATTGAAAATTAAAATATAATTTTTAACACAGGATATTCTTCAGATACATTTTATACATTTTTAGAATCACAGATATGTTAAGTAGGTTCACATTTTACAAGATCAATTAAAACTATAATTAGGGGCTGATCCTAGAGTTTACCATCATGAATTGGCCCTAATAAATCATTTGAGGTCTTTAGTGTCAATGCCAGCATCAATTTTTAAAGATCAATTAATGATTTACTTTAGAAGTAGTTGTAGTAGTAAGATGTATGAACATTACAGATATTTTGGGACACAGTTAGGAAAATTACAGAATTCTTTTACATCAGCATCTCAGTTAAGCTAAAAATTGTGGAACCATCCAAATAATCAAACAATAAAATAGTCAACTTGAATTAATCAAAGTATTCATTTTAAAATTAACATATAGCTCGACTCAGTTAACAAAAACGACAAAATATAAGATTTACTGCTCCGAACTATACATTGAAGTGTTATTTATGAATTGTTAAATTAAATTTTGTAAGCTTTGGTCAATAATCTCGTTCTGTTCTGCTTGTAGTGAACTAAAATCAATTAACAATTTAAAACAACTAGGATAGAAAAATATTAATTACAGTGACACTTGTGAGCAACCAAGCCCACTCAAGAAGCAAACAAGTGCACCCTCAAACAGAACCACTCGTGTAAACTTACTCTATGTAAAATATCATTCATAATCATTTTAAGGCATGAATTGAATTGAATTGTGCATTGAGCAAATGAGATCAAAATGTTCCAGTAAGAGTAAACATAATTTTCATGCAAAGTGGTAATGTATGCACTTGAAGTTCAAGCGACTTGGATGCTCACTGTACAATCAAGTTCATTAATATGAGCAAAACCATAGCCTCAAATATAAATGTACATTTTTTTTTACATGGAAGGGTACCTACATTTATATTTGAAGGCTTGGTTTTGCTCATATATTAATAAACTCAACTGTACTTAAAAAACAAATTAAATAATATACCAGTGAAATTTTACAGAATAACATACAAACCTGAATTACAAGAATAGTTGATGATAACCAGATGCACCACGCAGCATCTTCCTACAAGTGGGGCACCTTTTACCGCTGGTCTTTATTGCTGCCTTCAAACAGGGCATGCAAAATATATGCCCACATATGGTCGAGGCAACTGTAGTGTTTGACAAATTCTCCATACATATAGGGCAGTCACCTATTGTTCTGGTCTTAGGAGATTCAGGGGCAACTACACTTGCAGCAATAACTTTATCCTTTTTCTTCCTTGGTTTTTTCTTCACGGAATTGGTTTCAGTTGCAGTAATCTTAGTATTGGGAGCACTGGCTGCTGCAGCATTATTATCTATTATCACAGAATTGGAGTTTGTTCTATTCTCTGGCTGAAAGCAAACTCTATTGTCAGGCACAGATGTGGACATATAAGTAACAGAGTCATTTATATTAGAGACTTGAGTGTAGTTGTGGTCTAAATCTGTCAAGGCGATTGTGTCTATTACTCTTGGTTTTTTTCTACTGCTTTCTATCATATTTGAAGCAATCATTTTTGCTATGGTAATCGGAGACGGTGGGTTTTGGTCATTGAGGGTATCTCTTTCTGCTAAGTACATCAATTCTTTAGATATATTAATTCCTTCTGAACTGATGTTTGTACTGAGATCCAAGTCTTTGAGATCATATGTATTTCCCAATGAATACCTTTTGAAGAAACCTTTCACTACACTTTCCACAGTTTCATTCGCAGTTTTCTTTGGATCAGTTATTTGCACTAAGTCAATTGTTGTTGGCTGCTGCTCCACCACAGAAACATCATTTGGTTGCACATGGGTAATGGAGCTTGACTTACTTGCTTTATACTTATTAATTACGACTTTGTTCCCAGCTATAACATTGTCCACATCAATTATCTCACAGTCATCATTTGCAAAGGTCTGATCAACATCCACTATTGAGCTGTACTCGTATAAGTCAAGATCAATGAATGAGTCGAAGGTAGGTGCCGGAGGGACATGCTTCACTTCTTCTACGTCTGGGGCTGTGACAGGAACTGGACAATCATCATCTACAATAACAGTTTCGCAAGGTATTTCTATAATTTCCACTTCACTCTGTGAACTTTCATTGCTGTTATGACCTACAAATAAACTCTCATTTAGACGGATGTCATTTTTGATGAATGTTTCATTATCCTTTGATGTGCTGGGTAATGGTGAGAATGATCTTGCTTTATTGTTTGGTGACAGTGAAGAGTATTCATAAGTAACTGTTTTATTGCTATCAACGCTACCATCACTGTGAATCTCATTTTTTTCAGCTTCCCTTAAATTTGCTGCAATTTCTTCAGCTAGTGGGTTGAAAATAGAGTATGAAGGATTGCCAATTCCTGGTTTATTGCGCTTAGTGGGACAGTCATCATCTTCCTCTTCAAGTTTTATGTTGTAATTTACTCCATATTTTTCATCCCCTTTGCCAATGGTACATTTTGGTTTTCTTACTACTTTGGGTCGTTCCTTGCATCCAACGATGTATGGTGTACCATTTTTCTTGCGTTTGCGGGTTTGTGGCACAACAGGGGGAGGTGGTCCCCCGTCTTCAATAAGAATAGTCGGATCAGGGAGGTTAGAGATGATATCCAACATTTTGTTGGACAGCTTGTGGAGTGTCTTCGGCGTCAGCTTCTTTTCTTCCGGGATGCGCTGATCCGGAGTCTTGCATCGGTCAGGCACTGGGAGCGCTGGAGCCGTCGGCAGTTGCTCGTCATCATCAGAATCGTCGAACATTCTTTCGAGTTCCGCTAGAGAAGGCATAGGTTTGCCATTTCCGCACACCCTGGGTTCCGTGTTTTTGGCTTTATTACGAGTACGGGTAGCTCTAGGCGTAGGTGTTTTTGGTTTCTCGGATAATTTCTTTGACTTCTCGATTGTTTCCACTGGACGCTTCGGTTTTTTCGGCATGGCGACAGCGACATAGGAACGAAAACATCAACTATCTTTCTCTCGTCTCGATTTGTCTGGAATGGAAGGAAGCAAGTGCACCACCATGTGCGCTCAAAGAGAATAACAATCAAAACAATTAGCTCCGTGAATTTAACGTGATCAAACGTGAACGACGTGAAAAAGTGATGAGCTAGTACATATATGGGTGAGGCTCATGACCTCGTGAGGTGAAAACAAACCGTTATTTTGCTTTTTTATTATAACTTTTTTTCTATGTTGCCATAATGTGACGGGGGCGTTATTAATTTATTTTTATTACGCTACAGCCACAAGCTGGCTCGCCGCGCGAGGCGATCGATCGCCCGTCCGTCCGTCGCGTCGACATAACAAGCCAAACCGGATTTTGCACCCTCGCTATAGCTATAGGCGATTTTCTATTCTTTCTAACTGTCAAAACCTAGGGTCAAAACACTCTATAAATATAAATAACTCTACACGATCGGCAGGGCGGCGAACGGAACGATCCCGGAGTATGGAAAGACCGCCGGAGTATAAAACGATGCAGTGCAGGACCGCAGAACCGTAAACATAATTAGCCCAAAAACTCGCGAATTTAGGTACCTATATGTACAAGGTGTAAATGAATTAACGCAAAATGAGAAACACTTTTTTATGGACATCATTCTGAGCAATTTTCATTTTAAAACCGATTTGATCAGAGCAACTTTATTCTCCACTTTCCGGTACATTTTGGCATTTTGGTTCAGCTAATTTTTATGGAGAATATTACACCTTGTATATACCAGATTTGAATACATAATCGTAAATAAAAGTTGTAAGTTTTAGGACAAAGGGAAAATTTAGGGTGTCAAAACACGCGTTTTGAATTCTTTTTGAAAATTTATTAAAAACTTAATAGAACGAGCCTATGTTACGCGACCGAAGTTCCGCGGCTGATTTTACGTTCCGCGTCCGACGCATTCGGCTGATACCTATGATATGTATGACACACACACCATAAAGGTCTATTACACTACGCTGTCTACCGTGCCCTGCCTCTCGGGTTCCTGTCTCCCAGGCACGATGCGAGCCTATGCGAGCTATTACACCTACGCGAGAAATCGTTACCTGTCTGACTCACTGTCTATAGACGTGCGCAAATGTAAAGGAACGGACATGGAACGCGACTTCTTTGGTCCGCCGGACATACTCGTAGTTCCATTAATATAGTCCGCAGAGTATATCTAAACTCCGACCTCCGTTAGTATAGTCCGCGGAGTATACCTAGACTCGGACCATCTCCGGGAGTTCAAAAAAATTCATACCTAACTTTTTAATTTTTCATTTTATACAAAAAATAAAAAATAAGTCGTATGTACAATACATTTTATATTTCTATAAAATAAAAATATACAGGTGTAAATTAATTAACGCAAAATGAGAAACTTCTTTGTTGGGGACATCATTCTGAGCAACTTTCATTGTTACGAAATAACAACTGAATTTTCCCAAATATGTACATTTGGGAAAATTCAGTTGTTTTGAAAAGATATTGAATGAAAACCTGTACACATCGATAGAAGACTACTATACCAGCAAATTACGTCCTAAGAAAAAGTGTCCTAAAGTTTCACCTAAGCGAGATATTTTCATAATTCATAATTTCTTTATTGCAAAGAGACATTTCAAAGAAAGCAGTAGTACTTACTAAAAATAGTGTACAAAGGCGAGCTTCATATCATAGAGTGCCAAAAGTTAGTTTTTGCAAATCTTTTGCAAAATCTTTCAATCGTAACTTGGTGATAATGTTGCTTAACATTTTTGACAGATGTCACTTTGTCGCCATTTTGACTGGGGTCACTCAAATATCTCACTTAAGTGACACTTTAGGTCGATTTCCCTCATGACATGACATTGTTAGTATAATAGTCCTCTATCGACGTATGCAGGTTAAAATAACCGGCCAAGTGCGAGTCGGACTCGCGCACGAAGGGTTCCGTAACATTATCTATAAAAAACCGCAAAAAAATAAGTATGGGAGCCCCCCATAAATATTAATTTAATTTTAATTTAATTATTTATTTTTAAGTATATAATATACTCAATATCAGTCTACCTGCTACCATTATCAATATCGAGCAAAAATGAGCAAAAAAAATCACGTTTGTTGTATGGGAGTTAATATTGAATTTCTTCTGATTTTTAGTATTTGTTGTTAACAACAGAAATACATCATCTGTGAAAACTACCACGGTTCATGAGATACAGCCTGGTGACAGACAGACGGATGGACGGACGGACGGACGGACCGACGGACGGACAGACAGCGAAGTCTCAGTAATAGGGTCCCGTTTGGCACCCTTCGGGTACGGAACCCTAAAAAAATTAATACCTAGCTTTTTTATTTTTAAATATTCTATAAAATAAAAATATAAAATCGTGACGTGGTCCATAGTGAAATTTCTTTAACATGGCAATAGCGGACATCGACCCGCTTATAAAATGTATGCGATTTGACGTTTGCCGCCACTGCCGCGGCGGCGTCCTGCGGCGTCGGCGGTGGCGGCAAACGTCAAATCAACCATAGTAATAACTTGACCGAGCGAGCGAAGTATGTCCTTTTCAGGATTGAGCAAAAATGCTTTCGTATGCCTGTCTGTACAGACTGTCTTGTGTAAGTTGGGTGTGGCAAAAAAACGTACTAATTTTGCCAGTTGTGTCTGACAGTTCTCAAAGCTTGGTGGCTTGTAGGAGGCGCCGCCACAGGAACGCCAACTTATACTAGACAGTCTGTATGTTCTCCTCTACAGGTCTTCTCAAACTGATTCTCGTGAAATTTTGAGAGCAGGTTGGATGATTGGATCGATTTAGTTTTTGTTTTTTTTTTTCAAAATGGCGGAGATATATGGGATTTTAAAATGTAAAAAAATCGCTGCAACCCAAACGGCTCGACGGATATTAACAAATGAGGTTTCGTGTCGTTGTTGGATTTGTGGAGACCGTGAGAGTGACACAGAACTACCTATATAATTTTAGGGATAGGTTGTATGATTATAAATCGAAAAATGTGGTTTACAAAGTCATTGGTGCGGCTTCTTTCATACTCCGTGTATGGTCGCCTGCACCTAAAAGTATATACAAGCAGTTTAAGCGGGATTCGCTTTATAATATGACCGCCCGTATACTTTTAGACGCAGGCGACCGTACGTAACCAGGTACCTACATTACATTCATGAGTTTGTATGTGTTATAGAAAGAAAATGCAGTCGGGTCATTTGTTTTTATAATAATTCCATCTGTTCATCCCATAAACTTCAAGTGCCTCCGGTTTATACGGTTTATACGATACTTCATAGGCGTGTTTTGACACTGACAGCTGTCAGAGATCATCCTATGTTGGATAGGGTATAGTGTCGTCATCGTCAAATGGCATACATTTTTGCTCACGGGGCAATGACCGCTATTGCCATGTAAGGCACGTCGTGTAGACTGAAAGATCTGGGCCTAAAACTCACGAGGAAAACAAAATGCCTGTTTGCTTCTCGTTTGCAGCCAGTGCTGCCATTTTAGCGCTTTTGGCGCTAGATCAGCGCTTTTTTGCTATGTTCAGCGGGCACTTGATAATAGGGGATTTTTTGACAGCTAAAAATAGTTCTGAAAGCTGCCAACAGATGGCTATGTATAGACATGAATTCATATGACACAGTCTGTTGTCTTCACAGAATAAGTAATTTTTGACCGATCTTGAACCTAGCCCATAGACTGTCTATACCCTATCCAACATAGGATGAACTCTGACAGACAGCTGTCAGTGTCAAAACACGCCTATCAAGTATCGTATTTTTCGACGGTAAAATGTATAGAGACTGATGATTTGTTTTTGTTTGTTTGTTCTTCTTCTTCTTTTTATTTATGGCGTCCTAACCTCTTTTGAGGTTAATTTTGCCAGTGTCAAGTGGTCAGGTTCTCATTTGAGAACCTGGAAGTTATAATGTCTTGAGATGATTTGATGATTATGCTATGATGATTTGTCGCTCGTTAGCACTACCCAGGGAGGACGTGAAGGGCTGTGGGTTCGAAGTAATGTTTTTGGTTAATATTTTGTTGGTTGTCGCGGTTTTCTTCTTCTTCTTTTTATTAATGGCGTCCTAACCTCTTTGAGGTTAATTTTGCCAGTGTCAAGTGGTCAGGTTCTCATTTGAGAACCTGGAAATTATAATGTCTTGAGATGATTTGATGATTAAGATGATGATGATGATGATTTGTCGCTCATTAGCACTACCCAGGAAGGACGTGAAGGGCTGTGGGTTCCAAGTAATGTTTTTGGTTAATATTTTGTTGGTTGTCGCGGTTTTCTTCTTCTTCTTTTTATTAATGGCGTCCTAACCTCTTTGAGGTTAATTTTGCCAGTGTCAAGTGGTCAGGTTCTCATTTGAGAACCTGGAAATTATAATGTCTTGAGATGATTTGATGATTAAGATGATGATGATGATGATTTGTCGCTCGTTAGCACTACCCAGGAAGGACGTGAAGGGCTGTGGGTTCCGAGTAATTCCTTCGGACGTGAGCGATTGCCTCCCCGCGTTCGCGGTTGTCGTTTGATGGGTTTGACTTGTTGACCTTTTCTCTATGCTGAATTGCTGACCACAGATTATGTTCTTCAGTTGTTATTATTTGGACTGGCAACTTTTCTCAACTCATGTCTGGCCTACGACATCTAGTGACGAATTTGGAACTACTGAAGTTGTTTTTTTAAAAAAATCCCCCATTTTAGCGCCTAACGGATAATTTAGCGCTTTCTTAATTTTTAATATGGCAGCACTATTTGTTCCGTGGAGAATAAAATTATTGTCTATGTTCAATTTTGTGCTCTATGCCAGCTGGGTTTTAATATGGCAATAGAGCACGGGGAATCCCATGAACATTAATTACGGTTTGTTTCATGTTTGGTTGATTGACTTTGCTTCTTTCATTTTCATTCTGTCTATGTGAACGCACTGAAGTTCAAGTTTAGAAATAACGTTTTAAGCACTGATTTTATTAGTTACTTTTGTAAGTGTTTCATCGTGTTGTGTTGGTTAACTCTTTTGAAATGGATGTACCATTATCAAAAAAAAACTGTGCAAGTACATACAAAGATATAAAGTCGAATGGGAGAAATCGCCCAACTTTAAATAATGGTTGAAACCTGTGTCTACAAGGCGTTTATGCAAGTCGAAATCTGCGTCTCGCTTCCAAAACTTTATCAGAATTGTTTTAAGAGCTCATGGTTACTTACAGCCCATGTTTAGTATGGGAGATTTATTTAATCACACTGATCGTCTAAAAACGCCTTAGTTAAAAGTTCGAATTTAGCGCTTTATTGACGCGTTTGAGCCGATTTAGCGCTTTAATGACTCGTGAATATATTCGAATCTAGCGCTTAGTGCACCGCTGTCAGCGCTGATTAGATTTTTAGGGTTCCGTACCCGAAGGGTGCCAATCGGGACCCTATTACTGAGACTTCGCTGTCCGTCTGTCCGTCCGTCCGTCCGTCCGTCTGTCACCAGGCTGTATCTCATGAACCGTGGTAGCGAGACAGTTGAAATTTTCACAGATGATGTATTTCTGTTGCCGCTATAACAACAAATACTAAAAATCAAAAGAAATGTAATATTAAGGGGGGCTCCCATACAACAAACGTGATTTTTTTGCTCATTTTTGCTCGATATTGATAATGGTAGCAGGTAGACGCTTAAAATGTTTACCATATATTGAGTATATTATTTACTTAAAAAAAAACGCGTGTAGCACCGTACACGTGTTAGAAGTAAAACTTCTGTAGCTAGATCATTAAGTGGTACCTATACTATACACCTATACCTACCTATACTAAAAGAGATTTTTTCCAATTTTGAGATCCAATCTCTGCTTCAAGTTACTTTTAAGTTTCAGACGTCCGATTATTTGAAATTATTTTATACTTGTACTTACTTTTAATACGTCATGTCATTTATTTCCCACCATTCCTTATCTACAATTTGTCGCGCTCGTGGTGATATACTTAACTCATTCAATAGTGTCACTACTATTTGCATCTCGCTCAGATTATATACCATATGACGTCACGTCTTTAAGCCGTCTCGCTCAAATGTATGCATTGCTTTGCTTGTTTTAGAAATCCATATCGACCCGTGTGACATTGATGAAACTCTTTTCTTACAAACTGTATGGATCGCATCGCACAGCTGTCAAACATAAGTTCCGGTTCCAACAAAAAGGTTGAACGAAGTAGTTTGAGTCATGCTAGTTGGTTTTGTTTGAAGTCCCAGCCAGCGGCGGCGGCGGCGGCGGCGCCATCTTGGCCATACCGGAAATCAAGAACTCGTGGAAGAATGCTTAAAATAATTTTTATTTGTTAACGTTTCATCAGGTTTTTCTCTCACTAATTAACATTCTTTATTGTACGAATGTATTATTATCTTATCTGATTAGTTAAAAACCGTATTGAAAATAGTTGCGGTTTTAAAAGTCTTCAGCCGACCCTGACGTCACCGATTCCAATTTCCGTTACATTTCTTAGCCACTCGTGATAGCACCCGGCTAGTAGCAATTGAAAAGCAAATATATGAATAACCCACAGTTGAGAGGTTAAATAAATTTTACCCCCGTGCCCTAAGAAGTTTTACTTCAAAAACAAATAATTAAATTAAAATTAAATTAATATTTAGGGGGGCTCCCATACATTTTTTTTGCGGTTTTTTATAGATAATGGCACGGAACCCTTCGTGCGCGAGTCCGACTCGCACTTGGCCGGTTATTTCATCTGGCAGCACTGTTTGCAGCTGTTCCAAAACAGCAGCAGCAGCATATTAATCGATGTTATTAATGCAGTCTGATGATAATATGAATATAAAGAAGTTTATTGTGTTTGTATCACCAACCACCGAGGTACCTAAGCAAACCTCTGTCTTTGGGTCACAGATATTGATGTACCTACAAATTTTCAATTTCATCGGTCCAATATGTTCTAAGTAAATTGCCTGTGAGAGACCGGTGGACGGACGAACGGACAGACGCACGCGAGTGATCCTTCATGGGTTTCTCCTTCTGAGATACGAAATTACGAACGAAACCGTAAAAAAACATTTTTTCGCATTTTTCTACCGCAGTGACAACCGCAAGGGCCGCGTTGTAGTGTGAGCTATATATACCTACTTTATTTAATCATATTTACTGTAGGTACCTACTTATCGTATTTATTTTTAACCGACTTCCCAAAGGAGGAGGTTTACAATTCATCCGGATGTTTTTTTTTTATGTGCCCCGATTGCGCCTAAACGGACGGACGGATTTGGAAAATTATTTTTTTTTGTTTGAAAGGGTTTACCTATCCATCGGTCCCATAGACACCAGGTCAGGATCTGATGATGGGATCCTGGAGAAATCGAGGGAACTCTTCAAATATTATAGGCAGACCTATAGTGATTTTTGTGTTTTTCATAATAACTGTAACTCGTGCAAATGCACATGGTAAGCATAATATTGTGATGCGGAACTGATGATGAAGACCACACAATATGGCCACCAGAACTGCTCAATACTAGGCACAAATACAATGCGTGATGGGCTGATGGCTGAGCTGACGGGCAGGCAACGCATAGCCTAAACCGGTGCACCTAGAGCCATGAAACTTTGTACAGAGGTTATCCTTAGTAGCGTGGGGTAGCACTGAGATGGGATTTGACAAAATTAATTCCACAAAGGGGGGGGGGATAAGGGGACAGTTAGTATTAAACTCAATCTTATCAAATAGGGTTTGTGGAAGTCGGTTTTTTCTCAAGTTTACTTTTTGTTTAAATTATTAAAGTCCAAATTTTCACCACCACAAATCCAGTTGCTAATTTTGCCTATACCACGAGTCTTAACAAAATATATAGTTGTCAAAGTTTGCTCGGGTTTAGGGTTAGGTACCTCGCAGTCTAGCTAGTCTTCACAAAAATAATTGTGCCCATAGGCCCGTTTTGACAGTTCACGCCCATGAAGTTTTAACCCCTAATGCGTAGGTAATAAAAGCCAACTGTTGCGTACAAGCAAAAAAACCGCTTCTATTACCTACGCGTTAGGGGCTAAAACTTCATGGGCGTGAACTGTCAAAACGGGCCTTTTATTTTGTGAAGACTGTAGTGACGTTTAGTCACTATAGTCAGTCAGTAATAGCACAGATACTTACTAATAATATTATACTGATAGTCAGTATAATATATTCTGCGTGATAGGGGGCAAGCACGTCGCGCGTCGCCGTCGCCCCCACGCAGCGCCAGCGTAGTGAGTGAGTGTGGACTGCGGACTGCCGCCGTCGCACCGTGCCGGAGAAACTAGTGGTGGTCGTTATTACGACAACAGATAATATAATGCGTTATTTGTGCGCAACGAGCAACACTGTTGTCGAAAACTCAAGCATCCTGTTATCCTGTTGTCGTTAGTTATCGTTGCGTTTTACATTGTTGAAGTCGCGCGCTGTTGTCGACTTTGCTGCTGTTCTCAATAATGATTAGCCAATGACGCGACGCCGCCGCCGCCGCCGCCGTCCGGCCGTCTGACCAATGGGGGGTGGGGTGCGTGCGCTCTGTTGCGTATGATAATGTTTTTTAGTTGATAAAGTGACTATGATGTTTATAAATGGGAATAACTGTGTGTAAATAGAATAACAAAAATTGTAAATTTAAAAATGTATATCTAAAAAAATGTAAATAAGATCAATGAACTACTAAATACGCCGCCGGTATTACCATAATTCCAAAGTGTTTCCGGATAATCGATTATCAATTAATCGATTATTAGGTACCTAAATAATCTAACTAATCGATTTGTTATCGATTCAATCGATATAATCGGTTAAATCCATACTATCGATTCTTATACTTGTACCAAAAATTCGATTATAATCGATTAGTCGATTATAATTACTGTCTCTGATGATTAAATCGATTATATCGATAGTATCGATGGTGAGAAGCAAAACAATATAATCGATAAAATCGATAGTATCGACACAATCGATTAAATCGAGGTATCGGTTTAGAATATATTGTTACGTTACAGATTACACAAAAATATAATCTAAACGATACCTCGATTTAATCAATTGTGTCGATAGTATCGATTCTATCGTATTGCTTCTCACCATCGATACTATCGATATAATCGATTTAATTATAATCGATTTTATTGGTACAAGTATAAGAATCGATAGTATCGATACAGTCGATTATATCGATAAAATCTATGCCAGATCGATTTGTTAGATTTTTTATATGTACTTAGGAGAATCGATTAATAATCGATATACCATCGATTATCCGGCAACACTCCAAATAATCAGTCTATAATTCATTCAAACAACTAGTTTCTCAAATATATTTAAATTTACGAATACGAAGTATTGACAATAATTTTGACAGTCCTATGCCTGTTTAAAGTATGAAGGGAAGAACTGATAATGAGCAAGAACATAAATAATGATATTGTCAATCTGCGATTCATTCAATTATCGTTTTACCAAACAGCAATATAACAGGATAACAGTTTACGACAACAGTTATTTTGAAATAACACAACAGTGTTGTTCGTTATTGCAAAACAGCCGTTATTGCCACCACTAGGAGAAACCGAGAAACAGCCAGTCGCGCGCCGCGCCTCGCTTACTGCGAAGGTCTTAAGAACTTCCGAAATCACCCAAAAACCATGAACTAACAGAAAAAAACTAACGGTAATATGGAAAATATAACAGTTGTGAAAATATGAATAAAAAAAAGTTGTGGTAAATTTTTCGGTAGGGGAAAGGGAAAGGTATCGTTAGCCAGTTACGTTCGATCGGAAAAGTTTTGAATATTGCATGAAGCGCGAAACGATCGAGGGAAGTTTGTGACAAAAGTACAATAAAATGTGTGTGTATAACAATTGTATCGGAGTTATGTAACTCTTTGTGCGGTTTGATGTTTCGAGCAACTATTTTCTGTAAGAGGATTTTTTCGGCTATTTCGGTCACTAGCTTTTTCTAAATTAATACTTAGTACCCCTAAATTTTACCTGGCTTTACCGATTTACTATGGCAGAATCGTACATATAACGCTAATCAATGACCACTACATATAAGTACAATACATACTACAAGTCCCCAAAATTTTATTTCAGTATATTTTATTGTCATAAATCTCATGTACAATCTTACAGTGTGATAGTTTATAGTTATTTATTGGAAATAATACCGTATGCAATACTCAAGTACGTGCTTTAATCACATGAAACTTAAAAAGTAATGTCCTGAATGCATTCAATTTAATTTTTTATTATTATTAATATAGGGTTATAAAAATACTTTTATTTTCTTTCACACCTGTTGGTTAATTAAATAGTAATAGCGGTCTTTTCTAGAGTAATAAATGCTTGTATTCGTAACAAAAAATGCCATAAATGCGCCGCAGGATATGAAATAAAGGTTTATTATCTCGCACGCTCTTCAAGTCTTCGCATAGCAACAAGTTTTGGAAATTGCGTGGGTATCGTTATTGGGTAGTTCTTATACCAAGCTACACAAATACCAAAATCAACTACCCATAGTTACAGTAGGTACCTATCTACTGTAACTATGTACAGTACAGTAGGTAGGTGTACAGTAGGTACCTACCTACTGTACCTATGGGCAGCATAGCTGGCATCTACTCTACAGGTTGTAACAGAAAGGTGTAAGTAGTCATATTTTAAAAATAAAGTTACTCTGATCAAATCGTTTTCATGGTGAAGTGAAGTTGTTCATAATTATGTCCCTAACAACTCCCTAAATTATGACTACACCCTTCTGTTACACCCTGTATACTAGCAATGTTACGCAATTAACTACAACTACGCTATTAATCAGCTCCTATACATAAAAACTAATATTCGTAGTTACGACCATAGAGTAACTTATATATGTTACGACTACGAAAGGTTGCTACGGGGCGTAGCGTCAGTGTTGACGAGAAGAGAAAATAAAATTACGAATAACAATTTGGGTCTGCACATAGCATCAACAGTATGGTAACTTAAGTAATTTAACGACGCTTTTGCCTTTGATGATATACAATACTAGGTACGTACGTACTTCAAGGTGCGTGCTACGAATATCGCAACAATTATACAGTTTTTTCTCTTGCAACACGTACAATAAAATATAAAAATATAACACAATACAATAGTAAATTCACAATGTATTCCAGTATTTTATAAAGATAGCTGTTACTGTCTGCTACGACAATCTCGTAACGGTTTAGTAGACGCGTAGCAGTTGGTTTGTAGCTCACGTAGCATGAATGAATGTTCCTATGAATTCGCTTTCCAGGGAATTGGAACATTAGGCTTCAATATTTACCGGGTAAACGAGCCGCGATAAAAAAAAAAACAATTTCAAGAGGGAAAACTTATTTTCTTAGTATAAAAATGTAAGAGGAAATTTAAATATTCTTAGTAAGTGCGAGTTCACAAGCAGTTTCAGAATTTTATTTTATTTTATATATTGCAAAACACAAAAGATATAATACATTGCGTATCTTAAACATCTTAATTTAAAAAATGTAGAATATCCTACTGGGTGTTTTGACAGCAATTGTTTTTATTTGTGGACAATAATTGTATCTGCTAAATTAAAAGAAAAGAAAATAACTAAAGGTATGCTCAAACCGCTTATTGAGTGTTATTAATTAGGTAAATTAGCCAAAGATTTTCAAACTTTATGTTTGAAGGTAGACAGTTTCATAAAGATGTCCAAGGTGTCGTGTTTATTAGATATGTTGTTGTAGAGACGACACATATTAGGAAGTGGTTCATGATAAGCTCTTTGCGTTCTATACAATGGTAATTCGAATGTAGTTTTTTTTCTGGTAGACCTCTGAAGAATTGGTGGAATACATATTTTATTTTCTCTCAAAAGAGATGTATGTAAGCTTCCAATATTTTATGTAGGGTGGTTAGGCTTCTAATAGATCTGCGAGTTTCCAATGAATTCAGTCCGTAGTGTTGAAGACATGTTTCGTAGCAGCGAAGTTTGTATTTTAGGTTATTACGATAATAATGTCATCATTCTAAGGATAAGGAATCTAGCTTGTATTTTTTCTATGCTATCAATGTGTACTTTGTAAAAGGGACTCCAGACCACATAACAGTATTTGCTCCGGATAAGGCTGTTAAGAGACCGGTGACCGCGTGAATTTCCCATACAAACGTAATACAAAAATGATTTGAATTTGAGAAATAGCTAAACGTATTTAGACTGTTAATCGGATTTATACACTGTTTACGCAGGTTCCTAGTCTGTATACCAGGGTTCCTCTTCAATTAATTTAAAAATATTTTTTAAGTAATTTGAATAATGACCTTGGTATACGACCTGCGTAAACACTGTATTAATCCGATTAACAGTCTAAATGCTTTGAACTAGTTCTCAAATTCAAATCATTTTTGTATTACGTTTGTATGGGAAATTCACACGGTCACCGGTCTCTTATTAAAGAGTGTTCAAAGTACGAGGGTTACGGAGGTCTTTACTAATTCTAGAGAGGAAACCTAGCAATTTAATACAAGAGGATTTAAGATGAACATAGTGCGCCCTCAGTTTAATTCCGTGTCCAGTATCACGCCCAGGTCTCGCACCGTGCTAACGTTGTTCAGCTGCTGGTTGTCTATTTTATATTGGCAACAATTAAAATTATTATTCGACGTAGAAAATTTCATGAGAAAACACTTTTCAACATTGAGCCTCATGCAATTTCTCTCACACCAGGAGGATAAGGAGAGCAGATCATTTTGTATGCCTTGGCAGTCTTCAACAGTTTTTATAGAACTAAACATTTTCAAGTCATCGGCGTATAAGAGGCAACACGATTTTATGTCTCGTGTCAGGTCATTTATGAATAAGACGAACAGTAAGGGCCAGGTGACTTCCTTGGGGCAAGCCAGACGTGATTTCGAGTGAAGAAGAGTAAAAGCCCTTTACTGCCACTATTTGGAATCTATGAGCTAAGTAGGAGGTGACCCACCTAAGGAGATTACCGTGAATGCCAAATTGAGTTTTAAGTTTTACTATTAGAGTAGTATGATTTACTTTATCGAATGCCTTTTTAAAATCTGTGTAAATACTGTGGACTGGTAATTTATTGTTGAATGCGTTGTGAATGTAATGCATGTATTCTAATAAGTACGTGGTTGTAGATTTTGATTTTACGAATCCGTGCTGAACAGAGCTTATTATGGGTTTAGCGTGAGCATATTTGTAGTCATACACTAAGGTTTCAAAAAGCTTAGCTAAACACGACAAAATGCTAATTGGCCTGTAGTTACTACAATTGTGGGCCTCACCGGACTTTAGAATTGAAGCTATAGTTATTTAAGAGGTCATAGAATATCTAATTAGACAATGGCAAACCTCTGTGTGAAGGGTCTATCACTGTGATGAAAGAATTTATTTTGTATTCCAGATCTTCCGAAGCAAATAAGAAGATAACCAATTTCCGGCATTATCTGAATAAAACATGATAAAATAATGACGACAAATGAAGTGGAGAAGTGATTGCCTGAAAGCAAGCTCGTCCATATTCTAGGTAATATTCACACGCCGACACTCATAATTTGAATAACGATATTACCCATCTAAATAGTTAATCCGATAATACCGGATATTGGTTATCTATCACTTATCAGCTATGTCGGTTAGACATGTATAAAACAAATGTTGTTGTGCGCGGCATGTTAGTTTTGTGGCAAAAATTACAATGCATTACAGTTTCTTACCACATAAAAATTACATAACATAGCGTCACGCCTTTTCCCATACGGAGTGGTAGAGGCTTTGTCCATTAATCAATACTCAATTTTGCGTTAGAGCGGGCTGGGACCACCGTGGGTTAGAACATCGCCGCAGCTATGAAGCAATTAAGGTTTCCCGACGATGATTTCCATCACCGCTAAATGCCCGTATAAAGCTCACGCATTTTCCCGTCTAAGGAGTAGGATAGGATAGGAAGGGGAGAGACTATAAACCTCCACTTTCTATGATCCTATATATCCATCCTGGTTATAGTTACTATGAATGGACATTTTATTTAGACCGTTTGTTATCTTATCATTCATAATTGGACATAAGTCGTGTAAAAGGTAAAGACTTCGTCTCATTGGTACGCGGTCTGTACCGGGATTCGAACCTGCATCTCCTGCATGAGAAGCAAGCATGAAACCCACTAGATGACGGACCACTGCTATCTACAAATATTGGTTAAATATGTATTATTTATTTATTTATTTATCTAACAAAGCCAACAGCACAAATCAAAATAATATAAGCAGAGAACTTATACTAGACATAGGCCAATTAAAGGCTTCTATTTTGTAGGCCAAACATATGGTAGTGAACTTACACAATCTAAATAAAATAAAAAGGGGGTAATTTATAACTACCGGGTTCAAAGTTAATATGGGGATGGGGTGGGAATCTGTGTAGGGGTGTGTTTGTGTGTGTATGATGTCAATGTGTGTGTATGAAGTCAATGTGTGTATGAAGTCAATGTGTGTGTGTCGTGTAAAAATCTAAATTGTGAAATGATCCACGATTCCTCTTGAAAGTAAAGTTGCTCGTTTCATCATTAATCGCAAACCTCTCAGGAGGCTAAATGCTATATAAATTGCTATTAACCAAAGTCCAATCGATAAATTATAATTGCTCAGTTCTTCCATTTTGACCGAAAAAAATCGATAAAATATCCCTAATTGATGCTTCCATACTTTTAATTGAAATTCAAACTGTTCATTTCAAAATTAACTGTAATAACTCTAGGCAAAAATCCAGTACCATCGTTTGGTACAATTTATGTAGAAAATATTACATTTTTAGGTTTCAGATTTTCTATAGTCATTTAAGTTCATTTAAGTTCATGAATAGCATTAAAATTAAAATCTTATTTTGTGATTATTGTACACCTTTCTCGGGTACTTTCAAAGCTCCACTTTCTTATAGTTTTATATTTTCTTCTACAATACGCTGGAAAATGTTTATTTGTACATATATTTGCTCATCAAAAACAGTAACTAATTTAATCGTTATTCGTTTCGTAGTTCGATAGAGTGTCGGTTTTTATACTTCACCTTTAGACCCACCCTTCGCACGTTCACCCGGATATTTGACAAGCAAACCAGTATATTTGAGTTGCAATTAAATACACACATATATTCCATATCTCCAGAGATTAAATACCACGCAGGTACCAAAGGTTGCCGGGTCATAGTGTTGTAGGTTGAGGGCTGAGGCTGCCTGCTCAAGTGTCGCTCGGGAGTGTGTTATCGCCATGTAAAGAGCTGTGGGGTCGATAGTGCCTGTGCCATGGAGCGGAGACCTGACGACGCCAGACCTCGGTTGCCGTCTCTAGAACAGGGTATGTATTATTTTAATAAATCATAGTTGTTCTTTTAAAAAAGTATAGTTTCTTGACTGACATTGGCTGTCTCCGAAAGGAACGGAAGTACCTATTGTGGGAAAGTGAGGGTCTATCCCTCCTCCTCTCACTTTTCTCACGATATTAATTAACGTCCACGACACGAATATAAAAACAGCCATTATGATTTTTGTGAAAGTCACTATTTTTAGTGCGTTTGATCGGTCATTTTGACAAGTTGGGACGGCGGTGGGCGGTTCATATTAGTTTATTGGGACATCTAGGCTAAGAAATAGAAGTGCTGCTGGTTGGTTACATTTCATTCAGATTCTGTCAGTTTGCAAGGGGGAGTAGCACTTTAAATGTCCGTCAAATTGAGTCGGCGTTTATGCATCCGCTGCTTTAGGGTCGTGACTCGTGTGTATAAACGATTTATAACCGTTAATTGGCTTAATTATACATTTTCATACTTATGAGGTATAGTTAAAGCAAAAATATATATAAATAAAAAAATATGCTCACTTTGATTCATATACGAGTCTGACATTGCATGGTAAATCCTGACATTAAGTAACTTACTTATATATATTCGTCAATCAACCCCGCCACAGATATCCGTGAATTAGTTTCGGACATACCTTGATAAAGGTAGATATAATTAAGTAATGGATGCGTTAATGAAGAGTGACATTAGGAATGAATTAATGGCGTGAGTGAGTTGAGTGGTGAATACAGATTCGAACTTTACCAAAACCCAAAAAATGATATGCATGCTGTTGTTAGGGTTCCGTGCCCGAAGGGTGCCAAATGGGACCCTATTACTGAGACTTCGCTATCTGTCCGTCCGTCCGTCCGTCCGTCTGTCTGTCACCAGGCTGTATCTCATGAACCGTGGTAGCTAGACAGTTGAAATTTTCACAGATGATGTATTTCTGTTGCCGCTATAACAACAAATACTAAAAAACCAAATAAATTTAATAAAATGATAAACACGAAACTTTTAGATTACCGTTCCAGCGTTCATTGTAGAACTCCTGGAATAACTCGTTTTAGGTAAATAACCGGCCAAGTGCGAGTCGGACTCGCGCACGAAGGGTTCCGTACCATTATCTAAAAAACCGCAAAAAATATATATGTATGGTAGCCCCCCCTAAATATTAATTTAATTATTTATTTTTTAAGTAAATAATATACTCAATATATTGTGAACATTTTAACAGCGAAGTCTCAGTAATAGGGTCCCATTTGTTTTTTTTTTCATATAGTTTCCAATGGAATTATGATATTTATTTTTCAAACACAAAATTTTTAGCCAAGGGACGGTTTTATAAATAACATTTTATTTTTGGATTCAGAAAGTGTCTCATTCAGCTGGAATAACTTTTTAAAGATGGGCATTTGAGGTATAATCGTCTTAATGACTCAAGCGACTTGAAATTAAGTTTGAAACTTTTGTATCTCCGATGGCACTGGTGGATTTTCATGTCAGAATATCTAAACAAAGAAAGTTCTCCCGCTTCAGATCCCTATTTTCTGCCAAATCTTAATTTTACGCTCCAATTTCAGCCAATCAGCGATCTTGTCTGTCGAACAACCACAATGGCCTTTTCATAAAAATGTAAACTGACAAAAGTGTAAAGTTATTTTTTACCGACTTTAAAAAAAGAGAGGACTTCATATCAATCCGGTTGTATTTTTATTACCATTATTTTTTAAGTTTGTTACATCGAAACTGCTATTATTTATGAAACGATTTCCGAAATTATTTCTTTGTTCGAAGGGAAGCCCAATAGTTTGGTCCCATTTTTTGGAAATCGGGAATCGGTCCAGTAAATTATGTTTCTACATGTATCAAACTGT
Source organism: Argyresthia albistria (assembly GCA_963457715.1). Lineage (NCBI taxonomy): Eukaryota > Metazoa > Arthropoda > Insecta > Lepidoptera > Argyresthiidae > Argyresthia > Argyresthia albistria. The sequence goes on from OY735262.1 coordinate 9,429,286, forward strand.
TAAGTTTAATTTATTTTTACCTGGATGACAGTATACAATTATACATCCATGGTCTTGTGGTGTTTATAGTCATTGTTACTATATAATTTCTGTCTCTGACCGTTATATATTTTTCCTTTCACGCCTGGTTTGCTGGAAGAGATAAGCTCGCCGTTGTACATGTGTTTTCTTTTAATGTTACTGTCTTAATTATAGTGTGCATTACAGAAATATGAATTTTATATTCGTTTATCTTGTGCTAGAGGTGTGGACTTCGCTGTCAGACAGATTTCGTAGGCTCGTTTTCGTGTATATAGACGACATTTCAATTCCGAGAGGGAGAAAGCAATAAATAGGTATTGAAATCGTTTTTTTAAGTTTTAAACTTAGTGATTATAATTTCTATTATTGTCAGTTTAACATTTGAGAGATTTCCACAGTCTCTTGAAAGACAACGTGGCCGCGATAACCTCAGAGAGAACTCTCAGAAATGCTTTCTTGGTTCCGCTTTAGGGAGAGAATACCCCACAAAGGTATTTCTAATTAATTGCTCCGTTCGAAACAAAGGCTCCTTAAGACTGTCCTATAATTAAACCGGGATTTAAATAGTCAACGACCGCACAGAAGCTGGGAGTAGGTAATACAGGGTGACTGCGGGGTCGTGTGGCAACAAAGTAACTAAGTAACGTAACCTATATAAGATTTGCCTATTAGTTAGGAATGTTATGCAGCATAACATTCCTAACTAATAGGCAATATGCTGTTGATGAGAGCTCGCTAAGTTATCATTTTTTTTGGTAGGTACAAAAAATAATTAAAATGTATGTCCTATTATGGTTCAGGGTCAGTTGGTCACCGTACACACTTTACAAGGGCAATTGTCTTTTGATTAGTCATAAATTATTTACTTTGATTTTGACACTTCTTACTTCTCTGATTAAGTAGTTTATTTGAAAAAGGTTTTAACATGAATTGTAAGGTGCCCAAACATTCAGAATTAATTAGGATAATTAATTTATTCAATTACTAACGCATCGTTGTGATTATTTTAATACTAGCTGAATAGCTGAAACTGAATCATTTTCCAAGAAACAATGTTAGAGTCAAGATCATGACCCAAAAGTCATTTACCTTCCTCCGGTGGTAAGTACTTATATCAATTTATTATTTAACTTTATTTTGTGAAATAAATTATCAATTTTGTGAAATGAATTATCTCTCTGATATCGGTACGAAGGATTTTTCCACTCTTTGTTGCACACTACATTACCACCACTTACGAATAAAATGAAAACTCACATTACATCACCACCACCACAGATAATTATACCCACCAATAAGGAGATCAATCATTTTGAGCCAAAAAAGTAAAAGTGCCGGCCAGAAAAATAAAATATTCGGATAGAACACACAAATCCTATAATTTTAACCATGACACTTAACCTGTTCGCTCCATAGTTATGTTTTTATAGGCTATTGAAATTCGATAAAAATACTATGATTACATTTTTTTTTTCGCGCAGCCATCAACCTATCCTTGTTTTTCTAGTACAGAATAGTGTAACGAATACAACTTAGTATGACATGACGTATATACCTTTTCATTCGGTCCAGACTTAGTTAGAGGATCTCGAAGTTTAATCACAGGCGATTTTTTTTTATTAAATCATGGGATTTTTATCGAATTTCAATAGCCTATAAAATCATAACTATGGAGCGAGCAGGTTAAGTGTCATAGTGAAAAATAATAGGATTTGTGTGTTCGATCCGAATATTGAACTTTTTTCTGGCTGACACTTTTACTTTTGGCCCATCAATGTATATGGACCGTGAATGATCTCCTTTGTTGCAGAAATCTCTATGCATGCTGCAATTGTTCCGAATAGAAAATGAAATAAAATATGCTCGTCAGGTAAGTTCAAAGATGATAACTACTTAATTTTGTAAACACTCAGTCTACTCACGAATCGTGACTTCGCGAGACGTGGCTCGAGTCGGCTCGACCTCTGATAAGGTAAGAAAATTAATAACTATCCTTAAATGACCTTTCTTCATAAAATTACTTCTAGAAGTTGAAGTAATGGACGAGATGAGCCAAATTAATTTAATTTTGATGATACTTGTTGAATAATAATACTGGTAGATGAATTTTATGAAAAAAGGCATAATTCTAAAGAATTATTATTATTATTATTATAAGGCTAGACGCTTGAGTGGTGATAACGGAATTACATAATGTCAAGGAACTCAGGTGCCTAAAATAGCCTGAATATCATGATGTGTGCTTACTCTAAATTAAATAAAATTCTTCGATTCTTCTTCATCTCCAGAGCTAATATTGCCTGCACCTGGCCCACTTGAGTGGGGCCTTTGTGCATTCCCCCAGCACCTGTTTAATGCAGCCATACCAAGCTCTTCTTGGAGTAGCGGGCCTGGATGTTCGAGGTGGTCTGTGTTGGTAGATATTTATAATGGCTGCATTACACGCTGGCCACGGCGCTCGGCCAACGGACATGACAACGTTCGCTTCGTGTGGCAATCGGTCTGCGTTGGCCGTCAGAGACGTCAACATGGACGTTACTTACTCTATGCCAAAAGATGATTTTTGTGTTTTGCATGCCAAATAAAAGTTTCATTTTGATAAAGATGACCCTACATATTCCTCGTTTCTTCAAATACATTAATCGAGAGAAACACGGCTAAAACGAAAAACAAATGGTCGATTTCATCCAAATTTTGAGGATAAGCGTTGGGCGAACATCTGAACACCGGTTGCCGCCCATGGCAAATCCCTTTGATTGGTCACGAAAAACCGACAAGAGATGGATTGCCGGCCAACGCCCGTGGCCAACCCACAAAATAGACAAATAGGGCCTTTACACGTTCGGCCAGCGCGTTGGCCGTGCGCGTTGGCCGAACGTGTAATGCAGCTATAACATAATTGCAATCCTGGCTTCTACAGTGGATGGGCACGCAAGCAACATTGTGCTAAATTCGTCTGTGCCACCTCCAGCCACCCCAGCAGAAACTTCTCACGGTCGACCCGCAATCTCCGTTTAAGCCTCTACGCCGGTATCTATCCTGTTTTCGATTAATATATTTATTCTGGAGGTTTAGGTAAAAGCCAAAATATGGCCGTAGGAATAACTAAGCCGACTCTTACATCCGAGGGCTTAATCTGATCGAATCGATAGCGTGTGTGTGTTTTCTGACTGATGGATAAGGTTGATTCAGTGCACAGATGTATTGTCAGCAACGCTGTTACCTGGATGCAGGCCATCCCAGATGACTGTGTTGCAGACTGTACTATTTTACACTTAAGTGAATCGAGAATCAGACATACCAACCATACCGAAATTACGCGACCGGAAATCCGCGAAGGATTTGGGCTACAATGCTCATTTACATACAACACCTTGCGGGATGTACGTCGTGTTTGTTATTGTTCAGTTTCTTGCGTATTCGGCGGCAACGTACTTTTATTTTGATTTAATTATATAAGAAGAAATTAGAAGTTCTAATTCTAAACATAGAGTGATTGCAGGTTCGGTATATTTCTACACTCATCTATTTTTAATCTTGCATGTTCATGCACTATCATCTACTACTTATCACCATCTAATTTTATACCTAAAAAGTGTAATTAACATAATAACTAGTAATACCTAGGAAAGAGCGGGGCCTCCTCTAGCACAGGTGTTTTAATACGTCTTAAAAGGAGGTCTCATCAAATTGTTTGTTTAATTAAGTTCAACTTTATGAAATTTTTTCATTTTCATTTTCATATCATTCTAATCAAACATTTCTGGCGTAATTTCGTCTCTTAGGGTGTTCCGCTATAGCATAGGTAAGGTTTGGTAACAACCTTAAACGAAAATTGATAATTATAGGTTTTAAATAGGACGTTCCTCAGACGGAAATATCGGCTTACCATACAGGGTTATTTTAGGGACATCATTCTGAGCAACTTCCCCTAAGAAACCGATTTGATCAGAGCTACTTTATTTTTCACTTCCCAGTATATTTTGGCCTGAGTGGGTCAGCTGATTTGTATGGAGAAGTGAAAAATAAAGTTGCTCTGATCAAATCGGTTTCTTAGTAAAAGTTGCTCAGAATGATGTCCCTAAAATAATAGTAACTTTTGGCTAGGGGTCCAAAAGTAACCCTGTATACTGTATGATAAGCAATTTCATATCATAGCTTAGTACGAATGGGGTAAATTTAGCTCAATCTCTTATCTAATAAGTATCTTTATTAGAACTACGCACGGTCACGCATAGGGCACTTTACTTAATTAAATTTGAAATATTATTTCAAAATGGTACTAAATGGCTTTTCGTAATTCTACTTAGTTTCTTAGTACTTATACGCGGCATACGCCCAATGTCCATATCGTAATCATTTAAGATGTGGACACTGGGCGTATGCCGTGTTCTATAAAACTTTATTCTTACCTAAATCTCATAATAAATCATGAAATAGGTACTTACTTTCGTGTTTCATTCATCATTTATTAAGAGACTAGCTGCCCGTTGCGCGACTTCGAAGCGCGTTTTAGGTATTCTCATAGATCCAGGCCAAAAAACGATTGAAAATCCATATCGACCCGTGTTGGGCATAATAAATAAAATAAAATAAAATAAAAAAGCCTTTATTTCTTCAAAAAAATAATAGAAAATAATAATTATTATATGCAATTATAGATTTCAATATTAATTTTTAAGTAAGTATTAACATATTTAAATATTTTAATTGTATTAGATAATTAATAGTTATGTTTTTTTTTTTTTTTTTAATTTGAAGGCCCATCACGGGTAAAGGCCTCCTCCAGCGCCATCCATTCGTCTCTGTTTGTTGCTGTCATTTTCCAGTTGTTTCCAGCCGTCTCTATCACCTCATCGCACCACCTTGCCTTTGGTCTGCCTCTTCTTCTTTTGCCCTGGGGGCCCTTCCATTTAGTGGCTCTGATGGTCCATCTGTTGCTATCCATCCTAGCTACATGGCCTGACCATTTCCATTTCAATTTCAGGGCATGTGTAAGAGCATCCACGGCCTTTGTCTTTTCTCTAATTGTTTGGCATCGTACCTTGTTGTAGAGTTTTAGGCCTAGCATGCTTCTCTCCATCGATCTTTGGCATACTTGCACCATCTTTCTTATTCTCTTGGTGAATGTCCAGGTTTGGCATGCGTAAGTGAGACAAGGCAGTAGGCAGGAGTCCATGACCTTTGTTTTTAGTTTAACTGGAAGTTTAGACTTGAAAATTTCCTTGAAGGCCCAGAACTTCTTCCATGATATGGCGATCCTTCTTCGGACTTCTGCTTCGTTTCTGTTTTCCTTGAATGAAACTTGTTTACCCAAATAGACATATTCATCTACGTACTCCAGATCGATGTTATTTACTTTTATAGGTCTCTCTATGCTGTTGGTCATTGCCTTAGTTTTCGACAGATTCATTTCAAGGCCTATTTTGATACTAACTTCATGCAGCTCATTTAGCATTTCTTCTAGTTGATTTGCACTCTCTGCGAAAATTACAATATCATCGGCAAATCGTAGGTTGCTAAGATAAATACCATCGATGTTTATACCTTTGTCTGACCAGTTTAGGTCTTTCATGACATGTTGTAGGACCGCGATGAAGATTTTTGGTGAGATTGGATCTCCTTGTGGTACACCTCTGTTGATTTCAATGTTTGGTCCTGTTCTGTCAAGTTTTACTCTGCTTGTGCTTCTTTTATAGAGATCGGATAATATTTTAATGTATGTCTCTGGTACCTGTTGATGTTCTAGCGCGTCCCAAATGCTGCTATGTGAAATAGAGTCAAATGCTTTGGTATAATCAATGAATCCCAGGTAGAGTGGTCTATTAAACTCCAAGTATTTTTCAATGACTTGTTCCAGAACTTGGATGTGATCTACCGTGCTGAAGCCTCTTCGAAATCCTGCCTGCTCTATAGGTTGTCGTGTATCTATTAAATCGCTGATTCTTTGGCCGATACTAGATGCAAACAATTTGTATATATTAGACATCATGCTTATGGGGCGGTAGTTTCCCACATCTGTTGGGTCTCCTTTTTTATATAGCAGTATTATTTCTGATTTTGTCCATTGTTCTGGTACTTTTTTTTCTTGTAGTATTTTGTTGAATAGTTGACAAATTGGGTATGTTAATTGTCCCATAGCTATCTTAATTATTTCATTTGATATATGGTCTGGACCTGGACTTTTCTCATTTTTCAGTTTTTTTATTTGCAATAACAACTCGGAGACTTCGAAGTTCTTAATACTAGTGCATTTTTTTCTTTCTCGGTTTTCTATATCTGGAATGATGTATTGGTTTTTCGGGATACTGTAAAGTTCTTTGTAGAAGTTGGTTGCTAACTCTACTATTTCTTTTCTTGTTTTTACTTTTCTTGTATTAGGTTTCAGGTTAGTAATCCAGTCTTTGCATCTGTTGAGTTGTTTGTATGCTCTTTTCACACTTCCTGACTTCATTAGATGCTCCTCTATCGTTCGTAATCTGTGGATCCTGTAGTCTCTTTTAATGCTTTTGTTGGTGATTTTGTATAGATTTTTTATCTCTGATTTTTCTTCTTCTGATCTATGTGTCTTGTTTTGTAGAAAGTGGCGTCGTTTTATCAGTTCCCTTGATTTATCACTTATAACTGAGTGTTGTATACTTTTACATTTTCGTTTTGATTCTCTTAGACTTTTCTGAATAACATTTTCTAATTTGTTGTAATATGTCTCTACATTTTCCTCTACATCAAAAAACAACTGATCTTTCTTTGATATCAATTTTTCCAAGAAGTTAATTTGTTCTTCCGAAGTTTTTAATGAGCCTACTGATTTTCCGTACTCGGCTCTACATTTCTTAGTTACTTCTAGATTAAATGTACCTCTGACTAGTCTGTGGTCACTTGAGAATCTGATAGTGTTGAGAACTTCCATGTTGGTAAATTGCTTGGGCTTGTTTGATGTTATAAAGTCGATTTCATTTTTAGTTTTTCTGTCGAAGGATATCCATGTCCATCTCCTTTTACTAGGTTTTTTGAAAAGAGTATTCAATATTGTGAGTCTTTTTTCGGTAGCAAATTGTATGAATCTTTCTCCTCTGTTGTTTCTTTCGCCGTAACCGTATTTTCCTGTTACTAGGTTTTCTTCTGGTTTTGTTTGTCCTATCTTTGCATTTAGATCTCCCATTACTATCAGGGTTTTTCCGGTTGACGCTTCTATGGCGATGTCTACTTGCTGGTAAAATTCTTCAATTTCCGATTCTGGGGACTCTTTAGTTGGCGCATGTACTTGTATTATTGATATTTTTTGTCTTCCTATTGACATATTTAGCATGCAAACTCTTTCGGACAGTCCTACGAAAGACTCTATGCTTTCTTTCCATTCTCTTCTTATCAAGAAACCGACGCCAAACATACCTTGTCTTTCACCTTTGTAACAAAATATGTGTTGCTCGTCCTCTTGTATAACATTTCCAGCTCTGCGGATTTCTGAGAGTCCTATTATATCATAGTTTATTTTTTTCATACATTCTTTGAACTCTATTAATTTTTCAGAACTAAGTAATGATCTGGCGTTGTAAGTGCATATGTATAAATTGTTTTCATATTTGTTTTCACTCTTTTTCTTCTTTGATTCCGTGCATAAATTTAAATTTAAATCGTAATTCTTCTCTTTTGTTATTTGTTCTGTTTGTTGTTGGATGGGGGATATTGGAGGGTGAAGGTCGACTTCCCCCACGGTGACCAGCCGGCTTGGGGGGTTTGTTGATTTAGATTCTTTCTTATTTTGCCGTATTGGCGATTTTTGATGGAGTAAAATACTTGTATTAGTTTTAGTTTTCACATTTCGTTCAACTGGAGGTGGAGGGGGCCGAGATGGTTGCTATAGTAAACGGTGTTCTTGAGGTGAATTATTGGTCGATTTCTGTGTTGCTTCTCCTTGTTTTAAATATTGTGTTATTTCAGAGGTGAACTTGTTCTTTTTCTTTGCAGGGTAGGATGGGTTGACAGATGATTCGTTTTCATTGTTTGTTTGTGTTGATTTAGGAGGTGGTGATAGTTCAAGTGTTCGTTTTTTATTAATCGCTATTATTTTATCGTATTTTATCATCACCTTCCTTCCCTTTTGTCTCTCTGATTTTAGTTCTTCTTGCAAGGATTGGCGTATCTTCAGTATTTTTGGAGGGAAGTCTTCTTTTATATAGTAGGGTGTTCCTTCGAGCTTTGATTTGTTTTTTAAAACGCAAATCTTCTTCCCTAGCGTGGTAAATCCAACGTTGATGGGTCTTGGTTTCATGGACTTTTTCCCGATACGAAATACATGTTGAATTTCTTCTGTTTCCAGCTTTACGTTTAAACTCTCATTTATGATTTTTTTCACAGTCTCTTCAAGTTCGGAGTAGGTGTTTTCTCTATCTTCAATTCCAAAGATCACGAGATTTCGAATTCTGACTTGTTTTTCCATCTGGTCTAGTCGTTTTTCTTGCTCTTCGTTGCATTGTTTTAAGTCGTTTAGCTCCGTTTGGAACTGGCATAATTTTTGGTCGACTGTATCAATTTTATCACTGAGTTTCTTCTCCGTTTCTTTTATCTGGCTGGTAAGCTTATTAATTGCTTGTAGAATATTATCCATGGTGGTCTCTACTGGAGCACTCTGTTTTTCAAATCCACTCTTGTTTTATACCTTCGAAGATAGATGGCGCTGTCTTGATACGGAATTTTATATTTATAATTTATCTTTTAGTTTAGGTTTTCGATCTGACGACGTGATGTCTTGTGGCGCTAGTAAGTGCTGGAGTCTTTTATTTCTTAGAAAAGTAGAAAAATGTTTCGCTGGATCAGGATCGAACCTGCGTCGTCGCAAAACGTCGAGGCGAATTGCCTCATCTTAACCAACCCGGCCAAACATCTCTATGTTTGCGTGTGTGAAATTGGATATGGTATTTCACGACGCCGAATATATGTTGGAGGTTGTATTTGATTTGATTTAACTTTGTTGTTGCGGTTTTTTACACTTTTACCCTCTTCTGTTTAAGAACTGTGGTTTCCACTGCACTTTTATGTTTTTTCACTGTTATTCACTCGGTTTCCAATTTCGTTTCACAGTACTGTATCTCTGTTTTTGCACTAGTTTGTATATTGTTTCAGTTCGAGATTCACTTTGAGTTATTCGTTCATACAAATACAAATATAAAGTCAATGTTTTTGCTTGAGTTTTGTTATATTCACTGGATATTTTTCACTGTATTGGAGATCATAATGTTAACTAGATCTTGAAACAAGAAAATCACCATTATAGTCACTATTTACAATTTTTTGGAATTAAATGTGCGGAGACCGTTTATGTTAAGTGTTGCTTACGTGGCGCCCTCTGTCCACCTCTAATGGTTACATTATTTTGGGCATAATACGCATCAATTACGCTCAGATTTACGAAACTCCTTGCTTACAAACTGTATGGGTCGCAACGCACAGCTGTCAAACATAAGTTCCGGTTCCGCGAGTTCCGCTTTCAACAAAGAGGTTGAACGAAGTAGTTTGAGTGGCTACCACTGCCATCTAGCGTGAACGTCCCATACAAAACTTATTAAGATTTCTTTTGGCTTTTTCTCTGTCTTTCCTTATTTTCTTTACGTATGTAACAAATATTTTTACTTGCCTAGCTCAGTGGTAGGGTGTGGGTAAATTTGGCTTGGCAGGACGTCGAAGAATGCTGTCTATAATGAGCGCCAGTATCTCATAAATCAGAAGATACAAATTTATAACAGAACAGCATCGTCGACGCCCCGTGCGACATGGATCGTTCCGGTGGCAGAAAGAAAAGAAAGAGTCTTGCCCCGGATATTTATGGAATTATTTTCACAGTGCTATGGTATTCTGATGTACAAAATATGTAGAACATACAATTTTCTGTTTATCTAGGTTTAACTTATTATACTATTTAATATTACTTAAGTTGTACATGAATAAATCTTTGAAGAAACCTTCTAATCCAGGTACGTACTTCTGAGAAGAGTGAAACTAAAGGGATTACCTTGTCGAAAGCATGAGTAATCGGTGATATGTCTTATGCTTTGTGTGTAGTGTTGTAATTTCAGTTATATTGTGACCGTGTTATTTCCCCGTTTGACTCCAAGATGACTGTCCTGCAGTGTCGCTTCTCGTGGACCGCCTTGGAAGAGGGCAGACGTCGCAACGTAGAAGACTTGAAGCTGCATACAAGGACACCAAACTCTTGAACCCTGGGGAATTTGATATACTCGTTTAACCATCATGGTTTATCACAAGTCAGTATTCCCTAGGTAAATATTTAAGAAAAGGTTACATACCATTAAATGGGATTTGAAATTAAGTGTGGCTTATGCCACTGCAAACGGGAAAGGCTGGAGTTATCGCCTCGCGAACGACATGGTGGACGCCATTTTGCCACACGTGCCACGCCAAAATTGGAAGCCTGAAATTAAAGTTTTTGTTAGTCTAATCATGAAAACCAATATCGGCTGCAGGAGAGCCCTCAAAACGGGAATCCGTATACATACTCAGGCTGGGAAAGTCGCCTTCCTGGTGAAAATTGCGTCACGTCAGCAGCCGATGACTCGATCCCCAGATCTGGAATAAAATCGTTTGATTGTAAAAACAAATATGCCGAGCCGCATAATCGCTCTCCCGAGATCCAGAAAACCCTTACCTGAAGGTGGAAAGCTGCCTTGCTTTGGAGAAATACGATGGTAGACTTTCAACACCAGTCCGGAAAATCCTAGTGACACATTCTAAATTCACACAGACGAATATGTCACGCCACGTTTCGTTTCTCGTAAATCATTCAGCCACCATTTTTGCCTTAGTATTGGATTCACTCTAAAAATGTCGTTCCTATACCGACATTGAAAACGGAGAAGAACGAGACATAATAAGTCCACCTAACATTATGTTTTAAACTATATAAGCACAAAGATACCCAAAAAGCATTAATTTAAAATTCCGCTAAAGTATACAAACGCAGTCACAGAAGTGTGTGCTGCATGAAACAGAACGCGTTTCGGCACGTTCCGATCCAGTTCAGTATAGCACATAATTTTGTGCGTTACAATACCATTCAAGTTGGGAAAGAATTATTTTATTTAAAAAATTTTTTTTTTTTTTTTAAATAAAATAATTCAAACACCAGAAGGTGTGAATTTTATAGAGCAAAAACCAACCCGTAAATTAGAAATGCAAGAAAAAAAAAAAAACCCAAAGTACACCAGAAATCATGGTCACCCTATTTCAGGAAAAACCAGAAGATATACAAGTAAAAGGAAACAACTGAAGCACGAAGCATGGTTACCCTACTTCGTGAGTGCAAGAAAAAGAGCAAACATTTTCCTAAAAATAACCTTACCATCTATTTGATGGACCATTTGTCCCTCCCTGAAATGCAAAACAATGCTGGAGAGTAGATTTTTTTTTTTTTAACAAAAACACAAGAAACAAGGACATCAAAGTCCCTCCCGACGGTAACTACCAGACGAGGAATGTTGAATGTGGAGTAAGATCTAGTATCTTACACTTACTTAATAGACTAAATAAATTTCAACGGAGTGAAACCTTTATTGTGGTCACCCTACTTTGTAAAATCCAAAACCTTTGTCGTGGTTAGGACGCATCCTTAATACAGATATGATCATAAGACTTCTGTTGTCCATGACATACTGTTTATTAAGTTAAGGCTACTTAAAACTAATCCGAGTTACCGCTTTAAACTAATAGAAATTCTATCTACTTCTTAATCCTACCGAATGCCTATCTACAATTGTCCTATCTTTCCGTTCTCAAACCCTAGAATAATCCAGTCGTCAGTACGAATCTTTTCCAAACCTAACATTTTTAATGTTCACCTGCAAGTACAGAGCTTTGTCATTTACTTATATACAATTATTTGTACATCCCTATTCCCAACTAAGCAACCCAAGTTTATCTATGTAAATTGCCAATTTTTATTATTGACTCAGATTGCCCATTTGATAATTGTAGTTAGGATTCTGTTTGTTTTGTAAAGTGTTGTGTAAATATGTGTTTAAATGGTACAATCCGAAGAGTATTTTATAATGATAAAAAGATATTTAAATATAGTAGTACTCTCATTCATTTAATATTGTTATTTTCAGTACAACAATTTCAAATAAACAAGATTAAGTTAATATTTATAAATACACTAATATAAATGTTGTGATGTGAGTAGTGTGACACCTGCTTATTCTAAACTAAACAAACTTTTATTTTCATAACCTACAGTAATCTCAGAGTGCCTAAGATATAAAATGGTGTAACTCGGAAATCACAAATTTTGAAAATTTAGGGTTAACTTATTTTATTAATGTTACTATTTACAGCATGCAAATTACTGATGTTACGCAACTATTTCGCTATTGGCAACACCAGAACAACTTATTTATATTTTACCTAATACTAGGGTTTATTCATTTGAGGTAGTGGGAGAAGCATCATCAAACCGCACCAAGTCCTTTATGTGAAATTTACCTAGATTTTTACCATCAATGGATTTTAGCGAGTACACCAGGGGTGAATGTTTCGCATGAATTATGCATTTCTCAAACTTCGGCGCAAATTTGGCCGAAAAATGTTTGGATGCGTTAGAAAGAGGAAAACATCTTTTATAAACGAATTGACCTACCTGCAATTGAATAGGCCTTTTCCTTAAGTTGTAGTATTTTGCATTATGATCGTATGCCTTTTTTAGATGGGCACGAGCATTTTGAAAAACCAAGCCTAATTCCTTAAGGGAATCTGAAAATGTTTGAGGGTCCGCAACCTTGACCGTTTGAGGATCTAACGGCTCATTGTTGTTATAAACTCCCCCATCAAGTATCATCTCTCTCCCATGTACCAAAAAATACGGGGAAGACTTTGTACCCTCGTGAACTAGGGTGTTGAAAGCGCATTGAATCTCAGGAATGTTCTGGTCCCATTTTCTGTGGTCAGAACGCACATAAGAAGCAATGGCACGGCCTAGGTCACGGTTTACTCTTTCCGTTTGATTAGTTTGAGGATGATATCTTGGGTTATAGAATACGTGGGGCACGTTGTATTTAGTCATTAAATCACGAAATTCTTTCGAGATAAATTGTGGCCCATTGTCACAATATAAGATTCTACATACTCCATGGACTAAAAACACTGATTTTTCCAGACATTTGACTATAGATTTCGTAGTGGAGTTCCTCAGAGGAAAAACTAAAACATATTTACTGAAGTAGTCAGATACAACAAAGATGTATTGACTACGCGAGTAGGATGGAGGAAGTGGGCCCATAATGTCACAGGAGATCGCCTCAAAAGGATATGAAACCTGCTTCGGATTACCCATGAGACCTGTTCTGGCCACATTTACCGGTTTGTAACATTTGCATATTTCACATGCTTGAACATAAGTCTTTACATCCCTAAACATGGATGGCCAGAAGTAAAGGGAAGCTATCCTTTTGTGCGTCTTTGCCACACCAAAATGACCTGCTGTGGGCTCATCGTGACAATTCTTTAGGACCTCCTCTCTCTTTTCCTGTGGTATCACTAACTTCCATTCGAAATTTGCTGTCAGATTGTATTTGTTTTTCGTCAACCGGAATATCTTGTCATGGTCAACTTTGAAATTTGGAAAAAGTTGGGGTTTTTCTGTGATGTTTTGGAATAAGTCCAAGTACCATTTATCAGTAGTGGTAGAAACACCTACGTTTATGGAGTCTACTTTTATACGTGACAAACAATCTGGGACAACGTGCTCATGACCCTTGCGGTGGACAATTTCAAATTCAAACTGACTTAATCTACACGCCCAACGGCACAATCGGCCGGACGGATTTTTAAGTTTATAGAACCACTGCAGGGAGGCATGATCCGTGACAATGATACACTTCCTGCCCTCAACGTACGAACGGTATTGCTCTAAAGCATATATGACAGCAAGGAGCTCTCTCTCTGTCGCAGAATAATTCGATTCAGCCGAGTTCAAAGTTCTGCTACAGTATGCAATTGGGTGATCGACCTCATCAATCCTCTGAGTCAAGACACCCCCTATGGCAAAAGATGAAGCATCCGTTTGGATATAAAACATTTTGCTGAAATCCGGACATCTTAAGATCGGAGCGGATACCAATGCTGATTTCAGCAAATTGAAAGCTTCATTCTGCTCAAGGGACCATTGATATTCAACCTTTTTACTCGTTAAGCGAGTTAGAGGGCGGGCAATTTTTGAAAAGTTATTTATGAATCTCCTATACCAGCCTGCCATACCTAAAAATCGTTTTATTTCGGTCGCATTTTTCGGTACCGGAAAATTCATTATGACCTCTACTTTGGCTGGGTCTGTCCTTAAACCAAACTGGTCCACCACATAACCAAGGTACTTCAACTCGCTTCGGCAAAACAAAGACTTTTTCATGTTTATGCTCAAATTAGCGTTTTTAAGTTTTTCTAAGACAGCTTTTAGTAAATGAACGTGTTCGTCGAAGTCTGAAGAACAGATAATTATATCATCCACGAAACAGAATACTTTATTGTCAAACTCCGCCGTGAATAGCTTATCCATGAGTCTTTGCATGGTTGCAGAAGCACCCACTAAACCGAAACACATAACATTGTAGTGAAACAGTCCTAAACGTGGTACTGTGAACGCAGTTTTTTCCTTCGACTCCGGGGTAAGTCCTACCTGCCAATATGCTGATGATAAGTCTAATGATGTTAAATAACGTGCATCCCTTAGGTTGTCTAAAATGTCATTTATATAAGGCAAAGGATATGCGTCAGGTTTGGACACGGAGTTCAAACGCCTACTATCAAGACACAGCCTCATACTACCGTCAGTTTTCGGAGTCATCACAACAGGAGAATTCCATGCTGAGTATGAAGGTTCCACTACGTCGATGCTCAGCATACGTTTCACCTCCTCCTCTAACGCTTGTTGCTTAACTGGACTAAGACGGTAATATTTTTGCTTGATAGGAGGTGAGTCACCAGTATTGATATCATGAGATATAAGCGACGTGCGGCCAAGACCCTTGACCTCCGTGTTCACCTCCTGATAATCCTGCCTAATTTTGTCAATCACTTCTCTTTGTGAGGCGGTAAGAGTTTCATAATCTTTAATACCAATTTTATCAGACGGTAAAATACTGTCGATGTTTATGGATTGAGGTTGAGCAGCCATGCTAGAGATTACCCCAGGGGCTATTTTAAAAATCCGGAAAAAATCGACACCAAAGTGAATGGGTAAAGCAATTTCAGGAACTATCAAAAATTCAACCATCTGGAGCGAGTCATGAAATTGAATCGGTAAAACCATATACTCCCAGCATAGATAGTTACTGTTGTCTGCCACACATATGCACTTTGGCTGTGAAAACCTACTTATGGGTATACCTAATTTTTGAAAAAGTAGGTGTGCGTTTTGTCCTAAAATAGAGCAGAATGCTCCCGAATCTAGTAGTCCCGTGACTTTTAGGTTTAAAACACGTACTATGATATATGGCCTACTATCACAATCCGGGGGACGGAAATAAGTCTCCTCAGAATCCGCTTTGTCAGAACTGTCTTTATTCGTTATGATGACATTGCGGTCTGAGAAGACACGCCTTAGGCGTTTTTTGGAATAGAACATGAGGGACAATTGGACACCTTTACTCCCTGTTGTCCACATTTATAACACACAATTTCCTTATTAGATTTGCATTTATTTGTGTTGTGCTTGTCACTCCCACATCTAAAACACTTGTATGTCCCTAGACTATCAACTTTGACACTCGGTGAAATTTTGCTAAATTTCGAGTTACACCCATTTTCAACCGAGGTCATTGAAATTTTGTTTTGTTGAAATTCTGAATCCTGCTTTTTGTAGTCAAATTCCGCAGCTACGCCCTGTTGTGTAAGCTTAGGTTCAGTAAAATTTTCAGATTTAGCCTTAGCGAGCTCAAGTTTTTTACATAAAGTTTTCAGATGTGATATTGAGGTTATGTCTATGAGTGCCAGTTCCCTACTGTAATCTGGACGAATATTCCTCATAATTTGATCTAATTTCTCTGGTTCTGGAACCTCTACCGACAAACGGTTATACATACCTAGAATTACCGATAGAAACACTACAATAGACTCGTCCCTTGCCTGTGTCCGTTGACGGATCTCATTTTTCAATTTGAAGTCAAAATCTGGAATATCGAAGTCCTCCTTCAATGAAGCAATCAACTCTTTGTAGTTATGCAGAGAATTCTTATTTGCCCGATACCAAAAAAGTGCCGGGCCCTCCAGTAGGTCGGCAAATCCAGTGAATACTACACTATGTGGAATCTCCCTAGCTAGAAACAATTCTTCCAACCTGGCTACGAAAGACCTGACACAACTGTCTCCCCGATATTTTATATTTAGGGAACTTAGCTTGTGTCGTGGCTGAGCGATAATCAATTTTTCCCTCACAATTGACTCCTTGTGAGACACCTCTTCTTCCTCCACGATGTGATCATCGGAAGAGTCATCACCAGACTCCAGGTTGGCTGTGCACAAAACCAAGTCAGAGATCATCAATTTGGTCGCTGCTGATGGAGTTACAATCCTACTCAATCTGCGAAGCAAATAATTGCAACGGCCCACTAACCTTGGAATGTTGCCTCCAGCGCCTAAGTTGACCTCCTCCACAATCTCCTTAACCTTGGGAGTACAAGCTGCCAGTTCTTCCGCTTCAGATGGCAAAGACAAACTGGCCATCTTACTAAGGCTACCTCTCCTTGCCAATCTGAAAACCTGCCTCAGCTGTTTCCTCAGAGAGTCCCTACTATGTGGTGAGTCGGGTGTGATGTGTCTGATGAGTAACTCATGTTCCAGTTCGTCCTTCTTTAACAGGTCTACAGCACAACCTACAGTAGTGATATCCATTTTTATTAGTTATATTAAAAATATCCGCGACAAAACTAATTCTTATAACCAAATCCCGGAACAAATCTATATCTCCAAACACACGTTGACGCCTATTTGTAACAAATATTTTTACTTGCCTAGCTCAGTGGTAGGGTGTGGGTAAATTTGGCTTGGCAGGACGTCGAAGAATGCTGTCTATAATGAGCGCCAGTATCTCATAAATCAGAAGATACAAATTTATAACAGAACAGCATCGTCGACGCCCCGTGCGACATGGATCGTTCCGGTGGCAGAAAGAAAAGAAAGAGTCTTGCCCCGGATATTTATGGAATTATTTTCACAGTGCTATGGTATTCTGATGTACAAAATATGTAGAACATACAATTTTCTGTTTATCTAGGTTTAACTTATTATACTATTTAATATTACTTAAGTTGTACATGAATAAATCTTTGAAGAAACCTTCTAATCCAGGTACGTACTTCTGAGAAGAGTGAAACTAAAGGGATTACCTTGTCGAAAGCATGAGTAATCGGTGATATGTCTTATGCTTTGTGTGTAGTGTTGTAATTTCAGTTATATTGTGACCGTGTTATTTCCCCGTTTGACTCCAAGATGACTGTCCTGCAGTGTCGCTTCTCGTGGACCGCCTTGGAAGAGGGCAGACGTCGCAACGTAGAAGACTTGAAGCTGCATACAAGGACACCAAACTCTTGAACCCTGGGGAATTTGATATACTCGTTTAACCATCATGGTTTATCACAAGTCAGTATTCCCTAGGTAAATATTTAAGAAAAGGTTACATACCATTAAATGGGATTTGAAATTAAGTGTGGCTTATGCCACTGCAAACGGGAAAGGCTGGAGTTATCGCCTCGCGAACGACATGGTGGACGCCATTTTGCCACACGTGCCACGCCAAAATTGGAAGCCTGAAATTAAAGTTTTTGTTAGTCTAATCATGAAAACCAATATCGGCTGCAGGAGAGCCCTCAAAACGGGAATCCGTATACATACTCAGGCTGGGAAAGTCGCCTTCCTGGTGAAAATTGCGTCACGTCAGCAGCCGATGACTCGATCCCCAGATCTGGAATAAAATCGTTTGATTGTAAAAACAAATATGCCGAGCCGCATAATCGCTCTCCCGAGATCCAGAAAACCCTTACCTGAAGGTGGAAAGCTGCCTTGCTTTGGAGAAATACGATGGTAGACTTTCAACACCAGTCCGGAAAATCCTAGTGACACATTCTAAATTCACACAGACGAATATGTCACGCCACGTTTCGTTTCTCGTAAATCATTCAGCCACCATTTTTGCCTTAGTATTGGATTCACTCTAAAAATGTCGTTCCTATACCGACATTGAAAACGGAGAAGAACGAGACATAATAAGTCCACCTAACATTATGTTTTAAACTATATAAGCACAAAGATACCCAAAAAGCATTAATTTAAAATTCCGCTAAAGTATACAAACGCAGTCACAGAAGTGTGTGCTGCATGAAACAGAACGCGTTTCGGCACGTTCCGATCCAGTTCAGTATAGCACATAATTTTGTGCGTTACACGTATAGTAAGCAAACTAGTAATACAAATCTATGGCGTGCCATATAGGTCCGTAAAAAATCAGACTGCTGGTAAAATTGCTTGTAGTGCACAATCGCCCGAAGCGTCACACACAACTAAAATAACTAAAAGGCAAGTTTCAAAATGACACGGCTACAGAATAAGAGCTGTCGGACTTACAGTTTTATTATGAAACGTTTAATTTAATTAATTAACGAATCACACTAATCTTCATCGTACTTTATTGTGACACTTAGATCCACCAACCACAGTAACTAAGCAAAGTTTTTAAACGACCCGGTGGGTCCAAATGGACACATCCGTCTGCGAATCTTCTCAATGGGACCGAGAGAATCGAGCGGTAAGTTACGTATAGCTGAACAAAAAAGGGTTGCTACTGGAAGTGTGTCAAACGATGCTGCGAGATAAAGCCACCGGATGGCGGCAGCGGAGCCCCGGAGCCCGAGCCCGCGGAAGAGCCTCCCCTGCACTTTGTGAAAAACACTCGACTATTCTCTCGTATAACAGTAGCCGACACACTGAGCGGTTGTTACCTAACTTGGCTCCTGATTCTGCTATTTATTAATTTGAACATGAAAATGGTTTAACGGTGAGGTTCTTGAGACTAAAATAATTGGGAACCCCTATTGGGCAGTGATGGGATAGTCAAACTATTTTGGAATTGCTTACCGAGCTTACTTAGAATTTTCGTAGCCAGGTTAAAAGCAATGATTCGTAGCCAAATTCTTTAAGGGTAAGTTTTGACGCCTTAAGAATATTGAAAACACTTGATTATTTACTAAACACACTGCCCAAAGAAATTTATTATACCAATAGGTTAGTAGAATCAGGGGCCTGTCTACCTTTATCACCCGTATGTTACCTTTATCACGTACTTTTACCCTGCGAACGGCGGCTTTCGGTTAGGTTCATACTAACCATTAGTATGATGACGTTCGGATTTTGGGATGCAATAGCTGTATTTATCGGTGAAACCCTAAAGGCTTAGACACACACACCACACGGCGAGGAGTAGGTAGGAACCGGAACAGTAGCGAGGCGGGTGTCAAATACAGGATTACTTTTGGACTCCTAGCCAAAAGTTACTATTATTTTAGGGACATCATTCAACATCTATTAAGCAACTTTATGAAGCATCGGAGCTACCATGAGGCACGCCATTCACCTCAGTCGCGCATTTTACATGTCAAACGCCACTCAACGACGTTTCTCGCCACTTGCGAGATTATGTGTAAATTTTTAAACATATTCGTGAGTTGATAAAACGATGCGCGCGCATTGTTTTGCGTCGCAGGTGCTACTTAGGCGACTTGAGTTGCGTGCCTTAAGGCCTCTACAAACTGCGCCCGCCTGCCGCGCCGGCCTAACCCGGCAACAGTGTGAGGCAGCCAGAACGACCTTTGAACCACGACGAACGTTATGAAAGCCGGCGGGCGACTGAGCGGCGCGCGATAGGAGTGAGCGTTTCGAAGACGCAGCGTTTAAAAATACCGTTTACGTTCCAGGAACGACAAACTCGTTTTTCTTTCTCAGGAAAAGCAGTACTTCTAAACCAGTCGGACGGCACCAACCGGTTAAGCGCCGACCGCTTTGAGCTCATTTGTCTCGTCCGCGTCCGACTATTTTCGCGCCGAACTGTTTGGCATGGCCCGGTTTAGCACCGAACGCTTTCCTTTCGTCCGCGCACCGAACTGTTTTCGCTCCGACCGGTTTAGGCCGACCGCTTCGAGTTCGTTTTGAATACCCGTTTTCGAATCGGGAAAACTAGTTCGTTCCGTCTTTGAAAAAGTCGAGGACGACCCACTCCTAGCGCGCGAGCGAATAGTGCCTGCCGGCGGCATGCTCCGCCGGACAGCGCGCGCGGGCGCAAGCGGCACAACCCGCCGACACGGTATCGCAAAACAAGCCCGGTGGCGGGCGCAATTAGTAGAGGCCTTTATGGTACGAGCACAGAAGAGATAATAGTACTCCGTAGTACGAGTGCAAGTCACATCAAGCGGGCACAGCACACTGTTGTGGTTGTGTCGCGGCCGTTTGACTATTTGACCATACATTTGACAAAATTGACAACCGTCCCGCCGACAACCCGCTCCCAAGTACTCCCAACACGCAGGTAGTGTACCTAAGACTTAATAGAATCACTTTGTTACCGGTTTTCTTTTCAGTTTCCGACTGTCGGGAAAGACCATTTTTCTCAGTAACAGGGCGGTGTGCCAAGTTGTCTTTACAATTGGGTTACGAAAACGGATGTACGTCGGGTATTACAGGAACTACGGATTAAAGATTCCCGGATAGGACTCGGAATCTAGTTATAAACAACTTATTTTATTATCCGTTATCTATATCACTACGCGACGCGGCACGTTTTATTACGAACTAGCATTTTTGACGTTTATACTCATTTATAATTTGTTTCACAAAAACACAAAAACAGAAACAGACACATAATAATGACAAATATAATTATATGTGCAACGCTTCGACTTCGCTGTGGGTCTCGTCCATCTGTCACAGATCTTTCGCCAACCGTAATGGGAAATTAGGTTTTTATTTTTTATACAGTTTTTCGAGAAGATTTCTCTATCCATTCAGATGTTACTTTACTTACCATTCTTTTCTATTATAAGCCTTTCTATGCCTACGCCACTTTATAAAACAAACAAGAGACAATCTTCAGTCAAGTAGTACCTGCACCCGAAGCATGCCTGCCACCGCGGGGCGACGAACGACAACGCGAGAGAGTGAAGGACGGGATAATGCGCTTTACAAGTATGTACGTATGTACTCTCACATTGCGCGGCAAAACCTCATCCGCGCTTGGCATGCTACGGGTGCAGGTTAGACTAATTGGTTGATTTTTACCTTTTTCTCTCTTAACTAGGCGTTCCCTGTGTGACCTACATTCAAGTTTCAAGCGTAGCATTCGTTACGTGTTGGGCTATCATTAAAATACGTAGTAAAATAGTTGTAACTTTCGGAATGGCGACCACTGGTTTTACATAAAATACTAATGCCCGATTTCACCAACGGTTAGGGGACACTTAGCTCATTTTCTTAGCTGTCTAGCGACTGTGGAGGCCGGCCTCTTAAATTTAGGGGTTCCCCTAGTAGCCTAGAATCTACTATGGGTCATCTAGGCCCTAGATGACCCATATACTTAGATTAAAGATAAACAACCGGTCGGTGGCCCCTGTAAGGAAATAAAGTGTCCCCTAAAGATAGGGGTTGGTGGTGAAAACGGGCATAAGTTTGTATTAGAATATAAATAAGCGTCGGTGTTAGAGAATACAATTCCATCAGGGCGTAAAAAATACCAAGAAAAGGTGCCCGTAACTACCTACGTGAAGATATATAATTGAAACAAAAAGTAAACTTTAGAAAAAACCGACTTCCACAAACCTTATTTGATTAGATTGAGTTTAATACAAACTGTAAACCCTTATCCCCCCCCCCCTTGGGGAATTAATTTTGTCAAATCCCACATCAGTGCTACCCCACGCTACTAAGGAACCCCTGTACAAAGTTTTATGGCTCTAGGTCCACCGGTATAGGCTATGCGTTGCCTGCCCGTCAGCCACGCATTGTATTTGTACCTAGATCAGATCTGGTGGCCATATGTGGTCTTCATCAGCAGTTCCGCATCACAATATTATGCTTACCATGTGCATTTGCACGAGTTATTATGAAAAACACAAAAATCACTATAGGTCTGCCTATAATATTTGAAGAGTTCCCTCGATTTCTCCAGGATCCCATCATCAGATCCTGACCTGGTGTCAATGGGACCAATGGGAAGGTAAACCCTTTCAAACAAAAAAATAATTTTCCAAATCGGTCCACGCGTTTAGGCGCTATCGAGGCACATACATAAAAAAAAACAAACATCCGAACGAATTGTAAACCTCCTCCTTTGGGAAGTCGGTTAATAAAATTACATGACATACTTACTTTAGGAACTCTACTAACTTCACATTGGTAGTAATGGGTAATATTTGCTCTAAGAACATTACAGCCTTAATACTGTCCTTTGAGTTAATAAAAGTAGGTTACCGCCATTGTTTATCTAATCTATCACATCCAGAGACTATAAGTGCTCCCGATCACATCACATAGCCATGAGAAAACAATCGCAAAAATACCTCGGACCTTTTACCGAAGGAGAAAATGGAGCTACGCTATGCAATGGAGTCGTAAACAGAGCTATTACTCCTGCTATGTAACACATCTCTTAAACAAATAAGTTACAATTTTACAATTCGTAACTGGCATCATTTTGTGTTTAATGTTTAATGTACTGTAAGGGTCTTAGAAGCCTGAAAATAAACGATTTATTATTATTATTGGATAGACCCCAAACACTTTCCTACTTAAGTTGCCAGTTTAGAATAATTGTAATATTGTAAGTCGTGTTTATTTATGAAATGGCTACGGGTATCTCGCATAGCACTTATCTCAATGTAAAACTTGCAATTCCTTGCCATTCGCGACCATGATCGATCGTAGAATAGGGTATTACGGCCAATTTAGTGTCAAATGGGGGAAAAGTAGGGAAAGGGGTAAATGTAGCCCATTTAGGAATTTAATTTGCATCTTTTTTCAGTTTCTGCAGTATTCCTCAGACAAAATTGAAATAAAAAGTAAGATATAAAGCCCCTTTAATCCGAGAATGGACTTGTTTTCTGAGGAATAATGTGAGAATGTATTTGTCCGTCACGCAAAGAGAAACATTGAATTGACGCACCTCCCTCGGGGCGCCACAGAGGGAGTGTCAAAACTCCCAAACGATCGTCCAGTAGTAATTTGCATTTAAATAGGATAGATTGGGTCACTGAGTAGCATAGAACGTTTGCTTTTAAACCCGAAATCTTTAGAATGTATGTAGCTGAGTCTTGCGAGTTTGATGTGCTGAATGCTCAACTCCTGTCTAGTCAAATTTGCAATTATAATAAGGTAAGTAAGTTGCAAGTTCGAAGGTAACATCAGGTGCCAAAGTATAATTCAACGTGAGATCATTCCAGTTCCAGTACCAGAGTAGGTAGAGACATTAGCGTTCCTAACGCATCCGGAGGCGCGGAGACACTTCAAGATTGCCGAATGGGAATGGCAGGTCCAATAGCAAATTGACTCTAGACTGAAGAGGATAATTGTCGTTCTAAAGTTCAGACACAATAACCGTCGCGTCGTACCTACGAAGGCTACGAAGGTATCCATTACATTGATTACAACTATAGTCATATTTTATGGGAGCACTCAAGAAACGCTATCATAAACATTCCATATATTTGAATATTAAGTTATTTTTGATTTGTCTACTTCGTCCAAAATCTTGTTGAAAACCCAATGTATATCGGGGGGCACGGCAGTGCCCCCGCCAAGTCGAGCGCGAAGCAAACACAGCCGTACCCTCCTTTACTGGAACCATTTCGCCGCATTTTCAGGCCTCTATTTGAGAACCTCTGGATAAGACCAGAACGCAGAAATGTTTGCCATTCAGTAAGTTATAATCACATAGGTACTTAAAATCCAAAATTTCAAGTCTGTAGGTCATTTAGTTCCGAAGTTAAGCGAAAGCAAAGTTTCACATTTATGACACTCACTCACTCACTCACTTATGAATTCATGATCATTAAAATAGAACTAGTACTTCCCATAAACTCAGAGCGCTGAAATTTGGTACAGAGTTAGGGTTTAATGACCACATAAAAGGAAAACTATAAAAACTAGGATAATCGAAGATCTGGTACCCCTAAGTACCTGGTGACCCTGATTAGAAAACACAAGAGCCCAACCAAACTGTTAGAGATCGACATACCGCCTTTACAAAAAATACTTGGTGGCCAACACGTAAGTCTACAATTGGTAGTAAAATTCGCTAATAATTTGATTCACGAACTATTGCATATTAAGTCAAAATTTGAGATCATACCCCGGGCATACGTGTACAGAGAACAATTCCTAATCTGTGTGGCGTATGCTTTAACAATAAACAAGACACAAGGTCTAAGTCTAAAAAATGTCCTCATGGACATTGGCAGCTCCATATTTTCTTGTGGCCAAGCCTACGTGGCGCTTTCACGAGTATCCAATCTTCATGGGGTGCACCTCATAAATGTTGAGTTTAAGAGTATAAAAGCTCAAGCTTCAGCGATCACTGAATACAACCGGCTTAGGCGTAAATACCACGCCGATCTTTCAGAAATTAAACCGTCTAAACCACCTAAAAGAATAAATAATAAACGCGAATGGGCAATACGAAAACTTTTGCTACTGTACAAGAATCAGAACCGGAAAAAAAGAAAAGAAAGATTTGTAATAATATAAAACAACTCCTAAAAAGAAAAAAACTGTGTCAAATAAGAAAATCTAATAATATAAATCAATATGCTCATGTTTCTACAAAAAGAAGTGAAATCCCACCAAAGACATTCTGTAAAAAGCTAGCCAAGTCTCGACTCTCGATTGTAATTAAATACGACGCAGTTCAAAATTGACTTGTACCCACTAACGTATAAAGGATGTTCAACGGCCAAGTCACACAACATTAACTATAATAATAAAGATATCGCAGTAAGGAACCTTAGACTTGGCACGATTTTAGATTTCATTACTTTTTATAGATAAACAAGCAGCTCCGTCGAGACTTGGCTAGCTTTTTACAGAATGTTTTTGGTGGGATTAATTATATTAGTTAAAAAACTAAAAACATCCTTTCGAGATCAAGTGGTCTTATATATGAAGACGAATTAAATGAGCCCAAAGATGATGGGTTTACAAGTAAGTATCCCTGGGTTCCGTTTACCACCGACTGGCTTCATCATCAGGTGATGATAATGAGAATTTCGCTAAAAACTGTGAATAGGACTTGTCACGACGAAGACGAATCGAATGAGCCCAAACTTGATGGGTTTACAAGTAACCATCGTAGGTTTCTCTCTACCACCTTCGAGCTCCATCATCAGATCAGCTCAATTATCATTGATATCATGGTATCCCTTATCATAACTGCATACATATGATATGTTGCATAGTGATAGAAGATCAAAAACTGGGCGAAATTTCCATTCCTAGATTTGCTACCTGATGTTATTTAAAACGACACGACCTAATAAAAGGGTGTTAAAAGGTATGATTGCCAATATCCCATATAAGTAATTGCTTTCGCCATTACTCTTTATCTGAAAGAGATCAGAAAGCCATTTATCAAAAAGTTCAATATGGTTAGGGGGCGTTCACATCGAAGTTGGTCGTACGTACAAATACTTGTTTTTTTCCTCCCCCAGAGCTCAGCTTTAAAAATGACAGCCTTACAGCCGCTACTCACATGCCTGCTCCTGCGGCAATTTAGGACGGGGGGCGGTCGGAGCAATGTCGGAGCAGCTCTACACACACGCCTGCAAGGAAGGAATCGCTGCTTCCGCCACTCAAAATCCAACTCAAGACTATCGCTGCCCCTGCCGCAGGGCGAACCATAAAAATTGCCCCTGCTTGCCTACACACTTCACAATCAAGGAAGCTATTCACCGCCAGCTACTCTTTGACCGCCCCCCCTTCCTAGAGCGCCGCAGGAGCAGGCATGTGAGTTGCGGGTTTTAGGAAATCGATCACCAGTATCGCAGATCGCGCCAAATGTCTTTGCTCTGAATGTGATCACGTGTGGCTGCTCTCTCTCACTCTCACCCCACCATAGCCTATTTTTGACATCTCACCTTTTCATACACACCTTTTGTTCCCGCTAGTGTCACCCCGACAGTTTATCTATGTGTTGTGTGTACACTTGCAAACTTTTTCTAGTTTGCGTGCGGAGTGGCCTCTCGTCGGCGTGTGTCTTTTCGGGCCGGGCCGGCCGGCGGTGAAGGAACTTATCTGCCGGCGACGGGCCTTCGAGAACTGTCGAGTCGGGCCAGGCCGTTTCGGTGAAGAAATTGCCTTATTGTTTTAGTCGATACTCGTATGTTTTCATTAGTTTTGAAACTTATCACATTACATTATCTTTGCTTATCATTACCACATTACTACAGAACCAATTTTCTCCCCGAATATTGATATCTGATAATCTCAAATGGGAATCCCGAAATGGGTTTTACAAGTTCCCAAAAAACTTCCTACATGAAAATTGGTTTTGTGTACTTCGGAAAACTTTTAGAATAACTTTTCCAATATTGAAATCGTGTAGGAATCCGAGGAGAAGCCTCGAATATGCTTTCACCAGATTAGCATTCAGTGTGGCCGTGGCAATGGCGGAGGAAGCTGTTTTTACATTTTGCCGGTATGATTTCGATCGTGGAACGCATTTTTCACCTACATAGTAATGGAAATCGTGCGGATACCCCAGAATATGGAAATTACCGCGAGAACCTTCAGCACGCAGTCGTGTCATATTGAACGTTTTATTATGGTCTAAGATCCGAAGAGAGCTCGACCATTTGTTACTGCGATGAAACTTGGTTTTTATCAAATTTTGTATGCTAGAAAATACATTGGGAGTGGGTTGCCTTGCCTACTAAAATCCTGGCAAGGCTATGATTAATTAATTAATGGTCAAGTGCGAGTAAGCAATCGTGTGCTAAGGGTTCCGATCACACTTGTAGATTGCTACCTATCGTAACTGGTGCAATTAAGTAACTACATAAAAATACAAGTACGATATCATCCATGTAAATAAAATTACGGAATACACGTTCGATTACGTTGACCTAGAAAGTTTATTTTTTCACAACTTAAAGGGACTATAGACTTGAGTAATTTGTATAAATTTTAGCTTTTATTTTAATTAATCATAGCCTTGCCAGGATTTTGCTAGGCAACCCAATCGCAATGTTTTTTCTAGCATACAAAATTTGACAAAAAACCAAGTTTTATTGCAGTAAAATATGGGGGAAGATTGAGCTCTATCGTATCTTTGGATATTAGCAACGTTAACGTTAACAGTAAGAGGTCCTTTGCGGCTGTCCTTATTCATGACTAGACCCGTTATGCAGATGTTGGAACTATTGCTTTTAGTGATGTCACATTGCATTTTATCGACTATATTGATATCGATACTAGTGGCTCTGTGAGCTGTAGACCTCGCGAGTATGTCGATGGGAAAGCTGAACTGCTAACACACATAAAAAAATAACCCAAATAATTTTCTTTCAATAACACATACAAACTTATGAATGTACCTGGTTACGTACATGCAGTATGAAAGTAGCCGCACCAATAACTTTGTAAACTACATTTCGCGATCTTTTATACAACCTATTGACTTTTTACTAAAATTATATAATCTGTTTCACTCTCATAGTCTTTACAAATCCAACGACACCTCATTTGTTAATATCCATCGAGCCGTTTGGGTTGTAGCGATTTTTTTACATTTTAAAACCCCATATCTCCGCCATTTTGAAAAAAATCAAAAAACTGGCTCGAGTAAAAAATTCTATTTATTTTTTCAACCTGCTCACAAAATTTCACGAGAATCGGTTCATAAATGCGACCTGTAGAGGAGAACAACCGGACATACAAAAGCATTTTTGCCCAAACCTGAAACGGAGACGCTTCGCTCGCTTCGCTCGCTCATCTATTTCACTCTCATGGTCTTTACGAATCCAACGACACCTCATTTGTTAATATCCATCGAGCCGTTTGGGTTGTAGCGATTTTTTTACATTTTAAAATCTCCGCCATTTTGAAAAAAATCAAAAAACTGGCTCGAGTAAAAAATTCTATTTATTTTTCCAACCTGCTCACAAAATTTCACGAGAATCGGTTCATAAATGCGACCTGTAGAGGAGAACAACCGGACATACGAAAGCATTTTTGCCCAAACCTGAAACGGAGACGCTTCGCTCGCTTCGCTCGCTCGGTCAATGATCGATATAAGTGGTCGATAAAGTTAAATGTACAATCACTAAAAACAATAGTTCGAGCTTTCATGATAACGGTATAGATGATTAGGATCTCACAGTTGAGAGCCGTCATTATATTCACCTGTGTGTCGACATTATTTACAACTAACAACTGTCCTATCTCGCCTAGGTTCACTGGAAGAAATCTCTTTTTAGAGATAAGCTCGCCTTTGCCTATTTACCTTTGTTTTAAGACTATGTGTCACATTGTTTTCCGTGCAATAAAGAAATTATTATAACATTGAGATACATGAACTGTTTAAAATTATAGATATTAACATTTGTAAACGGAGGGGTCATTTAATTCCAACATTGTTAAGGCGGGTCCATGTCATAAATCAATACGCCATAAATAATTTATGAGGTTTGTCTGTCTTTACTGTGGAGGGATTATGTTGCATGTCAGCAATATATCAAACAAACACAGCGATATGCTAATTAAGTGTCACGTCACTTTCATAACCCCATATTTGCGGTGGGCTAGCCTCTTATTATGACAAACCAGGGAGCACTTATCCAGTGGAGAGCGCACAGATACATTTTCCTTTGAAACACATCTAACCAATTTACAGGGCGGCGGGGGATGAGGTAAGAGAGCTGTGATTGGTCAGCCGCTGCGAAATTGTCTGGCGGCCCGTCATCGTACATAGGTTGCTACGTTGAATACAACTAACGTTTGGCGAGCCTCATTCCCCCGCAGGCGCAGTCAATTGGATATATAGTCGCTGTGCAAAATGGAGTATTGATAAACTCGGTAAACGTGGGCACAAATTCATATTCTTTATTGTACAGTAACATAATAAAACTTAAATAACATAATAGTGCGCAAAGGCGAGCTTATCTCTTAAGAGAGATTTCTACCAGCAAACCTAGGCAGGACAGGAAAGATGGTGCTGAGAGGATAGTCCTAGTGCACAAAGATAAAAATAAACTGCATAAAACTACACTTGCCATTAATATAAAATAAATAAATAATAGGTAGATATCTACAACCTAAAACATGGATAATACAATAAATAAAGTAATACATCAGTGCACATCAGGTGCCCGTATGAAAAACGGATTTGTGGCGGAAGCATTGCTTCAAATAACTATTAACCCACATTCGGTGATTTCAACACTGACTTGAAGAGGCTCATGAAATATGAGCGACCAGCGGCTTCCCGTGTGATATTTCACCGACTGCCGGTCTTGCCGCCGACCGCCGACCGCCGACCGACCGTGATTGAGTATCGCGAGGACAGGTTGAGAGGATAACATTTCAGTTTTGGTGGCGGCTGTGAGGTTTTTTTATGACCGGGTTTATGATGCGGGAATAATGTTTTTTGGTTAAAATTTATGATGTAACAATACTGCGGTCAGCGGGTTTAGTTATGGGAACAGAAGTGAAGTTTCAAAATTATAAAAATGATCTTTAAGTGCGTATTTGTTGATTGTAAGTAAGTAAATAGTAAGTACATGTAGCCCATTAATGTCCCCACCGAGGGGCACAGGCCTTTACCCGGATCCGAGTAAGATTGAGCCATACTCCACCACGGCTCAGTGCGGGTTGGTGGAGTGGTTTTTACGACTACTACATACTACGAAGTAGTAATAGTAGCAAGGACCTACAGCTTAACGTGCCATCCGAAACGTTGATTGTTTTCACAAAAAAAAAACATGATAATTTATATGTTTAGTCATAAAGTGATCAAAGCCCGGTTTACCAAAAGACTATCAGCTATGAAAACAATTGTTGTTATCTCATTTTATAATGTGCCTCTATTTTGACTGATCTTCGATTAATTGCCTTATTAACGTTTGACCACCGCTTTCAGAAACTGCGGGTTAGTCTCTCTACGCATCAGGTCCACCCGACTGACAGGATTCCCCTTATCTTTACCCACTCATATATTCCGATGAGTCGACACGATGTCGAGTACAGAGTCTATCTGCCACAGGGGATATGTTGAAAGTGTTTTATATTTCGCCGAAAATTGAGAATCAATACGTTGACTTCAGCAAGTTGGTAGAACATGGCACTTTGGCTTTGTAGTTTTACTTTTACGACCTTTTGCACTGTGTTTAAAAAAAAATAACTGTAGTTTTTGCGCCACAGTTGGCGGTTTTGGTGACACGGCTTTGGGCCGGTCTCTCAAGAGACTGATACACAGTTAAATATCTTTATTTGACACTTATTGTACGTGTGAAATGTCAAATGCCTTAGATAAACTGACAGATAAACGCTATCTGAGGATGGAAAGATTGCCACTAAATCTGATAGATTGACTGACGAACCTGCGTGTCTCGGCTCGTATTAATGCACTGCTCTCAGCTCTGAGATTTGTCTCATGTCTCAGCTATGAGTTATGTCTAGATGACAGTTTCGCCATATAAAATCTGTCATTTTCACACAATTGCAGCACTCAGAGTGCGCTTTATTAATTGGGCCTTGGATCCTGAACTCGGATATAAGCGTAAAATGTAAAATTGCCAATCTCGATGAATAACACTGTAAAGAGCACCTTATGTTGACCCCACTGCGTTCCAATTTGCATGCTAATCGGCCAAGTAGCAGCGTCGTGACAACCCTGGTTGTAGTGTCGACTAATTAACTAGCGATTACATCGACAAAGGATGTTGAGAGAATACAAGTAGCTCCAGGAGCTTGCTTTAGTTTGAGTACCATAGCAAACAACGTGAAGCTTTACGTATAGTTTATAGGTTAATGCTTGGAGTAGGTGAGTACATACATGATTTAATATTATTACAATATCTTCAGGGAGTGAATTATGTTTTCCCAGCTCAAAACCCATACTCTTTTAACGTTTGAAATTTAAAAATTGCTTGTTATTTAGGTAAATGGTATAGTTTGCTTCGTTTGTTCATTCGTATAATTCCGCATGGATATGGACATTTCTCGAGTGAAGTTATGCCTCTGCCGCCCCATCTGGGAAAAGGCGTGTTATGTACATCTCTAAATCGATCGTCTTTTGTTTTTAAAGGGTGTGTCGGTTTGCTGGCGGTGTGACTGCGGATAAATAAAATACTCCATAGTCACACCGGTGTGACTACCGATCGGTTGGGAAATAATCATCATAGGAGATTGCAAGATTACAAGTAGGTATTTTCTCACATTTAACTAAAGGAGAGAAGAGGGTATAAACAGTTTCTCACTCGGTCTATCTAACTAAACCCACTTTAATCTGAAGAGTAGTTTCACTAAAACCGCAACGCTGTTGTTCTCCTACATTGTTTAGTATTCCACTCCTGTAGCCACGTAGGTACAAGGAATACTAAATTATGCTCACTGTACTGTAGATAAAACTGTCCTTCGGGAATAATGAAAAAGTCACACAAAGAACGACATGGGGTACATGTAACAGTGACGCCTGAAAATATGGTTATCGGGATAAAGTAATATTACTTGGTTATTACCACGGTCGTATTTCAAAGATACGGGTATTATGGTAAGAATTATACTGAAATGTATATGAACGCGATGAATAGAAAATATTGTGGTTGTGGAACCAGTTACGTATCGTCAAAGTTAGTTATTGAGATGTTGGAGACCCCCTGTACCATGATCAGTGGTAGGAGAGATATTCGAAACCTTTTGTGTAGAAGTTTTGATATCGGTTTCAATTTAAAAGTTGTTCAGTAAATAAATATTTTAAAGTTTTCTGGCACGTGTATGCGGATATTGGATTCGGTTGCAGTACGTGCATATTATGTTGTTCACAGTATACAAATGGTGTCTTTTGAAAAATGGCATCGCTATTTGAAGTTTAATACTGATTATTTTTATTTTATCTTTGTTTGATATATATCATACAGGGTTTAATAAGTTCTGACAATTATTCCTCATAGCAGCCAATCTTTTTATGAGAAAATAAGTACCTACGTTATGTATTCTGAACAGTATTATGCCGCGGAGGCGGAAATGCGGAAGGAAACTCAAGTCGGGTCAAATCTCTCTTAAAAAGAAACCATAAAGGACCTCCGGTTTGTTTTTTTTCTGCGAAATCTCTGCTCTTGCCCTTTTGTGTCATTTAATGCTACCCAACTGAAGCTCAAGAAAACTAAGCAACTTAAGTTAAGGCTGGGCAACCCATCAGAACTCAGAATTTCACCTTAAGCTACCAGATTTTTCCAATGGACCAAAAGACAATTCTTTTGTTCTGTTTTTTCATAGGTTTTGAACTTTATTACTACTTTTAGACCAGATGATGAGCCGATGTAACAAAAGACCTAACAGAGAAACAGAATATATTTATTTATATCCCTAATTGCCGCCATATCATAACATCGAATAGAGTGGAAGAGAGGGAGAGAGGCCTTTGCCCAGTAGTGGGAAATTACAGGCTCGTAATAACATATGAGGAATATTTGCATGTATGTAGGTATGTAACGGTGTAACGATATATGTTTTGAGTTCTAGAAAAAGGCGCTGCACTTGTTTTCGATGAAATTTGCAATATAGAGGTTTTTGGGGGTAAAAAATCGATCGAGTGTAAAATCGCCTATTTCCTGCTTTTCTCATTCCCGCGCAATAGGATCGGCAATTTCACTTTAGTACAATGAAAATAAGGCATAAATTCCAATGACAATCAAAAAGTTAGTTACTCATTCATCCCATTCATCGCGTGACAATTTTTGGCGTGTGTCGTCCGAGAATTCACACAAAAAAGTTTCGTTCAAATAAGGTCGAATTTAAATTCATCATCTGCTATTCAACCTCCTTGCTTGCTGCAGTAAGCAAACAGGCACTTTGTTTTACTACGTGTTGGCTGAAAGATTGAATTCTGTGCCTATAACTCATGAGGAAATCAAAATACCTGTTTGCTTCTCGTTTGCTTATGCTGTTTAAAAACAGATATAGATTGATGATTATGCAGTCTGATAAATATGAATTATAATATTTTATTGTGTTGTACCACAATCCGCCGAGCAAAGCTCGGTCCCCAGATATTACATTATTATCTAACGATTAAATAAATAACATGTGCGTACATACATTCAAATCTGGTGCCAAATTGTAAAAACATGTCGCACAGCTGGAATTTGTGATTAGTTCCAAATACTTTTCTCTCGAGCAAAATCAATAAAATTACATTGCAGCGATGGCTAATAGGATCACGCTCATGATTGACAAGCTAATAAAGAAACCTAAACCAAAAATACTCATTATTTTGCGTAATTTGAGTTTAGCTGAAGGCTGCTTTGCCTAAATCACCCCCTTAGGCACAGCAAACTTCAGAGAAAACAAGAGGAAAACAGCATCATGATCATAAATCACGATGGCGCTTGTTGGAGGCGAGAAACTAGGTTGGTATGTAAACGAGGTTGTTAAAACACTTAGTAAAGTTGGATTATGTTATTTCTTCGCCTTATTATGCCGTACGGTGGAACAAGCTGATACTTATTGTTTTAATGAGAAACTTGCGGTCAACATTCAAGACAAGTAGATCGCAAGTCAATATTTTAGATGGCCTAAAGAAATCGGTTTTGATTGTATTTAGACTTCCCAATGGACAAATATGTCCGTGACTTTGACAGTGGTTACCAAGACGTCAATTAATGTCTTTTGCAAGGAAATGATAACTAAATTTGCCCTAATTTTAATGTCAAATATTTTATTTTTTGGCCAGGAGAAGACAGGAGAGGAACGGAAAGGGGGTAATTTTTTGCATGTCCCGAAGATGTTTATGTTATCTATCTATCATCATTTGTCAAGATTAAGCCAAGATTTAAGAATCAGACTATGAGAATTTTATGATTTCTCAGTATGAAGTCAATAACGCCTGTAATATAGATTCTTACTTTACGAGTCATAAATAAAAGTAATGCATGCACTCAAACCGTTTGATGTCGGGCAATTCAACTGAAAGTGCATCTCGCACTCTTCCAGCTAGTTTATTATAGCTCTTTGTCCTTTGATACCGGGAAGAGTGCAAATACCAAAAGGTAAAAGGATAGAACTGATGTATATCGCACACTACTCAAGTGTCGTAAAGATTGGTCTTGTAGAACTAGTTCCTTCTGGATAAAATTAATGAAAGTTTTAAGCTCAAAACTTTTTATGAGGGAGACTCCTAGAACCTCGATGGCATATGCGCTATCCGAGTTATGTCCAACGTTTCGTTATAACCACACGACTATTAGTTACTGGCATCGCTTTGTTTCTCTCTCTCTCTCTCAATTTTTTTTAATCAAAATATAAATATAGCGTAACGTTTGTTCCCATGCGGCAAGTAGAGGCACAACTGAGACCAATTTTAGCCAGTTATTCAATACTCTATTTGCGTGAAAAGGGGCTAGCCCATCGTCGCAGCTATGGAGACTGAAGGTTGTTTTCCTTCACCGCTGCAACGTCCGTATCCGTACTGAGATAAATTACTCACTTCATTGGTGCACATGGTCAGCCCCAGATGCGAATCTGCATCTTTTTCCTTTCGTTGTTATTCCAAATGAAGTTGGCTTTTGTCTAAATGTGAGAGGTTTTCTAAGTTGAACCGTCTCTGTAACACATATAACGGAATAATTAATAGTGCTACCCTACCTAGCTTTGCACTTGCATTGTACACATCACGTGTACAGTATGTATATTGTATAGCCACTTACAGTTGCCTGTGGAAGTACTGTGGGATTATATTAGTAACTTTCCAAGTTGCCAACTTGTATTGTGCTTTCAGCTTGGTAGACGGGTTATAGCGCAAACTTAGTAAATATGCGGATAGAGACGACGTACAGTAGACCACCGTAATAGCGTTAGCGTTTCATATTCTCAAGTATATAACTAAGTGATGCTGTGATGTGATGTGATATGATAATATGATACAAATGCCAAGTTTCCAAATACTTTCAATCATATTTTCATATTCTTTATTGCACAGAAACTTAAAAAATACATTTACAAGAAATATTATACGCAAAGGCGAGCTTATCTCTAAAGAGAGATTTCTACCAGCAAACCTATTTCAACGCCAGATATGAATTAGAACCTCTCTTATTGCAACTAACATTTATTTTCGGAGATATTCTCGCCTCTGTACACTATTTATAAATTATGTAATTCTTGTTTTCTCAATTATTGGTGAGCAATAACGGATTTATGAATTATGAATTTTGGTTAATTAAACAAAATTAAGGCAACAGAGGCCAGCCAAACACCACATCAAAATACGAGTATATTATGCATAAAGATGTTTTTATATGCCACCTCAAACACGTTCGTGGTTCGTGCGCGATCCTGAATTAATAATGAGAACAACTGAGCTCAGCGTATAATCTGCCAGCCTCTTTATTCATGAATTCCCAGACTGCCTGATCTGATCGCTGGCACATCTGCTTAGTATTTTATTTATTTATATTTTTGGGTTCCGTACCTTAATAGGAAAAAAGTGGCCAATTGCGAGTCAGACTCGCCCATGAAGGGTTCCGTAGTAGCACTGCATCATAATACACCTGATTCATCTAGCCCAAATATCACTATCATTCTTCACCAGCAAATAATTACTTTGTACTTCATAGTGTTTGTATGAATGACAAAGTTATCTTTGCGGTTACAAATGTTTTATATCTTAAAAACTGCTGATTTTATTTGGTTCAAATAATATTCGTTGAATGTATCTCAATACTCACTTTCAACGAAAAATATATGCTGTGTACAGCATATATTTTTTAGATTTTTGACTCTCTTACTTACTGGGAAGGGTCTGTCTCTTTAGCGCTTTACTTCGAGGAAAAATGGTTTCAGAAACCTTAACGTCATTTTTAAAGACCTATCTATAAACACCCCACACATATAGGTTTGATGCAAAAAAATATTTCTCGTTTCAGTTCCATGTTCCAGGGGAGCCCCCCTTTATTTTTATTTTTCAATTTTTGTACAAAAATCGTAAAGCGGTTTACAGAATACATCTACATACCATGTTTCAATTATGTAGTCCTAATTTCGGAATAAAGTTGCTATGACGGACAGACGGACAGACAGACTTGACGAAACTACAAGGGTTCCTTGTTTCTCTACGGAACCCTAAAAAGGAACCCTTATTATAGGATCACTTCGTTGTCCATACGTCCGTTTGTCTGCAAGACTTTTTTTCTGAGGAAGGTGTGGAAGTATCAACTTGAATAATATTAACTCAGGTTTGTAGTCCCTTTAAGCTGTAAAAAACAAACTTTGTAGTCCCTTTAAGCTGTAAAAAACAAACTTTGGTGAATATACAATGAAATTTGTCAATAGGGCTAAGGAATATACCCGTGCCTATAACTTGTAGTTCCTTCACATGAAAAATGTCAATTGTCCGGAGCCCTCGGTGCGCGAGTTTGATTCGCGCTTAGCTGTTTTTTTTATTGCGGTGTTAAGTGCCATACGCAAAAATTGTGTCTTAACTACGTTCCATAATAAACGATCAGAATCTGAATCTATTTATTCATTTAATCAAGACATGGGACTGAAGTTTCAGCAGGACTGTCACATCTCATATTACAAATGACTCCATCAGAGAGACATTAAGTGGCTCTCAAACTCAGTTGTAAAATCGGGCTTGAAAGCCAAGAAGTTGCGTGAACGTTGCAAAAGTGACCGTAATGTCGTAAAGTTAAAGGGGAAGGTTTCGGTACCGAATTAGGTATTTCAATTTCGTTCAGGTGATAACATCTCTTTGCCTTTTGCGCGGCCCCACTTACCGACACTGCTGCGTGAATATCGATTCTTCTCTACCAAACACAATACAGGGTGTAACAGAACGGGGTGTACAAGCCGAAAGAGGGTTGCTAGGGACATCATTCTGAACAACTTTCACTATGGGACCGACTTGATCACAGCAACTTTATTTTTCACTCCACCCCATACAGATCATCTGAGCGCTAGGCCCGAAATGTACTGAGTAAATAAAAATAATGTTGCTCTGATCAAGTCGGTCCCATAGTGAAATTCTCTAACAACCCTCTTTCGGCTTGTACACCCCTTTCTGTTGCATCCTGTATATCCACGCTTCGTTGATGATGTTTGGCGGTACTTTAACTTATTGTTATACATTTGTAATTTTGTTATACATTTGTAATTTTGTTATACATTTGTAATTTTGTTATACATTTGTAATTTTGTTATACATTTGTAATTTTGTTATACATTTGTAATTTTGTTATACATTTGTAATTTTGTTATACATTTGTAATTTTGTTATACATTTGTAATTTTGTTATACATTTGTAATTTTGTTATACATTTGTAATTTTGTTATACATTTGTAATTTTGTTATACATTTGTAATTTTGTTACCCAAAAGCATAGGATTAAGAATTAGGTTTAAAGAAATAAGTAAGAAGATATTTGATGACTTTGATTAAACCACAGATACTATACAGGGTGACATTTAATTAGCTGACCATATTTTGGGCAATGATAGTACCTATCAATACGAACAACTTTCCCCAAGAAACTTAAAGCCGCAAATGAAAAAAAAATTTTGTCCTCCAGTACATTGCCCCGATCAGCAGATTCCAAGTTACTATGGGAGACCCAAAAAAAATTTCGTTTGCGACCATTAATTCTTGGGGAAAGTTATTTGTATTGATGGGCACTATCATTCCCCATAAAATGGTCAGCTAATTAAATGTCACCCTGTATTAAACTAAGTATTGGACATCATAGTATAAAAGTGTGAATAGGTAAAAAGTAAAAAGTAGATAGATAGATAGATAGATAGATAAATCATTTATTCAAAGGACATGGTACACACACATAAATTAATAACAAAAAAATCAATTTAAAAAAGTAGAAATGTCCACGGAATTTAACAAACTAAAAAAAAGTGTAATGTAAGGGTCGGGCTCGCAAACGAAAGGTTTCGTTCCATAATGAATCCATCCATCGTGAAAATATTCCATGAAAAATTAAGGACAAACAATAAAACAAAAATTAAAACAAAAATAGTCCGAACTTGGTTACAGACAAAAGATATAGCCCGCTGATGGACAGACAGACAGACGGACTAACGGACAGCGGAGGCTTGTTGCCGTTTAGCGCCCTTCAAGTACGGAATCCTAAAAATAAAAAGTACGCTGAGGGTTAAACTTGTAGCAGTTTTGGCTCAAAATATAAACGCAATTCAATCAATGTCTTCCGCAACTTTCTACATGTAAAGTTGGTCACCAAAAAGTAGAACCGTCAAATTATGGCGAATGTGTCCGGAATTTCACCAAAAATTCCTACGAAACCTTTTTAGCAGAATTCTCGACGCGTTTCGAAAAGTTGTGGCCGCATTCAGACGCATCCATCACGCTGTTTGAAGAATTTCGCGCTCGAATTTTTGAATAATTTAATTTATTTCACAGTCCCATTCAATAAAATATTGTATTACAAGAAATGTTATAGATTTCCCTTTAAATAAACAGCCCACATTATTTACGTCATTATGTAAATTATAATGATAACCGAATGGAACCTTAGGAGACAGAATAATACCATTTTATGTGCTACGCCGTAACGCCACCACTCGGCGACTGCGTAGCGGGTGCTACGCGGTGACGTAGCAGAGCTACTATTCCTACCAGCCCCGTTACGAAGTTAGTTCATTTCTTTGATAATTTGTTTCACTACATAGAAATCAGCAACAAAAAGTAATAATTCCTCTTTTAAATTACATTATCAACATACCTTTGTTGCCAGTATTTCCAAATAAGCTGCTGAGAACGAAGCGGGAGAGGTTTGTTTCAACCCATTTCAACATTCCAATCTCACTGCAAAACAGGATGACTGTTGTTAACGGTCTAACAATTTCAGCCGACAGTTACGGGATATTTGTGTATCTTGATCAGTTTAATAGCGTAACCTCTGAAAAGATATTTACGTTGAAGAGGGACGGGTCCTATCTACCTGCATGTTGTGTCACGACACGCAGGTTTATTGTTATTACACGCTGTGTGGCAGTAATAAAACTTTACTACGAGTGTACACCTGTATTCTTTCAGAAACATCTGCTCTAGCTTTGAGTACAAAACTTAAGTATGTTAGAGATGTTAGAGACGGGCGACAAAGCTACAGACATACAGTGGACATTTGAGTCCTTTCGAAATTTACCGAGCCAGGGGCTGCGGCTGTGGTGAATATCCGAAATGTTCAATTTTTAAACGATTTCAGACACTGACATTGAGCGGTTCATCTTATTTACAAACTTAAGTATCTAACTAAACAAACCTCAAAAATACACTCGTGAAGGTATCTAAAAAGATACATCGCGAAAGTCCTTGTTTTGTTCATAGCGTGAGGCCGCATGTCATCCGAATTTAATTGTAACACCGTCACGCAATATCCGTGCACTTGACTCTATGACGTCATTACGACGTTTTAATTTTGAACCGTTCCAGCGAGGTGCAAAGATAATACGGCCGAGTAATTATGTGCTCCCAATGTTTCTTTAGGAAGGGACTGAATGCGTTTATATAAGAAGGAATGGACCTAATTACACTTAAAATGCTTTAAACGGAGACACTTGCGTTCAAATGCCTCTGTTTCCGGTAATAGAGGGGTTGTTGTAGCGAAATTACAGATTTTTCTTATCGGTTGACGACCTCTGTGGCGTAAAGAAGTAATGTCATGTAAACGATAGGACTAGACGGTTTTGTTGTTTGTGTTTCTGGACTAAGGACCTAGTGTGGGGCCAGATCAGATGTTATAGACAGCAGCACTTAAAGCTTTATCTTATAGAATTTAAACCGTCTCTATTATATTACGAGCACTGTTCGAGTAAGAGGAGAAAGTATCACTACCTACTATTTTCCGAAGTAAAGTGGTTGTTTAT
The DNA here is from genome assembly GCA_963457715.1 of Argyresthia albistria. Classification (NCBI taxonomy): domain Eukaryota; kingdom Metazoa; phylum Arthropoda; class Insecta; order Lepidoptera; family Argyresthiidae; genus Argyresthia; species Argyresthia albistria. The sequence continues at coordinate 9,469,448 of OY735262.1, forward strand.
TTGACTTTTGTATGGAACTGGTATTTCTTCCTTTGATGTGTCCGAACCGAAGATATCTATCAGACTGATAGAACAAGTAGATATGGCCGCCAAGTAGTAAGTTCCTATCGGAATTTTATAGCTCTACAAAATCGGAAACCTTGTGTGAATCTCGGTTCTGGGACTGCAGTCTCGATAAGGATAGCAATCGGTGTAAAACAGATGTTGGTTGTAAAGTGAAAACATTTTGTATGAGTTTTTAATATTTAACTGCAGCCCCTGGCTACCTATGTTTGCGTACAATATAAGAATGGTTTTAAATTTTCTCTCGCTCTGGCGGAAGAGTGAGTTCGAAGCCATCGGTTAATTGACCGTACAATATCTGTCAACAGAGGAAAAACTCTGAGTATAAACTTGATGTTCGCTCCCAAGTCCGCTGCTCGTGTAGCCTGAAGGCCGAAGCTGAGAAGCGAAACTGCAAAGAGGAAATATTCCCTGTTTCTTAGGGTTCCGTACCCGCAGAATGCCAAACGGGACCCCTATTACTAAGCCTCCGCTGTCCGTCCGTCTGTTTGTCTGACTGTCTGTCCGTCAGCGGGCTCTATCGCATGAACCGTATTTGGTAAAGAGTTGGAATTTTAACAGAATGTGCTTATATTTGTTGACACTACAGCAACAAAAATAGGAATTCGGTTAAACACACGAAATAAAAAAACACGTTCTTTGAATGGGGATACCATTCAAAGAACGTGTTTTTTTGTACTTTTTCTTGAAAATTGGCGCGGAACCTTTCGTTTGAGTTTCCGACTCGCATTGACCGTTTTTTTTTCTCTTTATTTCCCCGAGGAACGAGAACGAGGTAGAGGTGGAACTACAACGATTTCTTTGTTCACTGTGCAACTGCAGTTATTACCGCAAGTTTTTTTTCTGCAGAATAAATAGCTTTTCTTTTTAAGTGTAAATGCGCTTAAGGTATAATAATAAAATGGTTTAGTGCAAAGGATTCGTGTGTAAATATTAATAACGCCTCTCGACTCACTTTACCCTGAAGGAAAACCGATGTCTTGTGTGATATTGTGGAATTCATAGTAAGATTCTGACTTATAGGCCAAACGAAAAAACATTTATCCATGTACTTCTAAAATTTTAATTGATCATTATTGATGTGAGCAAACGTAAAAAATCACGCATTTCCTCATTTGTCCCATTAGCCTTCGCATGCTTAACGCGCCAATTAGCTCGTATTGAAACCATAGAGCAAGTATTTGCAACTAAAGTAAGAACTTTTACCTTCAAAGTGCTTAGCTTGCTGAATGTGTGCTTACTTGAAAGCTGCAAACATGCACTAAGAAAACAACGGCGCTCCTGAACTTTTAGATTTTATTAAAATATGTGTTAGTTTTCGATTAAGGAATTCAAACAAAGTTCAATCCTTCCTGTTCCGGTTTGTGGAAAATCTAGAACTCCACTTTTGCAAGTCAATAGTATTCATGAAAGCGGGCCCTTTTTCTGTGTGGGTACGGCTTAGTACTTTTTTCTAAGAATAGTTAATTTATAACCCCAGACGAAATATAGGGCGCAAAAAAAGGGACTTTATAAGTTTTAAATGTCTGCCTGTGTATGTGTCTGGCTCCTTAGCGCTCAAGTGGGTGGATGCAATGTTATGCATTTTTAAATCGGTAGATGACATTACTGTGATTGTTTTTAGCCATGGCCAGTGGTTCGAAAGTTGCACGAACAAAGACAAAGCATCAAGTGAAATTTTAGCGTCGGGTTCTTAGGATTTATTTACTTATGTGTAGAATTGTTTCTCTTACCCGAGCATATCAAAGCGAAATGCCTGTAGCAACAGCAGATCAGATACGGTCAACCCACGCCATTCTGATTGAGATAATAAAATAAAATAAAAATAAAAAGCCATTTATTTCCAATTAGTATCTAAACAAAGAATTATAGTGCAATTATATTCTTATTCTATCTATATTTCATGCTTTTAATAATTATTTGTAAATAAATATTTTATTAATTATTTTATTCTATTCTATTTCAATTATTTAACATTTCAATTATTTATTTATTACATTGAATTCAATATTATTTCTGTTTAATTATTATTATTATTATTTATCTAATTTTAATTGGGCACCCATATTTGGGTATAGGCCTCCTCCATACTCTGCCATTTTGTTCTGTCTTTGGCTTGCCGCGTCCAAGTGTGACCTGCCACCTGCACTACGTCGTCGCACCAGCGCCGCCGGGGTCTGCCTCTTGCTCTCTGCCCGTCTCTTGGGTGCCAGTGGAGGACACGCTCGCTCCATCGTCCGTCCGTTGTTCTGGCTATGTGGCCGGCCCACTTCCATTTAAGCCTGCACGCCATTTGCACAGCATCTGTTATATTTGTTTTGCCTCTTATCTCAGAGCATCTTGCTCTATCTTTTAGTTTTATGCCCAGCATCGATCTTTCGGCGGACCGTTGAAATACCTGCAACTTTCTTACGACATCTTTAGTCAGGGGCCAGCTTTGGCAACCGTACAGTAGACCTGGTAGTACAGTGTTGTCCATAATCTTCTTTTTCAGTTGTACTGGTATGCTACTTTTGAAGACGTCTTTGTGGGACCAGTATTTCTTCCAGGCCAGTGCTATTCTTCTGTCCACTTCTTTGCAAATTGCATCTTCGAAGGAAATTAGTTGGCCGAGGTATATGTAGTCACTGACGTACTCTATGTATCCATTCTCTATACGGATGTGTCGCTTTTCTCCATTTGTCATCGCCTTTGTTTTAGAAGGGTTCATGTAGAGTCCGACCTTGCGGCTTTCTTGATCTAGTGAGGTCAGCATGGTTTGTAGAGCTTCGTGTTTCTCGGTCAGGATTACGATATCGTCTGCAAATCTTAAATGAGTGAGGTTTTCGCCGTTGATATTGATACCGTATTCATGCCAGTCTAGCTTTTTAAAGATGCTTTCCAGTAGAGCAGTGAAAAGTTTGGGGGAAATCGGATCACCTTGTTTTACACCTCGTTTTATTTCGAATGGCTTGCCAATTGAGTTCAGTTTTATTTTTGCTGATGCGCTTCTATATATTGTTTCTAGTAGTCTGATGTATTTTCGTTGGACTCCTTGTTCTACTAGACTCTCCCAGAGGCACAAGTGTGACACAGAGTCGAACGCTTTGGTGTAGTCCACAAAAACCAGGTATAACGTCTTATTATATTCTTTGTATTTCTCTATAATTTGGGTCAGAGTAAATATGTGGTCATTTGTGGAGTATCCTTTTCTGAATCCCGCCTGCTCTCGCGGTTGTTGTTCATCTAAGCCATTTGTAATCCTGTTTAGTATAACGCTCGAGAACAGCTTGTAGATAGACGGAAGTAAGCTTATCGGTCTGTAGTTGTCTATTGATTTAGAATCTCCCTTCTTGTATATCAGAGATATAAGAGCGTAGTTCCAATCTTGAGGTATTGTCTCTTGTATCAGAATATCATTGAAGATTTTCGTTAATCGTGATGTAAGTGGCTCTATCATTGCTATTATGGTATCGTTAGTAATGCCGTCCTCTCCTGGGCTTTTATCTTTCTTGAGTTTTGATATGGCGCGCTCTACTTCAGAGTTTAGGAGTGTTGGAATGTCCTCAGAGAGTTCTGGCCTGGAAATTTGCGATACTTCATCTCTATCTTGGTTGGAGTATAGATTTCTGTAGAAGTCTGTAGCGACTTGGAGTATATCACGTCGATTTGTTTTTGCAGTTCCTTTAGCAGATGTCAAACTTCTTATCCATTCGCTTTTTCTGTTTAATTGTGCATAACTGCGTTTTGTAGAGCTTCTTGTTTCTATCTCCCTTTGTATTGTTTCCAGTCGTATTTTTTTTATTTCCGTCAGATATTTTTCTTCGTATTTTCTTGTAAAGTTTTTTCAGTCGTTTTCTCTCTTCGCCTGTTCTCACTGTCATGGATTTTAAAGCATTACGTTCTTCTATGAGGGACTCTATTTCTTTTGATATTATATTTATTTTGTTTGATGTGCTGGTGATCGGTAATTTTCTTACACATTGTTTTATTTCATTTATTGTTTTTGTATAATTTTCTTCAACCATATCTGAAGTTAATTGACTTGTTTCATTTCCAATTAACATCATGTTTTTTAATGACTCTTGTTCAATTGGTGTGAAGTTCTTATTTCTTAGTCCGTAGTTGGTTCTAGGTTTTTTTATAGTGAAATTCAGTTTGTAGGTTATTCTGACCATTCTGTGATCTGACGGGAATTTTGTTGAAATAACTTCATTGTTTTGAATTTTTTGTCGTTGTTTCGCGAGAATGAAATCGATCTCGTTTTTCGTTTTGCCATCGGGGGACTGCCATGTCCATTTCTGTTTCTGATGTTTCTTAAACAGGGTATTGGTGATGTGTAGTTTGTTTTGAAAACAGAAATCAATAAGTAGCTCTCCTCTTTCATTCCGTTCTCCGTATCCAAACGGCCCACATATGTCACTTTCTTCTTTGGAGGGCCATCCTATTTTGGCATTGAAGTCCCCCATGACAATAAGATCTCTACATGTATTCTTTAGCGATAGTTCTAAGTCTTGGTAGAAGGTATCTATATCTTTTTGTGTTGCTGTTCCTGTAGGTGCGTAGGCCTGTATTAAATTTACTTGCGTGTTATTGAATGTTAAGTCAAGTCTAGCAACTCTATCTGAGTAGGTCTGGAAGTCTGTTATGTATTTTTTCAAGTACGGTTTTACTATGAAGCCAATTCCATTCCTTCCGTTCTTTATTCCTTTATACATGATCACATAGTCGTCTTTTTCGAATATTTCATCTCCTTTGATTTTTACTTCCGAAATCCCGACTATATCCCAGTTGAGTTTTTGCAAAGCATACTCTAGCTCTATTATGCGGGTATCTGATTTCAGTGATCTTAGGTTAAAAGTGCATATTTTAAGTATTTCTGTTTCTTGTTTTACATTATTATTATGTATGGAGGGTGGTGGTCTTAACGCCCCGCGGGGACCAGCCGTATTGGGGCTATAGATGAGCGTTGTATTTTTTGGTTGCGGATCTGTTGGAGGGGCCTTTACTGAATGCTATGCCATGTGTGTGGTTTGATCCAGGGTTGTGGAATGTTGTGGTGTCATGAAAGACTGTATTGGTCGGGTCTTTTTAGCTGTTTGGGTAAACATTTGATCGATTTTGTTTGTTCTTGAAGATTCTGGTGTTAGAGATAGGTCTCTCTTTTTGGATTTTCGCTGTGCTCTACTTGAGTCATCGTTCTTGAGATATACAATTTTATCATATCGGATCACTGCTTTTTTCCCAGATGCGATTTCTTTTTCTAACTCCAGACGAAGATTTTTTCGTATTTCTAGGACCTTAGGCGAATAATCCTCCCTGATGTAATAAGAAGAATTTTCCAGATTTTTCTTGTTCTTCATTATTTTTATCTTCATCCCCGTAGTTGTAACGGTTACAATAACTGGCCTTACTTTTTCACTCCTCTTGCCCATTCTTCTTACTGTATCTATCTCGGTCGTTTCACATGGGACATTTATTTTATTATTTATGATGTTCAATATCAGGCTCTCCAAATCATTGTAGGACTTTTCCTTTTCTTCTATGCCAAAGAAAACAATATTTTTTCTTCTTATTTGCCTGTCTAGAAACTCTATCTGCTTCCCTTGATCTTCGAGTTTTTGCTCAAGCTCTTCATTTTTCAGCTCTAGGTTTCTGAATTTCTCGTTAATGTTGTTATTGATACTCCTCTTAATATTTTCTTCCATTTCTTTTATGTCCGTCTTATGATTGGCCATTTCAGTTTTTAACTCTAAAAGTATTTGCTTGAGTTCATCCATCTTGATAAACAGCTCTACAAAATGCTCTACAAAATGTGCGGGCTCTATTGAATTTATCTTGATTTATTGGTCTTACTAACGCCCTCTGGTGGTTGTTTTTTGTAGCTTTGTAGGCCTATCTCCTGATTGAGATAACAAGCCTGAAAAATATGTTTTCAAAACTGCTTTCACAAAGTAATATTTAAGCGGAGGCAGCCTGAATGAAAATAAAGCTGAGACAGAGTAAAAGGTTTCACATGTATTTGTATTGTACATACAGTACAAAACCGGCCAAGTTCAAGTCGAACTCGTGCACGAAGGGTTCCGTACCATTATCTACTAGTGGCTCTGTGAGCTGTAGACCTCGCAAGCGACACCGGAATTTAGAGTTTTTTTTCATTATTTTCCGTCCCCTCACCACTCACATCATACTTGAAGTTTATCGGATGAACAGATGGAATTTTTATAAAACTGCATTTTGACCCTTTTCCCCTGATGAATGGTGTGGTATGGTATGTTTATGTAAAAAAACTTTACTTTACTTTACTTCTTTCAATAACACATAGAAACTTATGAATGTACCTGATTACGTATATGGAGTATGAAAGTAGTCGCACCAATATCTTTGTTAACTACATTTTGCGATTTAAAATTTGAATTTTCACTAAAATTATACAATTTGTGTCACTCTCACGGTCTCCACAAATCTAACGACACCTCATATGTTAATATCCGTTGAGCCGTTTGGGTTGTAGTGATTTTATTACATTTTCAACCGACTTCAAAAAAAGGAGGAGGTTCTCAATCACAATCTAATCAAATAGGGTTTGTGGAAGTCGGTTTTTTCTAAAGTTTACTTTTTGTTTCAATTATAAAAACTTACATCTTCGCCATTTAAAAAATACTAAATCGACAAAAAAAACTATTTCATTATACAACCTGCTCACAAAATTTCACGAGAATCGTTTAAGAAATGCGACCTGTAGAGGAGAACATACAGAAATACGAAAGCATTTTTTCCGAATTCTGAAACGGAGGTGCTTCGCTCGCTCGGTTGATAAAAACGGCAAAAAAATCATGTCTTGGATTGGAGCCCCTTATTTTTTTTTCGTATTTGTTGTTATAGCGGCAAGAGAAATACTTCATCTGTGAATATTTCAGTTGTCTAGTTATCACCGGTTCATGAGATACAGCCTGGTGACAGACGGACGGACAGCGGAGTCTTAGTAATAGTGTCCCGTTTTTCACCCTTGAGGTAAGGAACCCTAAAAATGAGCTGCTATCGTCATGAAGGCCGCTTCTTTTGAATTCATAAATATAAATAGGAAAATAAAGCGTCATATTATTATATAAGACATCAAAGTTCCTCCGTCGTTGGTCTTTATAAGCGAACGTTTATAATGAAACATTCGAGATCATTATTTCGTATTTTGTTCAGAATGAATAAATAAGTAAGACTTTTATATGTTTTGTGATATCGAATCTGTGAAAATATTGTGTATTGTATTTTTTGCTGTATACATCAATAAGGAAGTCGTAATAATATCTACATATAACTTGCTTTGCTTACTAAAGGCAAAATTAAGTGTATTTTTTTAGAAATTCACAGCAAGAGTGGGTTGCTAACTAACTATTCATTTTGGTTTTATCTAGTTACGTATTTTTATAATTCTTTATACATATTTAGAGTAAGAAGATAATAGATAAAGCTGGCTTATCATCAGTTAAGCTACAAAGTTTCTTTTCGTCTTCTAAAATTAAGATTAAAAGCTATTTAAAGCTTTCCAATGTAAACGATGTAATTACACGGCGTCCATTTAAAAATTAATTTCGGCGGGCTGTTGGTGAATTATGTTGAAAGTCACGCCATTTCGTAGAATACACAACGAGGGAATGAGTGTTTCATCGCGGATGTAACAGTGGGACGGGCGATAACAATGTTTCCGAATTCGTAATGATATAATAATCCCTTCACAGATGTACGAGTGACTTAGGTACCAGGTATTAAATTAATTATGTTAGAAGCCTGCCTACAATACCAAAATATTATTGCTAGAGAGCAGTTATAAATGAAATGGTAAAATGCATTTTATAAAACGAAATTGAAACTGCATTTTTATGAGACTGCTCTTCTGCATGCTGGTTAGTGGTGTACCAGCTCGAATAGATAAATAAAACTTCAAACCACTTTCACCCAAAATTCGAATAGAAGAGCACTTTATTTGGAGGTGCTGACATAACTGGGGTTCGAGGAAAATACGCTTCCCATAGGAGACACGGGTGAAACTCGCAAGGTCAAACCTGTTGACTGAGCCAAATTAAATATTTAGTCCTCCCGCACTTCCACTTCTCGCGAGCGCGAGCTGAAAGATAAAAACGTCTAAAGACCGACAAAACTAAAAACATTCAGCTTTTACAATACGGGATAGCAGAGGTACAGACGTTCCCACGTTTGATACAATTAGTCAGTCCGTCTGTCACGACCCCTTTTCTCTGGAACGCGTGGAGGTATCATGTTGAAATTAATATCGATTACTCAAGTCTATGGTCCCTTGGAGCTGTGAAAAAATTAAACTTCTAGGTCCACGCAATCAAAAGATAATTTTGCTGAATTTGTATGAACTCGCGTGGAACTCGCAAGGGAATCAAAACCTATAGGGTACTTCCGGTTGGCCTAGGGTCATGAAATTTGGAATGAACATGAATGATCTTATAGCACAAGTAAAGGGAAAAATCCGAAAACTGTAAATTTCTGTCTGTCTGTCTCACCGTCTGTTAAGACTTTTTCTCAGAAACGCATAAAGGTATAAAGTTGAAATTAATACAGATTATTCAAGTCTGTAGTCTCTTAAAGTTGTGAAAAAATTAAACTTATAGGTCAACGCAATCAAAAGATACCGCATATGTCTCAATTTTGCTGAAATTGCTTGATATTCGCAAGGGAAGGGTACTTCCCGTTGACCTAGAATCATGAAATTTGTCACGAAGCAAGGTCTTATAGAACATGTAAAGGGAAAAATCTGAAAACTGCAAATTTATGTCTTTCTAAAAAAATATTCAATTTGGTTTACATGGATGACATCACACTTTAGTTTTTTATGTGGAAACCTAATTACACGTGTTACGCTTTCCAAGTGTGATCGGAACCCTTGGTGCGCGAGTCCTACTCGCACTTGGCCGGTTATTTTGAATTTTAACCAGGGGGGCTATATGGAAGGAAAACGCACTAAACTAAAAAGGCAACTAAAAAGCCCTCTGAACGTCATAATGACGTCATCTTAGTTGTTGATATCAAAACTAAAATGACATCATTATGACGTTTAGAGGCCTAGTTGCCTTTTTAGTTAGAGGCCTAGTTGCCTTTTTAGTTTAGTGCATTTTCCTTCCAAATCGCCCCTGCGGTTGCCTACTAAAGGGTTAAATTTTGGTAATTTATAAAGCGAAACTTAATTTCCTGTAGATTTAACCGAAAAGTCCATGAAAGGGCGTGCTAATTATTTTGAGCAGGCATTCACGCCGCGGGTATGACGAGCTAACAAAGGCCTTGACATAAATAGTTCTCTTTGACTATACAGGATAGAAGGACACATTTTTGATTAGAAAATATAGTAGAGCTCGTCTAAGCTGAAATGACGCGCCCCACTCCTTGGTTTCGTATTTACTTGTCATACAAAACCAAGGAGTGGGGCGCGTCATTTCAGCTTAGACGACCTCTATCATAGAGTAAATTATATGAAGGGGTTAGTATTCGATACTTCAGTTCATTCGTAATATTTGTAGAAATATGCATTATTTTTCCCCAACATTTTCTGAATTGGCTTGCTGAAATCCTAAATTATGATCATGGATATTAATTGAAAAGAAAGCGATGTCTATATCATTTCACTACCTAGTGTATCAAATAATTATCTATTTTTCCTTCTTCTAACATAATATTAGATGGTAAAGTTATTGGACGTCTAAAATATTCGCGTACAAAGATGTTCGATTTCCCTTTAGCAAATAGAAAAATACCTAGGCATTTTTAATGAGCTTTAGGTATCTTTTGTATTTTAAAAGCTTTTATTAACCGACTTCCAAAAGGAGGAGGTTTACAATTCGTCCGGATGTTTGTTTTTTTTTTTTTTTTTATGTATGTGCCTCGATAGCGCCTAAACGGATGGACCGATTTAGAAAATTATTTTTTTGTTGGAAAGGGTTTACCTTCCCATTGGTCCCATTGACACCAGGTCAGGATCTGATGATGGGATCCTGGAGAAATCGAGGGAACTCTTCAAATATTATAGGCAGACCTATAGTGATTTTTGTGTTTTTCATAATAACTCGTGCAAATGCACACGGTAAGCATAATATTGTGATGCGGAACTGCTGATGAAGACCACATATGGCCACCAGATCTGCTCAATACTAGGTACAAATACAATGCGTGGCTGACGGGCAGGCAACGCATAGCCTAAACCGGTGGACCTAGAGCCTTGAAACTTTGTACAGGGGTTCCTTAGTAGCGTGGGGTAGCACTGATATGGGATTTGACAAAATTAATTCCCCAAGGGGGGGGGGGATAAGGGGTTACAGTTTGTATTAAACTCAATCTAATCAAATAGGGTTTGTGGAAGTCGGTTTTTTCTAAAGTTTACTTTTTGTTTCAATTATTTACCTTGCACTGTATGCATGTATGTATGTATGTCAGTATGTTAGTACGCGTCAAAATTGTCTGTTTGAATTTGACCCACTTCCCGTTATCCGATTGAGCTGAAATTTTGCATACGTATGTAACTTGGATGACAATGTAATATTTTTCTGACTTGGAGCTGATCTGATGATGGAGACCGAAGACGGCCATGGGAACTCTGTCATAAAACATAACAACCCCGTGGAATTTGGGCTCGTTTTATTCGTGTTGATAAATATTTTGGTCCTAGAATATTTTTTATAACATGTAGCTGATCTGTTGGAGCCGGAAGTTGGCCAGGGGAACTCTGTAATAAAACGTCCCAACCCCATCATGTTTGGGCTAGTTCGATTCGTCTTGACGAATACTTTGTCTTACTACGTATGTGTATACATATCCCACGCCTTTTTCTGGAAGAAGGGTAGGCAGAGACTTCCACTTGCTACGATACTGGCATACATCTCTAGTTCCCTCAACATTCGAGTATTTTTTATAAAAATACGATTGGCCCTGGATTTATCACTGGTTCAATCGAGTTATCTACTTTCTTTCTGACTTTTACATACCAACCGATATCGATAGTATTTGATATGGTTTTAATAGGAGACAATTATTATTATTTGAATCAGCAAGATATCTCTACCTATTGGCGCCGCTCCAATTTTACGACATTATTATCCGACGATGTCTATATCGACTGTAAATGTGAGAGAGGTACTGCGCAGTAGAATTAGTTTCGAACTCCTTTGTTTTAGCCGCAGCGGTAATTAGTAACAGAGTTATGTTGAACTATTCAAGCTTATGTTAGGAGACAGGAAAAAAATTAACCGCTTCTGTTAGGAAAACTGTGACTGATGAATGGAAAATGGCTTTAAGCAAGTGAAGAATATAGGCAGGCAAGCGCTGCATAATCACCAAATCGTCAGCTATTTCGACACGTGTTAGGTAGTTTGACATGTATAACACAAAAAACATCACGTAGTGCTAAATAACAATGCTTTTAAAAATACATAATTTCATAATTCATAATTTCTTTATTGCACGGAAAACAATGTGATACATGTCTTAAAACAAAGGTAAATAGGCAAAGGCGAGCTTATCTCTAAAAAGAGATTTCTTCCAGCAAACCTAGGCGAGATAGGACAGATTGTTCTGAGAGAATAGTCCTAGTGCACAAATAATAAAATGAAGATAAATGAATGAATCTACATATATCTACTATAATATATCTACACAATAAAAATGCTACATAGACCTAAATATGAATACATATATAAAATAAAATAAAAATACATGTTTTCATTAAAACCAGCCATAGCATGATGTGGCCAGAAATGGCTTGGCCATAACATGAAATGACCATATCCTGATTACTGTGGCGGATGGGCATGCCCCATGGCTACGACACATACAAAGAGGAACATTTATATCAGTGTCAGCCCCATGCAACTGGACACTTCTCAAGTTATGTTTCCTTGCAAGTTGCAAGCAATGAATATTCAACCAAACCGGTTCCAAAATACTATTTCCATTTAAAATTCAAAAAGCATGCCAAACATCGCTGTAACAGCCTTACGAGTGCAGCCATCTGTATGCAAAAGAGAAGTTTTCTGAATATTCGCTTTAGCTTGGAGCACTAAACCAACTAACCAGACGTCCTCAGAAGTTGGTCGGTGGGCCTCATCGAACTTCGCAAATGTAATGTTTGAATTTCCAATGGAGGTCAGCTTGAAGACTTCTTGGATAACAAAAGGCTTTTATTTTTAACCGACTTCAAAAAAGGATTATCAATTCGGTTGCATGTTTTTTTTTCTTAATTTTTTTTAATGTTTGTTACATCGTAACTGGTACTATTTATGAACCGATTTCAAAAAATCTTTCTTTGTTCAAAAGGGAAGCCCGATAGTTCGGTTTTATTTTTTTTAAATCAGGAATCGGTCCAGTAGTTAGGTTTCTACATGAAAAAACTGTGAAGTTTTTTTTTTTTTTACCTGGATGACATCATACATCCAGTCTTTTTGGTGTTTATGATCATTGTCGCGAGATAAATTCTGGCTGTTAGGATCGTATTGGTTTATATTATGTAAAACGTATGGACTTCACTGTCAGGAGACAGATTTGGTAGGCTCGTTTTCGGGTCTATAGACGACATTTGTGTACTGAGCAGGGAGGACTAAGTGGTAGGTCATGAAGTCGTTTTTTTAAGTTTTTAACTGCTTACTCGTCAGCATAATGATAAAATGCAGCTGTTTCACGCTCGCTTTTCTCACAGGAGATACTTAAAAATTAAATAAGTACTACGATGGAAACATCGCGAGGAAACCTTCGAACTCCATAGCCGCGGCGATGTGCTAGCCCCCTGTCAGGCAAAATGCAGTAGGTATTGAATACTGGTCAAAATTCAGCTTGCCTTTGTAAATTATCTGTATTTTCTGTTTTTTGTCTTTTATGTGCTATAAATATAAACAAATATATACAATACTTATTGCGCCTCTGACACCCCGAATAGGCGTGATCGTGATGTGCATGCAGTTATGTTTGTTTGCAATAAAATTTTAATTAGAGAATTGGATTTCAATCAAGATTTCGAACTCGGAATATATAGGTAGGTATAGCAATGACTTACACAGGAAGTTTTCTCCCTTATTTTCTTTGTACACTATCATTACGACTCCGTGGCAAGAGTCAACCTAATGGCACTTTCATGTTTGACGAATGCGGAGTGTGAAAGTTAGGATGAAACAACAGCCATTTGCCTAATTTGAAATGTAGCGAGGGTAAGTCGAGCCGTCCTACATGGGTTGCTCAAGAGATACAAACTATACCAGCTGAAAGCACGCTGAATGTCCCATTCCATTGATTGCAGTCATGCCAATGTACCAGTCCAGTATATTGCTGGTTTAGAGTAGAAGGCAGTCGATCTATAAATTAACATATAGGTAATTATAGATTTCCATAGTAAATAAATAAATTTAGCGTTTAATGTCCCCACCGAGTGGCACGGCCACGAGTAAAGAAACATTCTCCACCACGCAGCGTGGTCCACGCTGCCGATGACGCTGGCTCAGTGCGGGTTGATGCGGGTTTTACGACTACTACCACCGCGGCGGCGGGTAGTAGTGATAGTAGCCGGGGCCAAACACGGACGTCCGAAAATGTACTCCAGTTATGTAGCAATGAGATTTATATAATGGAAGTATGATTGTGAGTAAGCAGAAGACGAATTTCCTTCCCTCAAAAATCTAAAGACAATAATTTTGAAACTTTCCTGAGGAGAGATTGTTATTGCTTGTTCCCCTCTTGACTCACTTAAGACTTTTCGTCAATAACAGTATTTACATTTGCTGGTTCGAACCTCAATAGCGACATGATTAAACGTTAAGCTTCGGCAGCTCCTAGCTTATAGGAAACCGATGAAACGCGAAGGCAATATGTAGAATTAATCTGTAAACACGATGTGTGTGCCGTGCGGAATTGCCGCGCAAGCTTTGGTACTTACTGTCGTAAACACTGTCTCTGATAGATACTCGCTTGAACGTTTGAACACAGCCTCTGACACGAAATACTAATAGAAGTCAACCAGTGTGAGATATTCCTCTAGATATATATGAAAATCACTTTGGAGGATACTCATGTCTTACTCAATACTCATACCGTAAATTAGGCTGATATGCCTAAAGATCGTATATCCTATAGTAGATAGCCTTTTGCTCACAACTTGGTCGACGTGGTTTGTTGGTGGACACACAGATTTACTCTACTCTCGTATATTATAATATTATTATTATTTTGGAATTGGGTAGAAAACTGCCAATTCCTCACGCTAGGTGGCGCATTCGCGATTGTACCTTAGTATGACACGGGAACTGTCAAATTGTATGTAGTATTTTGTAAGCAATGTTTTGAAACTCTCCAACCTGAATACAGTGCTTTCAAATGTAAAAGTAGGGGATATATTTATTACTATTATAAACCGCTAGCGAAACATAATGTCGAATTCCTTGCATGTTTACCTTTCTACCAGATGCGCGTTCTTCAAGCTACTGTCGCATTTCTCCTTCGAATCTCATTTTGAAGACGCACGGTCATCAGAGAATACATTTTATGGTTCTTTATCGCAATAAAAAACACAAAAATCGAAACCCTGTACTTGACGCTGATGTAAACAAGGTACAGTCACCAAAGCGCCATCTGGGTTTTAGCTTTCAGTTTTCCTCTTAATTGGTCATCTATATTCCGAGCGGCGGAACGGGACAGAGCTAGACAACGACAACAAGACTTTATGCAGCCAGGTGTAAAAATTCTCCTTCTAAACTAGGGTAACTTTTATACATTTCAACAAGACCACATGTAGAAAGAAATCGCTGGATATTTTTGGGAAATGTTTTACCCAAGGCCGGCGGCGGCGGCGCGGCGGCGGCGGCGGCGTCGGTGACGTGATAGAATTTTTATCCGCTTATCGTCGACGCGAGCACATGGAGATTGCCGCCGCCACCATTACTTATAGGTACAGTCGGGTTAGCTCATTGCAGCATACTTTAACTCAGAAGTTAAGTCCGTTAACCTATCAAGATATTGGAGGATTTTGATAAAACCAAGGAGATTTTAAAACATAATTATTAATTATCATTAACTCTTATCCGTTAAAAGATAAAGCTTTTATCAAAATCATCCAAAATCTTGCAAGCTCATCGGACTTATTTTCTGAGGAAATTGTACTTGTAGTCAGTATTCCTTAGTATCTATGAAACACGAGATACTAAAGTAAGGTCGACTAGCTAGATGGCGATTTAACAATAAAGGCAGGCAGTTGGTCACGTCCGAAGGAATTACTTGGAACCTAACAGTCCTTCACTTCCTTCCCGGATAGTGCTAACGAGCGACAAAACATGCATCATAATCATCATCAAATCATCTCAAGACATTGATCTCCAGGTTCTCAAAAGAGAAACTCACAACATGACACTGGCAAAATTAACGTCAAAAGAGGTTAGGACGCCATTAATAATGCGTGGGTAATAAAAGCCAACTGTTGCGTACAAGCAAAGCGTACAAGTTGCACCTAAAAACCGCTTCTATTGTGTTAGGGGTTAAAACTTCATGGGCGTGAACTGTCAAAACGGGACTTTTATTTTGTGAAGACTGTACAGTATCCAGGAAAGGCTTTTGGACGCGAACGCGATTGTACATACGTTTAAAAGCTTCGTATATTGGTTCTTACCAATGTAAATGTAAATGTAGCCCATTAATGTCCCCACCGAGGGGCACAGGCCTTTACTCGGATCCGAGTAAGATTGAGCCATACTCCACCACGCTGGCTCTTACCAATATGTCACGAAATTCACTGAAATACTGACGTATGACAGTTTGACGGTGCCATTGATGATTTTATGATTGTTGATTTCGCCAAACGACTAGATTTTAGAGTAAGTACCAAAATATCTTGGATTTATTGGAAAGTATTCAACTATAATTTATGTATTGCGTGTTTCCAAACTAGTTAAAATATGGTTATAAAGCAAAGGCTATGTGCAATTAACACGTTGACGGGATTACTTTCATTGACTTGTCTACCCTTTTGGGCACAATTCAAACACAATAAATCTTCAGACAGTTTCCACTTAACATGACCGTGTTGTATGTTAAGACTTAAGTCTGGTATAAAACTTTGGTGCAGTTCGGCCGATCAGCTGACTTTCTTGGCTTTTTTACACTTTTCACTCTAGGGAATGCGCATGAGTATAAAAGTATAGCACAACTAACGCTATTTTATGTGAACGGGGCAAGGAATTACGGTGAAAACTTTATTAAAGTAAAGCAGCACTTGCTTATTTTGCACAATAGAACAGGCAATTGATCGAGTGGCAACTTGGCAAGTGATCGAGTGGATACTTGGTGAAGTTTAAACGTGCAATTATTTTTAACCGACTTAAACACCGAGAGGGGTGCTTAATTTCTCGAGTTCTGAAATTGCTAAATTCAGCTTTGTACCTAATCTAATGACCATTGACAAGATTTCAATTGACTTTTCCCTTAACTTGTTTCTGCTAGTCAAAATTAGTCCTTACAAAACGCCTATTCCTGGGTGAAACACAGTTCAAAGTTTCAAACCATACTATTAGGGACACAGAACTCCTATTTGAGGAAACTATAATGCTTAAAAGCCTACAACTCAATTTGTGGCTCGCTGACCCCAATGAACGAAATTATGCAGGCCCGAAACTAAGTGAGCTGACTAACTGAGCATAATTAGGGAAATCTACAAAGATTCCTGGTACCAAAAATGCCGACTCTCAAGAGGACTCGTAGGATCCTCAATTTTTAGGTTTCCGAATTTCCGATCCAAAAAAAAGGAAGCCCTAAACTTTGTTTCAGTGCGTCTGTCTGTCAAGACCTTTTTTCTCGGAAAGGCGTGGAGGTATCAAGTTGAAATTGCTATCAATTATTCCGGTATGTGGTTTTTATTTTATTTAGTACAGAGGCAAGTTAACAAGTAGTGATAAATCCACTATTACAGGTGCGCAGGGCCCCCCCGGGCCCGCGCCGTGTATCTTTTGTGACACAAACCAGATTTTGTAGTTGAAATCCTGTTTATTTAGTAATTCTTCAATTAGATCTCTTTCAATAAGACAAAATAAGTAAACCTTTTTCTAAACGTCAGCCTGAAAAATTATCAACGCTTCGCCGCCATAGAGCGCGTATCTCCTCCTTTTCACACCCAAGAGTGTTGCCGCTTGTCAAAATAAGCTCGACATTGTTACCATAACGTTGCGATAACTCGATTATCCATCGAGTTATCATAATCAAATCATCGAAGCTGGCATCGCTCTTTTAACATTTGTGTTTGTATATTGAGAATTGATAACAACTCGGCCATCCTACAGCAACGAGTCCCTGCGTTGTCTTCTTAAACAATTTAAAACAAATAGAACATTTCCAGACATTAGGTCTCTCTATCCTAAAAACAAACAATATATTATTTAGAAATACTTAAGTAAAAACGTTTACAATTGTTCTTTATTTCAACAGCAATCACTATAGCTTGACTACCTAACTCCCCAAAGTGACCCATGACAGGTCAACTATAATAATATGACTTTATATGAGATGATCCATAACATTGGACAATTGTGATGACATTATCTTTATGTGAAATGACCCATGACGTTGTCATTTACTCTGAATGAGATGACCCATGACCTTGGTCAACTGTGATAACATAAGTTTATATGAGATGACCCATGACGTTGGCCATTTACACTGAATGAGATGACCCATGACGTTGGTCATTTACACTAAATGAGATGACCCATGACATTGGTCAACTGTGATAACATACCTTTATATGAGATGACCCATGACGTTGGTCATTTACACTGAATGAGATGACCCATGACGTTGGTCATTTACACTAAATGAGATGACCCATGACATTGGTCAACTGTGATAACATACCTTTATATGAGATGACCCATGACGTTGGTCATTTACACTGAATGAGATGACCCATGACGTTGGTCATTTACACTGAATGAGATGACCCATGACGTTGGTCATTTACACTAAGTGAGTTGACTTAAGAGTTTGTATTTATCGTAATACAATCTAGACTGGGTATGACAATAATAACAGTGTTTCAATAAAGACCATCACACAGTTCTATACATATATAGTTGGACATATCCAGAAAGGTACCTAACCAACTATCATATTAATTAGATTTTATGTAATAAAGTTGCCATGACAAACCTCCTGTAACCTACTAGTCACTATCAGATCCATCATTATTTACGGATTCATCACAATCCGACAATTGCTTAAACGCAAGCCACGGAAAAATCTTATCAATAGCGACTATTGCTTCGTAAGGTCTACTTTTCCTAGTAATTGGGGTATCTTCGATAACAAACCTGTCATTTGGTAGAACCTTTTTGATCCTATACGGGCCCTGTAGTTTAGGCTCAAGTTTCTTCGACTGCCCTTCGATTCCAGTAATAGCTCTTACTACCCTTACTAAGTCACCTTCCACAAATGTGTTTCCTGTACTTCTGTGCTTATCATATCTAACTTTATCTTTCATCTGTTGTTCTTTGATTGATTCGCTTGCGCTAGATCTAATGTCTTCGAGAGTCAAGTCTGTGCTATCTGATGTTACGTCTTTGCCAATAACGTCATTTAATATACCCTGCGTTGGATTGTTGACATTCCGACCAAACAACAATTCTGTTGGTGTCCTTTTTGTGACGGAATGTATAGTCGTATTTATGCCTAGTTGAATGTTCGGCAAGTGTTCGTCCCATAAACCATTGGGTTTATCATGGTTCATCGCCCCTAATGCTGCTAGAATGGTGCGATTATAACGTTCCACTTGGCCGTTGGCCCGGGGTGTTGCAACGGCGTTGAGTATATGTTTGATACCGGTGGATCGTATAAAAGACTTAAACAAAATACTGGTAAAGCTGGATCCTTGGTCTGTGATTAGTCGTGTAGGAGTACCAAAGTAGCTAAAATGATCCTTAAAAACCCTAACACTTGTAGACGATTTTGTGTTACGGACAGCTGTCAGATTGACATATTTCGTGAATGCGTCAACAATTACCAGGATATACATGTTACCACGTTTTGTTCGTATGAATGGTCCTAAGTGGTCGGCATGAATGGTGTGAAACGGAATCTCTACTTTCGGTATAGGATGTAAAAGACCCGCTTTGGCGCCACTGGGCATCTTGTGATGTGCACATTCAAGACATGCGGCGACATATTTTTTTACAAATCTTCGCATTTTGGGAAACCAATAATTTGTTCTTATACGTGCGAGTGTCTTATCATACCCAAAATGCCCAATGTCGTCATGATTACTCTTTAGAATCTGCCATCTCGCACCGTTTGGCACCACCCACCGTGACGTATTGTCATCAATCTTACGGAACACTCGACCATTTCTAAGTTCGTAATTATTAAATGTATCTATTACGTCTCTTGTTTTAGGATCATTTAGGATATCTGCTATTCTTTTTATATCGTCATCTGCTTTTTGCACAGTAATTAGCCAATCATCATTATTAACTGTGAGAACCTCTAAAACGTGATCGTTAGTTTTGTCATGTTCGATTGCACCTCGACTAAGGGCATCAACGTGTGCCATCCTATCACCAGAGCGATACTCAATCTCGCAATCAAATTCTAAAAACTGTATCCACCAGCGTGCTATCCTGGGAACCAGATCTCGTTTAACAAGGGTAGTCCTCAGTGCATTACAATCTGTAAAAATCTTAAATTTTATTCCCAACAGGTATACTCTGAATTTATTTAGAGAGGCAATGATTGCAAGAGTCTCTAGCTCAAATGAGTGCATTTTTTGCTCATCAGGCGTAGTTTGTCTACTGTAATACGCAATCGGTTTTAGCAAACCTTCTGCATCCTTCTGTAGTATGATTCCTGCTACCCCATGCTTACTCGCGTCTGTATGTAGTTGTGTTTCTGCGTTTGGGTTATAGATAGCAAGAACAGGCCTCTCAATTAAACATTGTTTTAAAACATTGAACGCTTGAGACTCTCGTTCTCCCCATTTCCATGGTACATCTTTCTTCAAAAGTGCTGTGAGTGGACGTGCTTTAACAGCGAATTCCCTAACAAATCTTCTGAAAAAACTAGCCAGTCCTATGAATCTTCTGACTTCGTGTACATTAGTTGGTACTGGAAAATTTGATATAGCGTCAGTTTTAAGGGAACCAGGTCTGATCCCATTCGCGCTTATTTCGTATCCAAGGTAATCGATTTGATCGAAAAAGAAAGCACACTTGCTGAGTTTTAGTGTTAGTCCGCTCTGTTGCAGAATAGTCAATACTTCGTCCAACCTAGTAATACCTTCTTCAAAAGTACTCGCAGGTATCAATATATCGTCCATGTAAACAAGTACATACGAGCGCGCGGGTGATTTGTGGATGATCTTATTAATGGTACGTTGAAACACAGAGGGAGCGTTAACTAATCCGAATGGCATTCTGTTATATTCGAATTGTCCGTCTGGTGTCACGAAAGCGGTCTTATCACGCGATTGTTCTGCTATGGGTATCTGATAGTATCCGGATGCTAAATCAAGTGTAATAAATAGAGAATTCCCAGATAACAGGTCAAGCTGGTCTTCAATTCTCGGTAACGGGTAATGTTCCCGTTCAGTCTTGCGATTAAGCGCACGGTAGTCCACGCAAAGACGTTTCTCTCCTGACTTCTTGTTTACTAATACGATCGGACTGGCGTATGACGATGTGGATTCTCTAACTATACCACTGTCTAACATTTCAGTTACCATTTCTTGCACTAATTTACGTTCCGTGTATGCCAATCTATAAGGACGGTATACTACAGGTTCTGTGTCCTTTAGGTGAATTTCCATCTCAGTTTCAGTCGTGAATCCTAGATCTTTTAAATTTGATGAGAAACAAGAGCTATGTTTCTCCAACAATGACTTCAAGGAAGCTTTTTGTTCGTCAGTCAGTTTGTCACCAATTTTCAAAACTTTTTCATCGGTAGTCTCGGCAGAACTGAAATCTATTTTATCTACCCGTATTCCATCACCTACACATCGACTACGCGTTACTAGGTCTCCGATTGCTACTTTCAATTCACTGCTACCTACGTTTTGAATAAATAACCCAGTTACACCACATTTAACTTCGTACTCTCCAGGCAACAGATAGTGAACATTTTCGTTGCACCCTCGCATAGTTCCATTTACGTATACCTTACCAGTATATGCGGTCTCACTCTTAACAGGGATAACTCTTATTTTACCAGGCGGGATCGCGATGTCAGTTATACAAAACAGTGGGAATTTTATATTATCCTTAGCATTTACTCTCCTAAAAACTACATCGGTTCCAGTTTTACATATTTCTATTGTCGGACGTTCTGTAAATGTATGACCTAGCAACACTGGGTGATTTATAAGGTGATCGTCAACTACTAGTATTTCGACATCATTTTCCTTCAGACCCTGTACCTCAACAGAAGCACGTATCATTCCTATTGGACAATACGGAACATTACCTAAACCTCGCAACAACGGCCCATCGACCGGTTTCCAGTCAAACTGCAGTTTTTTGGCATCACTACAGCGAATTAAAGTGCCTTCACTGCCCAGATCTAGTTGGCAAGTCAGTGATTTGTTGTTTATTCTTATAGGTATTTGGTACTTGGAACTAGTGGAATAATTCGTCTCAATGTTAAGTACGCTTCGACCTGCATTGGTGGTTGGCTCATTTACTTTCTTCTCCTTCTCGCAAGTATCAATGGTGTGGCCCCTACGTTTACAATTAGTACAATATACTTTTGGCTTTGTGCACTTAAAATGTGGGTGTCCTACCTCGTTACAGTTATAGCATGTAATACCAGCGACTTTGGAAGTTGTTGAAAAATTGTTTTTTGTCATTTTAGTATTTGTATTATTGCTTAACCGCCTATCTTTATCTTTGAAACCTCTATCTTGGGTCTGACCAACTTTAATAGACTTAAGAAATTTCAATACCTGTTCAGTCCCAGTAAATTCGGCCGCTTGAGCGCCTACACGAACTCCCCTGTCATCAATTCCGTTAATTATACAATCTACAGCACGTTTGCCTCCTATTTCGCAGCGATTGAGTAGGTTCATTTTTGCGTAAAAGTAAAGCTCAAGGGATTCACCAAACCTGGCCCTCTTGTTGAGCATTTCAGATAACAAGTCTGCATAATTAGTTCTAGTCGGAAACGACTCCCTAAGTTTAACTTTCCACTCCGGCCATGTAAACAACACCGAAGGTAACCCTTGGTACCATGTTTTAGCGACACCAGTAAGTTTAGATAGTGAGTAATGTGCTATTTGTTTCTCACTCCAGCTGTATATCTGTGCGCATTCCTCAACCTTGTGTATCCATATATCTATAGTCTGCTCCTTACAGAGTGGATCAAACTCCGGAATAACATTGTTCAGCACAGGAAATTTGTCAGGCTTCCTATTATTATCAGTCTTATCATCAGTTTTAAAGTTATTTATAGCATTAATGAATTGCTTAAATAATTCAGCTTGTGAATCATCTAACAAATTAGCTGTAGCATCTTTATTACCTGGTTTCAAGTTGGCAGGTTCATGAACAATATCATATACATAGTCTGGTCATAAGTTTTGTCACATATGGAAAGTTAAATAAATGACACAATGAGTTACGCACTACAACCATTTATATATCAAATGAAAGGGTACAAAATACAGATTTAAACCACACTAAAATTATTCAAAATGTCCTCCTCTGGCTTCGATACAAGCCTTCAATCTGCTAGGCCAGTCATCAATCCAAGTACGCACGACATTCATGTCAATATCGGCGACTGCTTTAATCAGAGATGCTTTAAGTGACTCCAAATTGCGATGGGGTTTAGCGCAGACCTTCTCCTCTAAGTGCTGCCATATTTTATAATCCAAAGGATTCAAGTCTGGACTGGAGGAGGGCCAATCCTCGTGCCTGGTAAAGACGATTCCATGGGTCGCGAGCCAGTTTTGGGTACTTTTCGCCTTATGGGCCGGTGCAGAATCCTGCTGGAAAACCCAGTGCCTATTTTTGAACATTGTTTGTGAAAGAGGTTCCACAATGTTTGTTAGGACTGTGTTTTGATATACGAGGGCACTGGTTTTCACTCCTTTTTCACAAAAAAACACCTCTGTTGGACCAAAATAGGAGACCCCAAGCCAAACCATGAATGCCGAAGGGTGATGGCCACGCTGAACACGTGGCACACGTTTGCTCGCTTCTTCACTAGACTGTGCATACATTTTATCATTTTGTTTGTTGTAACTCTCCTCAACATTAAAAATTTTTTCGTCCGAAAAAAGTATTTCGCGGTATTTTTTACCTGCGTACCGTCTTAACAAAACCCGGCATCTTTCGAGTCTGATTTTCTTCAGCCGTGCGTTAAGAAGATGTGCTGTTCTTTTTCTGTAAGCACGCAGTCCTAGGTCTTCATTCAATACTCTTTTAACAGTGGTTCTGCTTAGTCCCATCTGCAGAGCCAACATTTTTTGCTTGCGGACAGGATTTCGTTGGATTCGCGCCTTCACTGCTTTGATGACCGCTGGAGTCCGAACAGTACGAGGTCGACCGCTTCTTTGTTTATCATTTAAACTTGAATCTTCCCTGAATCGTTTGATAGTACGATAAATGAATCTCAGTGGAATTTTCAAATTTTTCAGCAGTTTAAAAATCACTGTTGGTGCGTGGCCGCAACGATGCAATGCAATTATTGCGACTCTGTCTTCTTTGCGCGTCCACTCCATATTGGAAAATGAAGAATATTCCAGAAAACCTATATTTTTATTTTGTTGAAATATTCAAATTTCGAATTCCCATAACTTTTTTGTGGCCTCTATTCTAAATTCGAAATTTTACCCATGTGACAGAACTTATGGCCCGACTATGTATACTTTTCTTAGATGTTTGAGAACATTTGGATGACTCAGACCCACATGAACGCCTTTTTGACTCCTTACGCCTACACAAGTGTCCTTGCGTATCCTGCGAGCAAAACCGCGACTCCTGCGAGCGCCATCGCGACTCCTGCGAGCGCCATCGCGACTCCTGCGAGCGTCGACGAGACACCCGCGAGCGCGGACGAGACTCACGCGAGCTGTTCTTAGATCCACTTGATCGCCGTGAACGCCTCCGCCATGACGTCGCGCGAGACCTGCGTCGTGATTCGCGGGAACCTCGTGACCTCCTCCGAGATTCCCTGGATCGACGCCTCGCCTCCAGTAAGCGCCGCTCTGTCCTGCTCGTGTCCCGGCTGCTCCGCCGAGATTTGCGTTTCAATCTCTGCGACTCCTCCCGGGACCGTCCACGCCTCGGAGGTGTATGACCAACATCCCGGTCACTATGATGCAGCTCGTGATTGGGCATCTTTCACCTCGAAATGTAGAAATAAACATGATATCAGTAACTTGAATGGTAGATGCCATAGTATTGACAGTCTCAACTTTTGGGCTTGTTTCCACACAATTATAGAATTAGGGTCGTCTTACAAGGGCATGGTATGAATCAGAGTGTCTCAGCGTGGTTTGCCGTCCTCAATAACAAACATCGATGTACTTCAGTACAAAATGTGACTTTGACAACCCAATACAAGAATACCGACATTATTTATCGTAAATTGCATCAATTCGGCTTATCTATTCAGACACAGATCTTTGGACAAATGTATGCAGTCGTTTGTACATGATATTCAGCGTAATTTAGACTGCAAGAAGAAAAAAAATACTCACTTGGTTTTCCTCCAATTTAATTGTACCATTTACCTCTAGTGGGCGTGTCGACATGAACGTAATGTCGCAAATATCCCTCTTCGGAGATGTGACACAAACCAGATTTTGTAGTTGAAATCCTGTTTATTTAGTAATTCTTCAATTAGATCTCTTTCAATAAGACAAAATAAGTAAACCTTTTTCTAAACGTCAGCCTGAAAAATTATCAACGCTTCGCCGCCATAGAGCGCGTATCTCCTCCTTTTCACACCCAAGAGTGTTGCCGCTTGTCAAAATAAGCTCGACATTGTTACCATAACGTTGCGATAACTCGATTATCCATCGAGTTATCATAATCAAATCATCGAAGCTGGCATCGCTCTTTTAACATTTGTGTTTGTATATTGAGAATTGATAACACTTTTTAAACGAGGAGTATTTGTATGTATGTATTGATTTATGTATTTATTTGTAGCGGGGTAGCGTTTGAATTCTCGAAAACAGCGCTATAGTTTTTGATGAAATTTGTAATATAAGGGTTTTCACTTTAGAACAATGAAAATAAGGCATTCATTCCAATGACATTCAAATATTTAGTTTCTCATTGCGACTTCATATCACGTGACACTTTTTGGCGGCGGGTGTTCTCGGAGAATTCACACAAAAGTTTCGTTCAAATAAGGTCGAATCTAAATTCATAATCTGCTATTCATCCTTTTTGCTTGCTTCCCGTTTGCAGCTGTTTAAAAACAGAGCAGGGTATGGATTGATCTTAATGCATAATATTTTATTATGTTTGTACCACCAACCACTGAGCAAAACTCGGTCCCCAGATATGAGTGTTAATAACAGGAAATCATCGTTAAAATTCCCACCCTTAATGAAATCCTAATCAATTTAATCAACGCTAGTAGAAGCCGCGTTTGCTCAGTGAATCAGATAGCTAGCAAGGCGGACGTCCGGTTTAATCACAGCTTAGTTGCATCGATTTACAAAGAACAAACAACTATAGTGCGAGTGGATCGGAATTTATCACTCGCAGGCCCGTATTTATTTAATTATCCGCTCTCCACTCTGAGACATAGCTGAGTTAAGTTGAGACAACTCTTAGTTCTTTGGCCCGGATACACAGCAGGCAACTCAAAGCAACGACGGACGCTCAAAATCTAGTAGCATTAGTATGACATTTAAGGTGCGGACGCACTAGGCGGAACTGAACTGGGCGACACTACGCGGCAACGGAACTGCACTGCAGCGGAACTGCGCGGCAAAGTTGGGCAACTAGGCAAAACTGACGCTACCTCACGCCCCCCGCCCCTCTCGCCTCTCTCTATATCTTTCGTTCTTTGTTTGAATGACGGGCGAAACTGTAGTCGCGCAGTTCCGCTGCGTGCAGTTCCGCCTAGTGCGTTCGCACCAGCAGCGGCACCTTATTTGAGCTGCAGTTTGTTTGGTTTTTATTAAGGCCAGACCATTACATATGTTTCGTGGGAAAAATTATTCGCACTATCATTCATCATTAATTATTATTTTTAAATGTCATAATGTTTGTTTTGTCAAGATTAATCAAAAGGTGATTACGTTCTAACCATCCAACAATGTTTTGTAGATAATTATTAATGTCTGATTCATATGTGTTTTGTCTTGACATGCAGCAATCATGGTACTGTCATCTGCAAATAATACCATTGGATGAGATACCGATGCAGGAAGATCATTGATATAAATAAGGAAAAATAATGGTCCCAACACGCTACCCTGTGGCACTCCGTACTGTACTATTCTCGGGTCTGACAAGTACTGAATTTCTGTTTTCGTTTTAGGGTTAGGTTTTGAACCGGGCATATAAGTATCTGTCCAGTATGGTCGGAAAGCGCGAATTCAACAATCTCAGCCTTACAGCCTTGTATATTATGGATAAAATTGTCCAAACATGTTCCACTAGCTAAACGTGTTGATTCATTGAATGTGAGTTTAAGATTATAATTTGTTAGCACAACTTATTAAACCGTGGTGCCATATAACGAATGCTGTATGGGCAATACCACACGTCACGAGGCAACAAACGCATCGAGTATATTGTGCATCCAAATCCGGGATTTACGGCTCAATACAAAACGTGATTCGGGATTTAATATCGAAATACCTGCGCATGGTATAAACCTATTCTATAGCCATTGAGCACGTACGACAAACATACGTCTGGTACGGAAATTAGCTTCAAAATGCAAAGCCATAGTGGTTCAAACTAAGAAGAGTGTAGGTATACTAAGCCAAGGCTTAGGCACTAAGTATATTCGCCAAACTCGCACCCAACTTTTCTTTTTACGGCATGTAACGCACAATCAATAAATTAACCTTATCGAAACTGCCAGATTGGTTAACTTTGGTTATTTACATAGTATTATGTTTGACGGAATACTGCTTTGGGGGGAGAGCGGCAGATATAAACACGATATTTGTCTTACAAAAAAGGGCCAACTAGATGCTAGGCCATATACCATCTCAGCGCACAGAAATCCAAAGAGGGCGATGGACTGAGTCAGTACGTCTCTCTTCGGTGTATTTTCTTAGACTTACAAGTAGAAATACAAAAAAAAATAAGGCCCTTACATAATTTAAAAGGTACGGGGGAGTTTCTTGCCCTTCTTTGCTCTATCCCGGCCTACAACTTCCGAACAGGCGGTAGTATACAAAAATATGAATATTATATTGACGTAAACTAAGCAATCTGTATGATTTTATGGTCAATAAAAAAAAAATAACTTTGAACTTTGAACTCTCATCTAATATCGAATACCTTGTCCCCAGGCACGTCACCGTCTTGGGAGCAGTTCGTCCGTGAGTCGCTGGTGCAGGCTGCGTGGCCGGTGGCGCTCGTGCCGCCGCCCAGGAGAGCACTTACCGTGGATCATCATCAGTAAGTCACTTTTTTTTCCGTCCTGTGGTTCCCAGTCAGTGGCGTTATTCGCCAATCTGTGTGGGTGCATGCAACTTACATGGCCGGCCCAATTCCTAGTAAAATAAGACAATCAGCGAAAATAATTTGGGAGTTACAAAAATCTTTACGATCGTGTAGGGGCAGGTCTCCTGAAGAGTCATATAAATTCCTCTCATTTACCTGTGCTGCTAGGGCAGTGGGGACGTATGAATGGTCCCCTTTTCCAGTTATTCGCTCGTAAGTCGAAAACCATTGGAAATATCAACACACTTTCAACATTAATTACCTACATTAAATTTTAAAGAAATCGTTACATACATTTTCATTGTAGGATCAATACTGAAAATAATGGTGGCGGCAAACGTCAAATCGCATACATTTACGCTTGCGGGGCAATGACCGCTATTGCGATGTTAAAAATCCTACTATACTCATATTTTCAGTTATAAATGTCTTTCGCTAGATTTACAGCACAAACGTCAAGGTGTTTTGGGGCGTGTGATGTCGTAAAGTTCGCCTGAGTGCATCCAATCAAGTAACTTTATCAAGTTTGTGAGCCGCCACATGCGTCGTTAAATCTGCTGGATTTATCGGACAGTTGAGCTCTACCCGTTTATTTTTAGAAGTATCACATAAAATGAGTAAAAACTCTATGAACGAACTTGCTAAGTAACATCATCTTATACAACGTGTAAACGAACTAACGCAAAATGAGTAATCACTTTGTTAGGGACATCATTCTGAGCAACTTTCATTATGAAACTGATTTGATCACAGCGACTGTATTTTTCACTTCCCAGTACATTTTGGTCTGACTGGGTCAGCTGATTTGTATGGACACCTTGTATTTTCCATATCGACTGAAATCAGGGAGATGAAGTAAGGAATCGTTTGTATAACAAAATATCTGAGAACCGAGCTTAGCTCGGCGGCCGGCGGTTGGTGGTACAAACACAATAAAACATTATATTCATATCATCATCAGACTGCATTAACATCGATTAATATGCTGCTCTGTTTTGGAAGTGTCTGTTTGCTTAATAGCAAGCAAGAAGGTTGAATAACAGATGATGAAATTAGATTCGACCTTATTTGAACGAAACCTTTTTGTGTGAATTTTCCGAAGACGCGCCAAATCGCCAAATAGTGTCACCCTGATCTGAGGTCGCAATGAGTTAAATTACTTTTGTAGTGTGATTGGAATTTAAGCCTTATTTTCATTGTACTAAAGTGAAATTGACAATCCTATTGCACGGGTATGACAAAAGCAATGAAAAATCGGAAATAGCGCGATTTTTCAGTTATGAGACCTAGCTCGATCGATTTTTTACCCCCAAAAACCCCTACATTGCAAATTTCATCGAAAACTACAGCGCCTTTTTCTAGAACTCAAAACATATATCGTTACATTACAATACAAATATTCCTCGTTTAAAGGTAAGGGCTCTACCGCTTGGCTTCGCCTCGCGGTCACCAATTGGGGGATAATGATATAGTAGTAACGATGACGTACCTATAAAGATCCATGTTATGTACACTCTCAGATCGCAAAGTAAAACGTAAAATGTAGCTGCTTATTAAAAACTTAGTTTTGAAGTGGCTGGCACAGCAGCAATTTCGCCTACTTATACCTGCGGTTAGCGCTTGGTGTAGTATACGTTAGCGCTTGGTGGAGTATACGAGGGCTGAAATGAGACTTGACGCTCGAACTTGCTAAGTTGTTTTGAACTAACACGGGGTATAAACGAAAATGTAATCAAATTGTATGAAGCTTTGACTTCAACTTTCAGTTATGCAATGATTAGGTACAAAGAGGACGACGACCACGAAGGTGTCTACACCATACTTTTTTGCTTCTTGGTTAATTTCTGTTGAAGCTCCTTGGTTTTATCAAAATTGAACAAATATCTTCCAAGGACGGTACCATTATTTTCTGGTGCATATACTGTTAGGTCTTCTAAGTTTTTCCAGAAAACTTGCGAACTTGCGATAAAATGAATAATAGAGCTCATCTTAGCGGAGGTAGATATTAGATTTCGTATTTTTCGTAATTTCTTTATTGTACTCACATGATGACAAACAGATATCTTGTAGAAAAATCGTGTACAAAGGCGAGCTTATCTCTAATAAGAGATTTCTTCCAGCAAACCATGTTGGGTAGGAGACGGAGATGATAGGAGGTAAGTGGAAGAATAATAGTAGAATCTCAAGTAGAATAATATATTACACATACATAAAACCCTAGATCCACGACAAATATCGTCTGATCTGTCAGTCTGAAACTGAGAAGGAAACTTTTTTAAGCACAGCCTGGTGTTGCCAGAGCTATTGTAAGTCACGCCTTCGGATCAGCTTCTAAAAGGTTTAGCACGAACGAACTCATTACTCGGTGCTGCGCATCCGCTATGTAGGCTTATGGAAATTCTCTAAGGCACAGGAAAATGCTTTCAGCTTTTCACCGTGATTTTCACAAACGGCACGTGGCCAGGGGTCGCAATCAATCCCATCAATCAATCGACCAATGTTGCAGTGGCGTCCCCCTGTCAGTGACATCTAAGTGCCAAAACATCCATGTAGTGTACATGAGTTGTAACAACTTGGCTTGGAGGATTAGTCTGAGCAACATGGTCAATATATCTGTGTGCCTCGATGGATTGCTTCAATATTAGAACGCCGTAATATTGACATATAATTGAAACAAAAAGTAAACTTTAGAAAAAACCGACTTCCACAAACCCTATTTGATTACATTGAGTTTAATACTAACTGTAACCCCTTATCCCCCCCCTTGGGGAATTAATTTTGTCAAATCCTATATCAGTGCTATCCCACGCTACTAAGAAACCCCTGTACAAAGTTTCATGGCTCTAGGTCCACCGGTTTAGGCTATGCGTTGCCTCCCCGTCAGCCACGCATTGTATTTGTACCTAGTATGGAGCAGTTCTGGTGGCCATATGTGGTCTTCATCAGTAGTTCCGCATCACAATATTATGCTTACCATGTGCATTTGCACGAGTTATTATGAAAAACACAAAAATCACTATAGGTCTGCCTATAATATTTGAAGAGTTCTCTCGATTTCTCCAGGATCCCATCATCAGATCCTGACCTGGTGTCAATGGGACCACCCTTGAGGTATTACCTATACGCCGAAAAAAGATTTGTTCAAATCGGTTCATAATTGGCGGAGAAATCGCGTAACAAACATAGAAAAAAAAAAAAAAACATACGGGTCGAATTGAGAACCTCCTCCTTTTTTTGAAGTCGGTTGAAAATCAGCTGTACAGATAATTAGGCAGAATTAATAAAGATAAGTACCTATCAGCTTATACTTCTGCCTCCTTATTATTAGAAAGTTACATCAGGAATAACTACGGGACAGAACTAGACAGCTGTCTAACCTAGTACTCCGGGAGTAACTACGGGACAGAACTAGATAGCTGTCTAGCCTAGTACTCCGGGAGTAACTGCGGGACAGAACTAGACAGCTGTCTAGCCTAGTACTCCGGGAGTAACTGCGGGACAGAACTAGACAGCTGTCTGACCTAGTACTCCGGGAGTAACTACGGGACAGAATTAGACAGCTGTCTAGCCTAGTAATCCGGGAGTAACCAGGGGACATAACTAGACAGCTGTCTAGCCTAGCAATCCGGGAGTAACTACGGGACAGAACTAGAAAGGCATGTGCCATTCGGTGAGGATATCAATATGCTATATTTATTATGACTAGTCATTGGAAGAAAATGCTTTTGTCACACTTTCGCTGATAAGCTGAAATAGGTTCACAGTTAATTTTTCTCTCAGAAACCGGGCGTTTGTCTAGCTAGGCCGTTCATTCTAATTATAATAATTAATAGCTTATGTATAACATTATGAATAATATACTGTTTAAGAAAATCAATAGAACTTTCCTATTGTTTTTCCAATTATGTATTTCTGTCGCAGTGTTGTCTGCCGTTTATAAGTTTTATGTCCTTGAACAATAGCTGACAGTTTACAGAATGAAAGCTTTTAATTCCGACCGAACCGTAAAGTTGCGACCGTAAAGTTGCGAAATGAAATTAATTTTCACTTCGGATATTGCACGAACATTTTGCTTCTTCACTGTGTGTTTAGGAGACCCAAGTGAATTTTTGCTATATAAGGAATACATGAAAAAACAGAATGAAACAGTAACATTTTCAGGTGGTATGAAATGAAATGAAATAATTTATTTGCGTTGATGTGGTACAGTTATAGGTCTTATCAGTATGGTTTTAGGGAACATAATTATGACACATGGTTCACTATAAGATCGATTTCATATTTCAATTTTCGTAATACTAAATCCCTACTGAAACTGGTTTGATTAGTCTAATCATTAGGGTAACAAAAAATTTCCTTGGAAAAAATATAGATACCTAATGTAATATCCTAACATAAACATAAAATAGGTTCACGCCCTTTCTCGTTCGGGGTGGCAGAGGAACAATTGTGGCCACTTTTTGCCAGTTATTCATTACGCCATTTTATAAAGATTACCTTACTTAATTACCTAGCTACCTAGTCTGATAAAAACCAGGTTACGAAAATGGTTCCGAAAATTATGTTATGTCTCCATTTAACCTTTAAAGTTTAGACCTTCTGATACACTCTGTATAAATAAAATGAACCCCTACCCTAATACGCGTGCAAATGAGCATGTTGCTACCGCTGATAAGAATGCGGAGTAAGTATTTTATTGAAAACCAATAATTTCATTCGCGACTTTGCCTATGTACATTACGGTAAGAAGTTTGTTTTATTGTCATATAACTTCTGATGTGTGACACGTGCAGTGTAACAGGAGCATAAAAAGTTACTATAATAATATTATAGTAGATATCTGTGCTATAATGGAAGTCTTTTAAGAAATCGAATCGACTTATTTTCGAATTGTTTTAAGTGCGTCACTTAGCAAAATTCCGAACGCGCATGGACCAATAGTTAAGACGTGATTATGTAAATGTGTGACATAAGTTGACATGACAATGCTAGTTGATCCCTTACTTGAGTTGTTACCCACAATATTATGCAAACTCCACTAAGGGCGCTGTTACCGTGTCAAGGTGACAAACATTGCACACGTACACATGGAGGAGGTAAAGAGGAAATTACGTGTCTCGTCGAATCAAAGCGGCGAGACCGTACCGTTATGTGACACGGGCCCACACAGGGGAGTACGGTGGCCTAGGTTGGTATAGTATTATACAGGGTGACATTTAATTAGCTGACCATATTTTGGGGAATGATGGTACCCATCATTATGAACAACTTTCCCCATGGAACATATGGTCGCAAACGAAAACATTTTTTGGGTCTCCCATAGTAACTTGAAATCAGCGGATCGGGGCAATGTACTGGGGGACGAACATTTTTTTTCATTTGCGACTATATTTTAATGATGATGGGTACTATAATTCCCCTAAATATGGTCAGCTAATTAAATGTCACCCTGTATATAACACATAGAACTATCTCATTAAACATACAAAGTATCTGTTACTATGTGATTTGCAGCACCTGCGTATGAGAGTAATTTCTTTATTGTACTCACATAAAATTAAACAGATAACTTAAAATATAATAGAAAAAAAACTTGAACAAAGTTGAGCTTATCTTTAATAAGAGATTTCTTCCACCAATTCGTGAGGGTGGGAGACGGAGATGATAGGAGATAAAGGGAAGAACAGCCCGTACAATAAAACTAAATTCTAAAATAATTCTAGAGTAATCTTTGAAAACATTACCTGCTTTTTACGCTTTGCGAGTTCCGATAAACTTTCGAATTTATGTGATACGTTACTTCTAGGAC
Organism: Argyresthia albistria; assembly: GCA_963457715.1. Classification (NCBI taxonomy): domain Eukaryota; kingdom Metazoa; phylum Arthropoda; class Insecta; order Lepidoptera; family Argyresthiidae; genus Argyresthia; species Argyresthia albistria. Next base: position 9,502,961 of record OY735262.1, read on the forward strand.
ATGAACGGTTCTGCACTTTTTATTCGGATTCCCCACGCTCCAGGAATACAGGAGAGAGTTAATGTATGACATTTTGCGCGGAAATATTAATATTTCGCAGTGTAAGTCCACCTTTAGTACCCGTCCAGACTCGGACGGAACAATGTACGAGCATTGACGGCGCGTCACACGTCCGCAAGGTTGCAACGAGCTCAATGCATCGTAGAGATCGTGAGATTATAGTACAGAGACAGGGAGCACTTATCCAGTGGAGAGCGCATAGATACATTTTCCTTTGAAACACAACTCACCAATTTACGGGCGGCGGGGGACGAGGTAAGAGAGCTGTGATTGGTCAGCAGCTGCGAAACTGTCTGGCAGCCCGTCATCGTACATATAGGTTGCGTATGCGTTGAATACAACAAACGTTTGGCGAGCTGCATTCCCCCGCAGGCGCAGTCAATTGGATATAATAGCTCTATACAGAGACTATGCCGCTACGGTATCCTGATATTACTATCACTATTATAGGCTTTCTACCAGTCGCGGGATGAGTGTTAATTCCTTCTGTTTTCTCTCTTAAGGGCGGGCTCAAATCAGAACTTAGAATTTCATTCTTAACTAAAAAATAAAAACAGGTTCAGTCCAAGCCTAGCAATTCTAACTGAGGAACATACTGTGCCATTTTTATAATGATTAGACAAATAACAAGAACACAAATTCAGATGCGGTGCGAAATTGTAAAATAAAACATCGTGACAGACAGACTTTCTGACAACTTCAGGAGACTTTTCTATCGAGCAAAATTAATAAAATTACGTTTATGGGAAAGTGAAGTCACGCTGACACTCGTGTTAAACAAGCTAATGAAAAAACATACAGCAATAATACTTATCATTCCGAGCGATGTGTGTTTTGCTAAAGGCTGTTCTTGCCTAGGGCGCCATCTTAATAATTTAATTTTAGTTTCAAGCGTTTTTTCGTAATCTAGGAGGATGGAGCCTATACCTATACCTACCTCCCAGAATAACATGACTTGGACGTATGTACTGACTGTGGCATAACGTAATAAAAAATAATAGTACGAAGTAGGTACTATCAGTTATTCTCTGGTGCTAGTAGGCGCTGTGCTATGCCAGTGCTCTAATCGTGACCGCGTTGGCAGTGCCAGCATGTAGTGAATGAGAAACTAATGTTTTAGTTACCTCAGGCCACGTGATAAACGTTCATATGTGGTTTTGTGGGAATTTTTGTAATTGCAACAATAATCTTATTAAATAAAAAATTGAATTGAATTGAATATTGCCTTGTTACGGATAAACTTGTAGTTTATACCACAAAGTTGGAGATTTCTGTGTTGAAATTCAAATTGAAAAATCGTTTATTCAACAAATAAGTAAATCTCTCTTATTAGAGATACGCTCGCCTTTGTACATGTTTTTTTTTTCCATTATTAAGTGTCTGTATTCTGTTTTTGTGCAATAAAGTATAAATACTTAATTTACAGTACCTAACTGACACATAAAAGTAATAATCTGTAATTGTTGAAAGGGTGACCAGCACAGCTAATGATCGCAGACCCGCCAGTGCCTAATCTCAGTAATTAGTTATGTATTCCTACCGATAGTAACCAGATCTATAATATACATTTATACATACATTAACTATGTTGTTGTAGATTCAATCGTACTATCATACATGTTATCATGTTCTAAAAATCTAAATCTAAATACATACCTTAGTATCACATAGCCGCATTTGCCTGACATTCACAACTATTTTGAAAATTAATTTGTGAAGAGGTCACACAAAAGTTACATCTAATTGAGTTAACAGGTTTTGTTGGTCGTGCAGCAGACAAGCCTTGTACATGTTTTTGTTGCGTAAACATATTTATTCGGGTCAGCTGGTTTTGCGAATACTGCGGTCTAGCGGTTGAAACCGATTACATATAAGTGTGATTAACTTGACGAGGCTTTGATCTCGGGACTTTCACTAGGTTTCGGAGGACATGGAAAATTGTCAAGCTTTTAACTTATTAATTTAAACCCGATTTCCAAAGGAACAAATTTTAGCTAAATCAAGTAACAAGTAACTGACGACGCGCTGGTAATATTATACTAACTAACGGGGAAACGCTTTCTGCATGAAAACGGGTTTTCCATTTACATACTGCTTTCCGGATAGAGAAATTTAACCAGCGTGCAGGCAAAGGTTTATTATGTATGAGTAACACGGAACCCTGAACTGGAGTAACATTTTTGAAACCTTCAAAAACCAATTCTCATTCGAAAGCGCCACTTTCCAGCACGAATTTATAAATTCTACTTGTAGAATAAATGTCCATTTGACTTATGAGTTCTTGAGTGCTAAATACATATCCTTTTTTCAAAACCAATGAGTTATTGCTGGCCGGTTTTTTTTTTGTTGCGTAAAACGAAGTTTGTTAAAGGTTTTGAATATAATATATAATAGTTGAATAGAATATAATAATGGTAACACTGGTTACGAGTGTTTCAAAAATGCATAAAAAGAGGACCAATAGAAAATAGGTTCGAACACGTTTTACTTTCGGGCGCGAATTTAAAATTCATGCCACGTGGAGTACTTAGCATTTTTGAGACCTTCGAAATGAATCATGAATTCGCGTTCGAAAAAACCGGCTCATTGATTGTGAAAAAAGGTTATGTACTTTCAAGAACTCATCAGTCATATAGACATTTATTCTACTAGTAGAAATCACAGAGCGAATTTTCAAAAATGGCGTTTTTATAAATTCGTGCATGAACGTATATACGATATTTATAAGTTCGTATCCCGGGGAGGAAGAAAATGAAAATATCACTGAAAATCGTCTAAAGTATAATGGATACTGAATAATCGCCTGGGCACACTTAACGATTACACCATGTATACGTAGATATTTTGATTACTCGTATGTAACAGAAGTACAAAAAAATAATGATGTACTACCGGCACCACCTTTCTATTCGATTTATTCCAAATATAAACCAATAGATTTAAGATGTATGTTACCGCATAAATCACTAACTCACAAAACCGAGAAGAAAAACAATAGTTGCTACAACGATCAGAAATAAAATCCACAAGACCAACAATGTTGAATTTGGAATAATAAAATATTTCTTGTTAAAAAAATGGTCCCGAGTAATCTTCCAACAATGAACGGTACAGTTTCTTAGGAAGTAGCTCGGTTCACCTATTACAGCTAATGGTGCCCGGACATTTTCGAAATGTCTTAGTCATGAGTTTATAAGATGGGTGGGAAGGTAAATAATGAGAATTTTGCTATCTACACACCCTATTGTCTGACAAAACGGATGTTAGGAAGGGACAAGCCGTAACAAATATTGATTTTGTTTTAATTATACATCGAAATGCCATTGTCTAGAGCGTGAGGTAACGTTAAGCTCGAGTTAACTTTGACACCTCCTCCTCTCAACTGTTGGGCCATCATTATTTGATGATTTCCATTTCATATTTTGATTTTTATTACTAAGTCATAAGGTTGAAAATCGCGGGCATTTTTACTTATCAAAGTTTACTCGAGTTAGCTAGTAGAACAAGAAGTAGGAGGGTAGGTAGGTAACCCTATAATATCATTTACTCTATGGTCTAGTCAGCTAGGTACAAATGATCTGCCCATCACCCGGTGTCCACTCTTCTCGTGTACTCGTGCGCCGCCGCGGTTCGTGTGACATCGCATAATTTATGAGAACTCGCTGCTTCTGAGTACTGGACTTACAGGATGGAACCATTAAATTTCAAAGTGAACGCTCATCAATTATTCAAAATCGTGTGCCTAATTTTATTAAACCTTTTTTTTAAATTTGTGCATCGCTAGGTGGCTAGGTAGGCTAGGTGTATGTAATAACCTGCCCTGAAATTTAATTAAAGCCGCTTATAATAAAACCGTATCAAAATAGTTCTAGTAGTTTGACAGGAGAACGGTAACAGAAATACATGCACAATCGACCTCTAACCTAACTCAGTAACGTTCCATCCGTCTCATTGGATAAAACAAAGTTTTTTTATATTTTTTGCACTAACCAGTTAAAATGTTATACAACACTTGAACATGTGGTAACCAAGTGGTCACATTTCACAGAATCACCCTATTTGTACGAACTAATCTATGTTGTTTACGAGTTGCCGCTTCATTGCCGACGCGGAACGGCTCTGTTTGCGGCGAGATTTGTGATAACAAATCGGAACGTACCTACTTCACGGGATTGCTTTGATTTATTACAAAAGATTTATAACTCGTTAGGTTTTATAGACATGCATAACGTTTTTTTTCGCGTATAACTTTTCCTCATTCCTATTCTCTATACATATAATTTTGATAAATTCATATATGTATAAATTATACCAACATAATAGTGTTGATTCGTATTTGATGTAGGGACATAAGTGTCACTCAAATATTTGAACTGGGTTGTGTCTGGCTAATATTTGGCTGATATTTGGCTTTTTAATCGGTTACATGAGAATATACATGTATGGAATAACATATATTACATTCTCAACAAGACGTTATTGTGTTGGATAATGCCGTATTTGAATTCTCGCTAGTACATGGTATCAAAAGATACCGCTAAGTCGTTGCTAGCTTCAAAGTGGGTCGTGTGGAGCGTCAAATCGACTTAAGTTTGACACTTTGTCATTTTTCAGGAGCAGCTAGATAGTTTACCAACTTAGCTGTCTTGCTTCTCTAGACTTTCCGAAGAAAATAGGTTATGGTAATATAGCCGGTATTATGTAAAAGTCGCGCATTATTATTATATGTTAAGGGAATAGTGATGTTTATGTTTATGATACACAAGATTGCAGAATGGTGTGTATTTTAAAATAATATGCTAATGTCCTGGAAAATGACAGTAGCGATTACGTTCCTTGTTCAGGCGTAGCAAATTGCTACGTTGCTACGCCGTAGCGGTAGAATGCACGGCGTAGCATCGTAGACTATTCGGCGCTGCGGTCCCGTAATTATTATTAGGTACGTAATTTTGCAATATTTCTACTTTTTAGTAGTAAAAAAACAACAGAAAAAGAACAGTTTTTCCGAGTGATGGATGACAGATAAGTAACCCGGCTCAACCTGAGAACACCTACGCACTGGCACTATAAAAAATCTAACAACATTTCAGCTGATTGATTTAGGACATCCATTTACATTCGTGGAAAACTACTAAATCAATTTATTTTTACTAAAAATAGCATAAAAAAATACACCGGGATGTTATGATTATAAAGTGTCTAACCACACTATGCCGAACATACGCGACTGAATTACCGCGGCTGATTTTACGTTCTGACGTTTTCGGCTGATATTATTACATTTTTCACTTACATTTGTTTACATTTTCATGAAACAGGGCGTAAAAAAAAGATTTTTTCCATACGGGGTGGTATGGCAGAGGCAAAATCGTGCCCACATATGCAATTATATATTTATCGTGACGTAAAGCAAAGCCCGTCGCCGGCTGCGCAGCCGTGTTGCGTCGCGCGTGACGCCTCGGAACGGAATCGGTTTCATACATTTCATATGGTGAGATTTATATTTATGTGTACGACCACAGATACCTACTATAATATTATATGTACTAATAGAGATAGACCACCTAGAACAAAATATGACACCGGCGTAAACTGAGATGCTACGGAAGCTTCTTTAGTTCGAGGCCATTATCGCTTGTTGCAGCACCAACGAAAAATTGCAAATACCACGACATGGCCCTAAGATATATAGGATTTACTCTAAGATTAGCGCCACCTAGAAGTATGTTAACTGAAACCATGGCGTTTAAAGTACAAATCTTACTCCTCACGCAATCTCTTTTTTACGAAGGGTTACTAATTCTTATTTGTATGGGATGAGCTTATTGTTCTGAGGGATGAGCACCCTGTGGTACGACTGGTATTGATCAAAAATTTCGTCAGAGGGCGTCAGAACACAACAGATGTGAACCACAATGTGAACACAAGCCATTACATTAGCCCGTCACGATCACGATACAACACGTCAGGCAAATGTAAATCGGCAGCCATCGCTGTCCCCCTGGCAGAACCTTGTCGTGGTCATCCCACTATCTCCATTTAGGTCTCAATACGTTAAATGTTTCACTATGTTTTTTATATAGTTTATTAAAAAGCCCCCTGTAGGCCTAGACAAAGTTAATAACGCTACGAAAACGAAACGAAACGAAAACTCAAAATGTATGCGATTTGACATTTGGTGACGCTAGCGTAGCGTGACCAAACGTCAAATCGCATGCATATTCTTAGCGTTTTGTGCTAACGATAATAGCGTTTTGCATCTTGTCTACGGGGGCTGGAATGGTCCCAATGTGATAATAAAATTTCAATATCAATTGAATTATTACAGTAGCTGGAGAATCCCTTGCAACGCGGCTACTAATGAATTAAGATACATCTGGTTTTTAGGAGTTTCTAAAGATGTAATTAAAAACCAAATTATCGTAAATCATACCTATGCTCCATTTTCTTCCAAGTAATTTCAACTTATTCAAGCTATATAATTTCTTACTATAAGTAATTTCATTGTTAAGCACCTTTTGAAGTTATATTACGGGTATTAAAACAGAGCCTGAAGTCAGAATTACCATTTTTGACTCAAGTCTCCATTTACCATAAAATCTATAAAATTTAGATTTTTTAATCACATTTCTAGTATTACTAGTACCTTAGAGGTAGACTTTTGAGAATTTAATTTCTGTACCTTAGAGTCTACCCCTAGTGGACTTACAACGTCTACCTCTAAGGTACAGTATTAATACTCTTTTGAAAAACTTTAACTCACCATTTCCTCCGACTAAAAATCGAATCTAATCTAAACGCTATCTGGCTAAAAGTCGGTCTGCCACCCCGTATGGGAAAAGATGTGACGCTTTGTTATAAATGTTATACGTTAAAATACTCATTGTATTTATTCTTTTATTGCTAATATTGAATATATTTTAGATAGATTCCAGCCGGATTTTTGGCACAAAGTAATGAATGTGTTTTCTATCAAGCAACTCAGCGAAGCGGTTTATTCCAGCGCCGCCCCGGCGAGCAAACCACAAAAACAGACCGATGTTTTTCACAAAGTGAAATAAAAATAATATTTTTCCCAACCGTGCCCAGTGTAAGCAAAATACCAACTCTTTCTACTCTACATACTCAGCATAAAAGTATATCTACTATGTACCTACATTCGGCTGCAAAATAGGAGCTTCTAAATTTTTTGGGTGTACATTTTATTGAAAACACTGTTTACCAAGGGTTCCGTACCCGAAGGGTGCCAATCGGGCCCTATTTATGACTAATCTATCGACCGTCTATCAGGGGGGCAATTCTTGCACTAGCGAGATCATGTCCATTTTCGAAATATCGATTATTAATTAACGATAAATTTTTCATTTTTCCTTCAACGCACGCTCAATACTGCCATCTAGAGTCGAGTGGACTACTGCTCCTACTCGACGCTAGATGACAGAATGTAGTATGCATATTTTAGTTTTGTACCCGAACGTCGTAAATAACAAACATGTTCAATGTAAAGTGAACAGTATTAGTCAGATATAAGGCTTAAAATGCATTAACTGGCAGTGGTTTAAACTCATTTTTAGTGAAATGCTAAGGCCAATCATGTTCAAGATTCCTTTGTAGTTTACGATTTGATAGTGTGAGTGTTGGCGACATCGAATCTGATAGTAATCGAGGCGTATGCGGCTTCCACCCTCGCTATAGCTATTGTCGTGCGATCCAGTACGGGACTCACGGCCTCTGTTTGTGTATCTCACGACCCTTAATAGGTTAGAATCATAGTATGTGTGTGTATTTCTGTTAACAGTGTAGGTAGCCTAAAACCATCTAAACTCATACGTCATTATTTTATGCTTAAATTTTGGCAAACTGCTGGGTTGTTTATTTAAACTGTTAATGCTGATCTTTCCTTCCTGAGATAGCGTTTAAGTGTCTGTTTATCTGAGGCATTTGACATTTCACACGTACATGAAGTGTCAAGTTATCTGACTGTTTATCCGTCTGTTGAGAGACCGGGCCTAAGCCAGATAAAACTTGTACCTTTAACTTGAATACTGGCAGAATATATTTTCTAAATAACCAAATAATAAATAAAATAATTATTATTTTTCTAAAGTTTTAAATAGATTTTCCACGAATATAACTACAAACTGATACATTGTGGGAAAACGGCCTGCAGGTTGCCACTTTAGATATCAGCAATGGTTATTTGTAAAATATATTCTGCCAGTATTAAATTTAAAGGTACTGACGATTTATCTGGCTAAACAGTATAAATAAACAACACAGCAGTTTGCCGAAATTTAGCACAGAAATGACATAAAATTTGAATTTAGATGGTTTTTGGCTGCCTACACTACAGCGGCCACTGTCCTGACGAGGGGTTAATGAACTATTCGCGTCCTCAAACAAGAGCCGTCTTTCTGCGCTTTTCTTTCTACGATGAAGCGGAACACTTCGTGCGTGAATCATACTCGTACTTGGTTGGTTTTTGTATTTTTAATTACAAAATTCTCCAAGGCTCTCTAAGATCGATGTCAGGGTCTGGTTCAAGGCTCTGGAAGCTGCAGCTGTGAAAGTGAGGGCGCTCAATATTGGGACCTGCGCATCGGACACCACCTATCGCGGATGGTGGTGCGTTGTGTGAAACTGTATTCGACTTCGATCATCAATATAATGTTTGAAAGAGAAACTGGACGTTTTTGCTTACATATCGATGCGTATTATATTATGAAGATTCGCGCGGTCGGTGATTTCCTTCTGAGCTTTTGGGTAAGTATGTTGTTTTGCTGAATGAAAGTAGTTGCAATTGTTTCTCTGCTACTGCTAACGGGGAAATGCACGAATACAGGTATGTATACAACCGACCGCCCCGCCTTAGTTTTTGCCTAATAGCCCGATTTCACAAAATGTTTGTACCGTAAAACCTTTCTTAGGCTAGGCTTTAGTTACTAAACTTATTAAATTCCAAGTATCTTGCCATTTCGGCAAACAGAATTGAGGTTAAGCTCCAAACAAGCTGTGGGTTGTTTGTTTACACAAGTCTCTGACTCTACAATCTGTTCAGTCAATGTTTGTCCGGAATTCAGTGTAAGCGGCAGTTTGCACGCTTAGCTGCCGAGTCCCGGCTTACACAGTGATTATTAGTTCCGGTACACCGGAAGGAGTGTAATTCCCTGAATGCGGGAAATCCAATCGGATAATGGATGTTCACCTTCTTAGATGTTAACAACGACGTCGATGATAAGACCTTTTGTCAGTGTAATTGGCCGATCAGGCAAATTGAAAAGTAATTGTTATAAATTACCAACAGATGAGTGGTTAGTGCCTGCGATTCGGCAGGCGACACGAAGTAAACTAAGCAACTACCAAATTAAAATTGTGTTGTAAAATGGAATCTGTGGCTACCGCGCAAGTCCTGTCAGTTAGGTGCCTGGAGTTTACTGGTTTTGACACACCGCCCAAATCGCCCCTGTCTATGTATAGTAAAAATCGGTTAAGTGCGGGTCGGTATCGCACACGAAGGGTACCGTACCATCGTACAACAAATCAAAAGCACTCAAAACAATAAAAAATAAACAAAAATAAAATTTAAAAAGTTAAGCCTTCACGAGATTTGAACCGACGACCTCCGGATTGAGAGTCTACATCATACCGGCGGCTGAGCTACCACAACCATGTGGGTTGACGCGAAATATGCTATCATATTTAAATGTGTAGTATATGTGTCTATGACATGGTTGCTATGACAATAAATAAACAGTTTCAGTCAAGATCTCCATTTTGAAATGCGTAAGTGTATCTAAACACGTCTCTTGTATCGGGGCCCCCTTTAATTTGCAATATCTCTCGTATTTCAGTATTTGTGGTTGGTGCGGCAACAGATATACACATTCTGTGAAAATTTCAGCTTTCTAGCTATTACGGTTCGTGCAGACGGACCCGGTGACAGACAGGACGGACGGACGGACAGACGGACAGCGAAGTCTCAGTAATAGGGTCCCGTTTGGCACCCTTCGGGTACGGTACCCTAAAAATGACGTTATAAGTAGTTATTAAATTCAATAAAATTGGTTGCAGTTGTTGGCTAGCTGCTAGTATGGAATTATGGATAGTCATGGCAAAGAGAGTTCTTGAGATCCACTTAGACCGTATCATAATCCTTTCGTCCATATCTACTAATCAATACGCGTGCAGTAACAAACTCTGTCTTTAGACGATTATATACCTCAAATGTCCATCTTTAAAAAGTCAATCCAGCAGAAAGAGACTTTATACTTTATTGCACACTTACTGAATGCAAAAAAAAAATGTTATAAAACTGTCCCTTGGCTGAAAATTTAGTGTTTGAAAAACACCATAATGCCATCATCCTAATGTCTATTTCCTTTCCTGCCTTTGAAATTATCCTGTTGATGTACCCATGTTTTCTTCAGTGAATGTGTCTATGTCTAATCTAATGCCATTGGAAACTAAATGAAAAAATAAATAAATCTAATGGTTGTTTTTTTATCTAAAACGAGTTATTCCAGGAGTTCTACAAGGAATGCTAGTACGGTTAATATGTCTAAAAATTGTTACACAAAATATCTAAAAATTCAGTGTTTAACATTTTAGAAATCATCAACGGTTTTTGTGTAATTTGCAAAAAAAACTCATTTTTTTGCACTTTTCGCATTTTTTGCACGGACGTAAGTGTCGCGCTGCAGTTTTTGCCATTATTATACTTTATTTTATCATATTTATTTTATAATTTGTGAAAATTTCAACCACCAGTTGCTAAATTGAGGATTATTATAGGCGCCTTAAGTATGGGTGCCAATTCCTATGCCTACCTATAAAGATTTCGCAGTCATATTGAAATTTTAGAAATAGAAAATTTATTTATTTCAATTAACTTTACATACTCTACCAACAATAACTCATATTCTACATGCACTAACCTCAATATATGTATTTTTCGTTTATTTTTATTTTTATTCATTCATCATTCATTCAACGCTATTAGGCGCTTTCACCTCGTCTATTAGCTGCTAATTTAATTCTGAAACTAACACAGCCCGCGCAGTGCAGCGCACAATTGATAACCTTTCATTTTGATAAGGTACTAAAATTAGAAAACCATTTCGAGATTTAAGTGTTCTGAGCTCTTAGATATTTTTTTCAGAATTTTTAGATCAGTAATTTAAGAGTTAAATAATAAAAACTGAAATTTTGTCCAAATTATCAATTTCAGGATTTATGGCATGTGTTCCACAGGCTAGATATAAATAAAAAAGCAACTGTCAGTCATCATCTGTCATCTAAATTTTGTCATTGCTGGTTGTCAACTTGTCACGAAGTTGCACAACAACAAAAGAGTATTTACACATATTGACAGTGCGTTCCGCGACATCGCCGTCAGCGCCATAATCGAATACAGCGTCTAAGATGCCATCGTTTTGTATCGCCAACAGCTCAAAACTGACTCGGACTGTAATCGATTTTGGCGTGACTCGGAACAGGGGGTGATATTATGACAGAATAATGACTTTTTAATTTTTATTGATGCAATGACGGGCAAAAGTTCAACGTTTTATAATCCCGACATTGTACTTACGCCCTTTTAGAATGAGTAACTCTATAAATCTTGAATTATAACTTAAAAATAAGAATAAACACTAAAATAAAAAATACGGGTCCCATCGTTTCCCATCTATTTTCGTATGAGATAATAAAACCAGCTGCTATTTTTTTTGAATTGTTATCAATTGCTTCGAATTAGCATACAGTGGAGCGGTTTACAGCAGTCAAAGTATCTGAGCACCTTGCTAGAGGGCAAAAACCCTAGTAGAAACGTTATGAATCCAAGAACAGAGATATTGTGAAGGTTCAAACAATACTGGCGAGCCACCTCGTATGGGAAAAGGCGTGACGCCGCTATGTAATCATAAGTACAGAATTCCTCAGAAAATAAGTCCGATTATGTACCTTGCAGGGAGCTTCATCATAGTTTATTAAAAGGGCTTTATAAATCTTAAATTTTAGTTTTTTTTTTGGGTTCCGTTCAAGAAACCCAGGATCACTTCGTTGTCCATCCGTCATAGGTTTTGTACAGACCATTGTCTACCATTTCGCATCAAGATGAGTAATTCGATTATACAGAGTTGTGTCACTACTTAGCTGCTACTGTCTGCAGTAATCTCATCGGAAGCTCGCAAAGTCGCAACCAAGGAGCACTAATCCAATGGAGAGCGCATAGATACATTTTCCTTTGAAACACAACTCACCAATTTACGGGCGGCGGGGGAGGAGGTAAGAGAGCTGTGATTGGTCAGCCGCTGCGAAACTGTCTGGCGGCCCGTCATCGTACATAGGTTGCGTATGCGAACGTTTGTTAAATACAACAAACGTTTGGCGAGCCGCATTCCCCCGCAGGCGCAGTCAATTGGATAGGTATATAGTCTCTGGTCGCAACCTACTGAAGCAGAATGCGGCTCTACGCTATAAACTCTAGCTAGTGGATTCGATTCTGGAAACCTCGACAAGCTCTATTCTATACAGGGTGTAACAGAAGGGTGTAGTCATATGTTAGGGGGTTGTTAATGAGACCATACTGAGTAACTTTTTTTTTTAAATTTATTTTTTGTATCTTAAATAACATATATGATTTCATAAAAAGTACTCTTAAACCACTGAGGTTTGTCTGAGCACAGAACATTCGTAGTTGTCAGTGCGCACTTTACATAGACAAATTACACTACTGCACATAACTAACCAAACACTGCAAAATTATTCTAGGTAGGTAGACGATTATTATGAAACCGATTTGATCAGAGCAACTTTATTTTTCATTTCTCCGTACGTTTTGGTCCGGGCGGTCAGCTGATTTGTATAGAGATGTGAAAATTAAAGTTGCTCTGATCAAATCGGTTTCATAGTGAAAGTTACTCAGAATGATGTCTCTAACAACCCCTTAAAATATGAGTACACCTTTCTGTTACATCCTGTATATGACAGATTACAATTTTGATAGGTACATGACTTATTTGTTCAGTACAGCTTACCGAAACTTCTTGTAGATAATAGGCCCGAAACCTATTGGGAAAAGGCGCTATGTTAGTTTTTTAGCTACAAAGTCATTTAATGGTCCATTAAGGATTTACATAGTAAATCACGTATGCGTTTAGCGTCTTGCAGAAGTTGCTTAAATCTAGATTTAGGGTCGTACGCGTCGATTTTTAATCTTCAGATAAACAGTCAGATAACTTTATTTTGCCGCCCCTAGTTATCTTTACCATACATATTAATAATTTCATAATTTCTTTATTGCACACAATTAATTGCAATGACAAAAAACAAATAAAAACAGTGTACAAAGGCGAGCTTATCTCTAAAAAGGGATCTCTTCCAGCAGACCAAGTTCCGATGAGAGAGTTTGATATTAGGGTAGACCTTTGTGTACAACAATATACCTACGAGTACCTACAAAGCTAGAATATACTTACATCCAAATACATCCTAAAATTAACTACCAAAATATTCAAGATATAATACTATTAATAAACTAATATAATATATAAAGAAATTTTTACATACACATACATACACTAATAAATACATTAAACTACCTGAGATTTAAAGAGTGAGGTATGTCTCTTTACCGGGCTTTTAAATATGTATATTAATTATTAATCTGATTGAGGCAATAAGCTCTAGTAACAAATACCAAATTTTCATACTGATTCGCATAATTTGAGATCATCGTAAGTCTCTCTCTTTGCTTGACTTATTTATTATCATTTGAGGAACCCTACTTTATTATCTCTTCTGAATGATGCTTCCCTTGTTGTGAAGCTTTATTTTACGACATTAGAGCACAAAAGAGCGAACAATGAATGTTGATGACGACACACAACATAATAAATTACATGCACACGCACAGTCGACATCTGGGTAGTCACCACACACAACGTCTCTTGCAGATACAGTTTAGATTTCTAATCTATCAAAGTACCAACATCAACTAAGTAATAGGTAAGTAATAGGGTCCCGTTTGGCACCCTTCGGGTACGGAACCCTAAAAGACATATTTTTTCAAAGCAGAATACAGTCAAAATTGTAAAGTTCAATCATCAGAGATGCATAGATAAGATGCGGGGTCGATTGATCGATGCGAACGAGGGTGCACAATGTCCTGATTCGCACCGATGACCGCAATCACTGCAGCGATATTAAAAACTCGGCCGGCCGAGGCCACTCTTGTTTTGAGTAAACAATGCAATGGGTCTCTGGGTTTTGATAGGTATCTATCTCGCTTGTACGCGTTTCACATCCTATAATATACTTATACTTAGGTACCTTAGGAATAATAGAATTACTGGCTAAAGTGGTGAAGACCGGAACACACAAATTCCTAATTTGTTATAAGTAATAAGAAGTGGTTAATTTTGTAAGCCAATTTTTCATAAGTAGCAAACGCGATACCGTCGCGCTTCTGTCGCGATGCAAATGCTATTCTCCACTCAAGCGCCACCCCCTCCATTCTTTCCCCGATGTCGCCGCGATGCTGTAGCGCGTTGGCATCGCTGCTGAAGTGCGTTTTGCAAATGCGACCAAAACGCCCGTTAGTTGCGAAGCTGTCGTGCGTTTACGAAACGCGAGACTGCATCGCTCTTGAAGCTGGTTATTGTCGAGGGCTCTTAAAGCTGGTTATTGTCATTGTCATTCATAATGGACACATCACTGCGACGATTAGGTAAGCAACTAATAAAAGTTGGTAATGGTAAGAGATGGTAATAGATCAATTAAATCAACCGTGAAAAGATCAAAGCTAGTTAATACGATGTAAAAATAAGTTCTACCATTTACAGTTACAGTTGAGAATGATCAGAATGTGACACATTGTGGCTGCTCACCACGCACGCTTTACCAATACATTCCTAGATGTTTACTGTACTTACAGTAAACAAAATACCTAAACAAGGATTACAGTTTTATGATGGGCGAAACATATAAGGTGAACATAACGTGCCCCATAATTTATGTCTCCACGGAACAGACGACCGCGGCACACACAATACATACATATAGAAATCTAAGACATTTTTAAGGTGACCTCGTGAGAGTCGTGAGTTTATTTATAATATAATATAGCACAGATAAATTCATGATTACAGCATGCAGTCTACTTCTGGAAGTGGCTTCTCATAAAGTACGCCAGTCCTACCCTAAACATATGCAAAATTACAGTATTCTGGTACAAAGAGTCTCCGATTTTAGGTACGCCACTGACAGACAGCGTCGTCGGTCGAACAGACATGGCGATTCTGCACTCCAACTCGTGTCATGTGCAAAATTATTGTGGCGACTCACGAAGCCAAAATAACTTTACCATAGGTTAACCGAGTTCCTTAGACTATATAATTGAAACAAAAAGTAAACTTTAGAACTTCCACGAACCCTATTTGATTAGATTGAGTTTAATACAAACTGTTACCCCTTACCCCCCGCCCCCCCTCCCATTAATTTTGTCAAATCCCATCTCAGTGCTACCCCGCGCTACTAAGGAACCTCTGTACAAAGTTTCATGGCTCTAGGTCCACCGGTTTAAGCTATGCGTTGCCTGCCCGTCAGCCACGCATTGTATTTGTACCTAGTATTGAGCAGTTCTGGTGGCCACATGTGGTGTTCATTAGCAGTTCCGCATCACAATATTATGCTTACCGTGAGTAAATGCACGAGTTATTACTAAAAACACAAAAATCACTATAGGTCTGCCTATAATATTTGAAGAGTTCCCTCGATGTCTCCAGGATCCCATCATCAGATTCTGACCCTTTCAAAACCGTTTCAAAAAAAAAAAATATTTTTCAAATCGGTCCATCCGTCTAGGCGCTATCGGGGCACATACATAAAAAAAAACATTCGGACGAATTGTAAATCTCCTTCTTTGGGAAAAAGAGTAAAGTAAACGTAGCCACCGACGGGTAGGGGCTTTTATCCTGTGGTTGATGGAGAGAAAGGCTGCAAGCAAGCAAAGCGTGGTGTACCGTCGAGTGTACTATGTCCCTCACCCCAGCCCTTCGTGGCATCGGATGGCCGTGTTCAGTGGTGCGGCCGAGTGAGCCTCCATCAGTGTAAGCGAAGCGCCGGGAGCAGACGGGCCTCTGATTAAAAACTGCTAGTTTTTTGACAAAACAATGATAAATACACTTGTTGATTCAAAGCACAATCCTAATAGCAATAGTGTTTTTTTAACTCTGAAACAATGGAGTTAGTTGGCTAAACTGTCGATGGTGTATAAACACTTGTGGATATAGTTTTTTAGTGATGTGTTGTGTGGCCTGAATGTTTCAAGACGAGAACTAATGGTGGAAGTGATATGAAACTCAATAATGGATAGATTGGTGTCAGACTAATTAACTAAGACATTCTTGAAACATTAAAGTAGCTTAAAGACACCAAACATTCTCAAAATACAAAGAGATGAGATTAGTAATTCCTTTATTGTACATTATTGTACTACATATGTTTAACAAACATACAGAGATTGGGTTTGTAAAATTTAAAGCTTAATTTCTGATCGGGATCAACTTCTCAGAGGGCAGCAATTTGACAACACAGTCTGTACAGTA
Source organism: Argyresthia albistria (assembly GCA_963457715.1). NCBI lineage: Eukaryota > Metazoa > Arthropoda > Insecta > Lepidoptera > Argyresthiidae > Argyresthia > Argyresthia albistria. Next base: position 9,519,628 of record OY735262.1, read on the forward strand.
GTCGGTCCCAGCATTATCTGTCCACCTTGCACCCACAAACTTCGTTTTCTGACAACCCACACACATTGTTTTAGTTTGCCACACGGGGAAACTTTCATCCAGCATCCTTTGCTCCTTAGCCGCTTTCAGCAATTCCAACATAGCTCGGTCACCACTATTTGTGTCCGTTGTGGGTACAGATTCAGAAATATAACTTTCATCAGCTGCTTCCATTTTAACTGGGACATGGAGCTGTGGGAAGAATGAAGATTTCTTATAGAACATGGCGGAAGATGATTTGTTTTTTTCTCGGTATGTTGTACCCTTTGGAGCTCGGCCTGGGATAGGCAGGCCGGCTTTGGCCAGCTTGGCAAAATATTTCTGCATTCGGCTCATGACTTGCAGAGGTGTTCTTGTGCCTAGAGCATCTGCAATTTTTTTGTACCGCTTTGCTTCAATAGGTTCCTCTTGATACACTTCAAGCAATTCTTCAAGCCGCTTCTGTTCTTCGATTGACCACAATTGGTTGAATGTTTCAGGTTTGCTGTCTGTGAATTGTCTGCCTCTGACTTTCGGAATGAGTTCCTCAAGGTCTGGCTTGATATCTTTATCATTATCATCTTGTGTGGACTCAATACCATACTGATCCCAATCTATTTTGGGTAAATCTGATATGACTTGCCGAGGTGGAAAATGTACTTTTCCTGCCTGTAATTTCTGCACAAATGCTATTGGTTCTTCAAGGGCTTTGTTTTGTGCTTCAGCTAAATACTCCAAGTCCTTTAGAGCCTTTGTTTTTTGTGCTTCCAGCTTAACAATGTATTTGAGTAATTCACCATAATCTTTGTTGCTCCGCAAAGCGAGATGGTCAGTTTCAAATGCAAACTCTCCATCTGGTTCACCTACATTTTCTTCATTCATGTTGAACTCCATTGTGTTGTGTAACCTGGAATATAAATAGGAAGCCTAAAATCCACTTTTCCATCGCTAATTGTAGGCAATTAACTGAGGATTTTCAAAGCAGTCTTGTGCTTTAATGAAGTAAGTAATATGATTACATACCAAACATGATAACAAACGTGTTGACCAGCAGCCCAAAAAGACTGAGTGTGAAAATCAGAAACAAATTGAACAGTGTACAACAAAGTAAGAAGTGCAAACCTGAATATCGCAGCGCGTCGCTCGAGGGATGGACAGGCCGGTAAGCTGTATGAATTATCTTATATCTTGGAATAATCACTGATCTGCTGAGTTTTTGTTTCTCTCGTGCGTTAGTAAGTTTACTCTTTGTCGCCAGTGAACGATTCGTCGCGCATGAAACAAACAAAACAATCACAAAATAATCAATGATGCCGATCAAATGTCACTTTGTAACGTTCTCAACCTAACGTAAAGTATACTGATGCTGATGAATTTGATAAGTAAAATTATTTAAGCTAAAGGTCACATAAATAGAACCTAATAATTCAATTAAAATATGTAATTTTTCTCATTTATTCAGTAGTTTTCAAAGAAAGACATTCGGGTTCGGGTTTTCTAGAGTAGAGAATGGATATTTTACGCATAGTATCTGAACGTACTCGATGCGATAGCAGCGCCATCGTGTAGGACATACGCGTACTACTCTGGACATTTTAGTTTACATAGAAGTAAAACAGGAGGCGCTGCATGCGTTTTTATTCGCCGCCTAGCGAGTCTAGCGAGCGACATCTACGCCGCTGCTGCTGAAGTTTTCAGGGACTTTGTAGGGTAGGACAGGGTAGCTTGTGTTTGTTGGGCGGGCGGAAATAACTACTTACTTGATTTGAATGCAGATGTCTCTTTCGAAGATAAAAATTGTTTTGCTTTTGATTTTGATTTGCGTCGAGTCCTACTCGCTAGATTCGCATAATAGATGGGTATGGGTAGATAAATTTTGCATCACACAAGATAGAAAGTCCTTGTTGACCCAGTTGAAGAACTTGCACCATATTATGCTACTATGAGTAGGTACATAATAATATGTACCTACCTACTTACTGGTTGGTCGAATTTCGGTGGACCAAAATTGTTTTACTTCAGTCCGTCCATGAAACATAATATTATTATTGGCCCAGCGACATTGGCGACCACCGGGCACCGCCCTGCTTAGTATAAGCACTGATACTGATACTAATTAATTGTAAATGAAGCTAACTGAGCTGAATTTACGTGCACGGTCAATTGCTGACTGTCTGTTGCAATCTTCAAATCGGTCCCGAATTTTGGGACGCCCCAGTACTGGCCGGCAGCCAAATTTTATGACCCGACACAGGAATCGAAGCCAAATAAATCCACATAATAGTTATATAGGTACCTACGTGTAATAATTCGAACGCACTGGTGGGCCAAATATGCCCTCTGATGGATTGACATGTGACGTAGAAAGACTAAGGATTGTCAATAGGCCGTAGGAAAGCTTATTTATTATGCAGACGCTTACGTCCGGTTTCTGAGACGCTGATCAAAGGTTACGATTAGCTAACAGAGCGATTAACTAATTTCTAAACTAATGTAGGTATTGCCGGCAATATTGCCCCCATACATTTTTTGGCAATATTGCCCGCCACATTAGTAGCCGCAGGAGTCACACATATTTGAGACGCAATCCCCGCGACAAAGACAGAGAAACGATAACGAAGACACAAGAAACAGGGAACGAGAGTGTGTGTCGTTTCCCATATCTCTTTCTATTTCATATTTTCTGTTGACTTAATGGGTCCGTCCCTCAGAACAAACTTCAGTAGGTAGGTACCTACCTAAGTTTGCTAAAAAGTAAAAAAAAAAACAGTGCTGTTCCTACCTTTTTTTTTGTAAGTAAGTTTTATGGAAATTCTGTTCTAATAATAAATCTAACTTAGTTAGATTAACTGAAATTATACAATTTGACGTTCTTCTGTATACTTTCAAACACTTCAAACGTCAAATTAGCATTTCAATTCGACTTGAACCTTTTGAACGCTTGACCTCAATAACCGTTGAGTACGTAAATGATCTCGCAATTTCGAACAAACTTGTTATGGCGTCTGACCTCGGGAAGGGTTAACTAGGGCCGTCTTTGCGCAGTCCATTTGCTACCGCCTCAATACCTCTACGCCTGTGGAACTGTGAACTCGATTAAAACTTTATTCGGCTGTCAAATGCAGGTGTTGTACTCGGCTTGGCTAATTTTACGAACCTATTCAGCGCTATTATCCGTACCTACCCGTTTACGACATTACAGGGGCCCGATGCTGCTCTGAGAAACGCACTTATATTGGATCGCTATCGCATCTAAAACACCCAAAATGGCGTCATTTGGTATGCTCCTAAAGAATCGCAAATAGATCGTAGAACAAAAATATATTTACTAGATCAGGGTTTCTTAAACTTTTTGCAGTCACATACCACTTTCACACTTTAAACAATTCCACATACCCCTGTCAAAAATATTTTAGGACATGTGAAAAAAAATCCTTATATACTTTTACTTGTACTCGAACAACGAGGCTGTCAAAAGACAGGCGGCGCGAGCCGCCCCAAAAAATTCACATAGCTAGCAAGTTTATACCCTTCTTGACGTGCTATTCTGCTCATGTTCATGACTTTGTTTGAACCTAACTCGTCCCTCCAACACATTAATTAGCTCCAAATTAATATATTTACCGGATTATACAGGGTGACATTTAATTAGCTGACCATATTTTGGGGAATGATAGTACCCATCATTATGAACAACATTCACCATAAAACTTATAGTCGCAAACGGCAAAAAATTTTCGTCTCTCAGTACATTGCCCCGATCAGCTGATTTCAAGTTACTATGGGAGACCCAAAAATGTTCCTTGGGGAAAGTTCTTCATAATGATGGGTACTATCATACCCCAAAATATGGTCAGCTAATTAAATGTCACCCTGTATTCTCGCTTACAATATCCGCGCACGTGATATAACTTGGAAGGAGGGTTATTGGTAGGTTCTTCTCGCTTTTTATCCTATTCTTTCAAGGAAGTTTGAGAAAGGAGATGACATCTTGGGACTTTAATTCATACTTTCTTCACTGCACCTGTACTGCACACAAATAATTGAAGTAAAAAAGTCGGTCTCTCACACGAAGAGTTCCGCACCATCGTCGCATCATTACCAAAAAAGTACAAACAGTATCTAAGTAAAACGCGTTTCTTGTATATTGCTTGTTTTTCAAAAATTATTTCATATGGTTATGGTTCAAAAATTTGTTCTGTATTTTTGTTGTAGCGGATACAGATATACATGAGTACACATTCTGTGAAAATTTCAACTTTCTAGCTCTATTATGGTTCGTGGGATAGAGCACGCTGACGGACAGAGACAGACCGCGGAGGCTTAGTAATAGGGTCCTGTTTGGCACCCTTCGGTTACGTAACCCTAAGAAACAAGAAGTAAATAGGTACATAATTAAAACCGACCAGTAGTACCTCTCTGCGATGTACAGTTTTATTTCGCGTGTGGTGCGAAGGATCTTCATTAGGTTTCCCCGTCCGTTGCAGCTGGACTGCATGGTGTTTCATTCGCAAGGCACTTCCAGTCTTTACTATTCTGAGTATCCTATACGCCATCAGCGGGCAAGTTAGTTGCGGAATTAGTAAAAGTATCGCATGTTGCATGTAAGCCGTCGGAATTTGTTCAGAGCTGAAAAAGCTGTGAAGAGCGGCATCAAATGTTGGAGGGATGCCAAGACAGGCTCTCGAGAATTACGTTAGTGAAAAGTCGGATGCCGCATGTGCACACTAAAGTCTTCACAAAATAAAAGGCCCGTTTTGACAGTTTAACCCCTAATGCGTAGATAATAAAAGCCAACTGTTGCGTACAAGCAAAGCGTACAAGTTGCACCTAGGAAAACCGCTTCGATTACCTACGCATTAGGGGTTAAAACTTCATGGGCGTGAACTGTCAAAACGGGCCTTTTATTTTGTGAAGACTTTAAGTTTCTATTCTACTGTACAACTGACAACTGACCCAGCGAAGGCGTCGTCGTCAGCGTTGGTGGCATAAATAATTATACTTAACTGCTGAACTGTCGTTGGTAAGCAATACAAACTCTTGGCCGCAGCTAGCACCACACCTCGGACACTCCGTAGAACGCTCGTAAAATAATCACCTATTACTACTACATAGCCTAATGACATTTGTAAACGTGCAAATGTGTGCATAAACTCGTTCGTTTGTGCATGTGTGCGTTCAGCGCCTAAACAAAGTGTCTCCCGAAGAGGCTCCCCGACTCCGGGGTGAGGTGCGGTATTTGAATCCGCGCGGGGAAGGGAGTGGCCGTTCTGTACGTAGTACTATTATCTCTTCTGTGCTAGCACCACACTATTTTTCGGATCGATAAGATCGAAGCTACGATGAACTAATACTAAGGTTGCTTATGGCAAAGGTTGAACAGGCCCCGGTCTTTTGATCAAATCAGTTTCTAAAGTGAAATGACATATCTATCACATTTAAACATTGCACATTGGCGTATGATTTGGTAACATGCATTTTGGTCTTCAAAAAGTGATGATGCGGTAGTCCTACCGATTTCGATCACGGCGACCGCACAATAAGACTGAACCTGAAGTCGTCGTTCAAAACAGTAGCAGCACTAACAAATTACTAATCGTTTGTAAAGAGCTACTACGTACCTTTCTTCTACATTTAGGTTTGACGTAGGTAGCACATTGCATGCATATTAGATCAAATAACTAAATAATATACTCGGACCGCGAAGTCTCAGGTACGGTCCCTTCGGGTACGGAACCCTAAAAACGACTACATAAATGCAAAATCAATGTAGAGTTTTAATAATGTTCCCTGAAATAATGTCTTGACCTATTCTGCTATACGAGAATAAACGAGATTTCCGTAGAAGCATTCCTAACAATCGGTCGTCGGGATAAATAAGAAGACGGGCAAAACTAAGTAGGACATTGTAGGTCGATCTGCTCGACGAGTAAGTAGGACATTGTAGGTCGATCTGCTCGACGAGTAAGTAGGACATTGTAGGTCGATCTGCTCGACGAGTAAGTAGGACATTGTAGGTCGATCTGCTCGACGAGTAAGTAGGACATTGTAGGTCGATCTGCTCGACGAGTAAGTCTGTTATTAGAGAGAGGGCCTTTTCAAGCAGCACATCAAAGAGTGACCCATCTCGGAGACTCTGCATGTGGCCTTTCATAAACCGAAGTGGTGGAGGGATCTGGTTAAATAAGTACCACTGAAGTAGTCTATAAAATCTCAAACTTAGTAGGTAAATATGTATAGATGTAGGTTAGAGACGTCTTATTAGGATGGAAGAATGAAGAGAAGTTGTACCGATATTAAACAGAGTGTAACAGAAAGGTGTAGTCATATTTTAGGGGGTATTTAGGGACATCATTTTGAGCAACTTTCACTATGAAACCAATTTGATCAAAGGAACTTTAATTTTCACTTCTCTATAAACATCAGCTGACAGCCCTGGACCAAAACGTATGGAGCAATTTAAAATAAAGTTGCTCTGATAAAATCGGTTTTATAGTGAAAGTTGCTCAGAATGGTCTCCCTAACAACCCCCTAAAATATGACTACACTCTTCTGTTACACCCTGTGTGTATAGTTGTGTATAGGTATAGGCATACAACTGATAGGTATATGCTGCTTGCTGTTGGTATAACTCGCTACATATTCTATTTAAGGTGTCCCAAAACTAAGTACCTACTTCAGGAGGAGGAGGAAGAAAAGATAAGTCTACTAAAAGTACTTTGCAATATCACATCTATCGATGTTTTCCATAAACTCAAGTGAAACAAAACACAAGGAGCTTGTTAGTTGGTACCCGGAAAAGGAAGCAGCTAAAAGTGAGACACTCAAAAAGTTGCAAGAAGTAACAAGAGTGGATCACTCCAGGCGGATATATACTTGATCGCTTTTCTCTGAATCGTTACCTATAGGTACCTAGAAGTTTTTACATATCTTTTATGATTTCCTATTCTTATTCATTGGTACTAAACTTAAAAAGTATTTGGCATCTTGATAGAAAGCTAAAAACATTTATAGTTTATTTTATGTTTAAAAGATTTAACATTGTCTACCGACCGCATACGTTATACATGGTTATACCTAACATAGAACTTTGAGTTTATGAGTATACGATCGCAGTTTATTTGTTTGTTTATTTGTTTATTTGGGAACTGAGTTCACAGCACGATATACATTATTATAACTTCTTACAAAACTATCCTAAAAAAGCCATCTATAAATATAAACCTAAACCATACCAGTAAATATATGATTGTTTTGTGAACGGAATAACAATGAATAACCTTTTACGTGTTACGATTACGAGTATAGTCGATTGGTTACGTATGGCTCTGATTTGTTTGGGAAGATTCTGAGCAAACACACATCCAATGGCTAGTACTATTACTTATTCTGTGCCAATGGGCAGAATAAACAAAAAAATCGGTCAAGTGCGAGTAGGACTCGCGCACCAAGGGTTCCGATCACACTAAGAGAGTGTAACACGTGTAATTAGGTTTCCACATAAAAAACTAAAGTGTGATGTCATCTACTTAAACCAAATTGAATATTTGTGTACTTTGAAAGACAGATTTTTTCAGTTTTCTCTTTCATCGCGACAAAGACAAAGATGCAAATAGCTACGTCACGCGTCATCGTGGATGGCGGCACATAGACTGACAGAATTAGGGGACCGACAGATTATTATTTTTCCCTTCTGGCAACATACCTCACGGGAAAGCTTTGTCTTTATATCCGCTTCAAATATTCAATAGACATCATACCGAATCATGAGTGTTTGTGACTTCGAGCTTCGCTCCTTTATCTTTGATATGTCTATACGTTCACCATTCCTATTCATTCTGCTGCGACCCATTTCAGACACAATACGCAGGTATAGGAATCATACCTAATATTATATGTATTATTGTAGCAACGGAGGCAAAGTGTGCATGACATATGTCAAGAAAACTCGCGTGCTAAGTGCCAGAAGTGTTTTGTTTATATGTTTAAGGCACGATTTTGTCGGTGTTATGGTGTTACGTTTGTAACACCAGATAAATATTTGCCCTTTAGTGAAAGCAAGAGACATGCAAACTTAGTGCATGTCAATGATTTCCACGAGGAATTCCATTGCGTGATACGAGTATCGAGTATTACAGACAGACAGATTCATTTTATCTGTTTTTTAACGTTTTTGTTGATCTTCGCTTAGTTTTCTCTCTACTTTACTATTTGAGAAAGAGTTTATGTTTTATCGGTAGATAAAGCAAAATTCCTGAGGTTGTGTAAGACTTCCATAAAACACGAATGAAGAAAACGTAAATCTAATATGGAAAAAGTGGCCAAGTGTGAGTCGGACTCGCCCATGAAGGGTACGGTAGTAGCAAGTAATTATAAGACTGGATGTTTGTGTTGTAACTTTGTTTTTCATAGTGTTTGTATGAATGACAAAGTTATCTGCGGTTTTTAATAAATGTTTTAAATTTTAAAAATAGGAAAAATAGTTTTAGGAACCTCAACGTCATTTTCAAAGACCTATCTATAGACACCCTACACATATAGGTTAGATGAAATATTATTATTTTTGGTTTGGTTTCCATGTATGGGGAGCTCCCCCTTAATATTTAATTTTTTCAAGTTTTGTATAAAAATCGTAAAGCGGTTCAAAGAATACATCTACATACCAAGTTTCAACTGTGTAGTCCTGATAGTTTTGGAATAAAGTTGCTGTGACATACGGACGGACAGACAGACAGACTTGACGAAACTATAAGGGTTCCTTGTTTCTCTAACGGAACCCTAAAAATGGCCAGTAGAATACCTCAAGCTACCGCGCCAAGAGTACGTTCTTAGCAACAATGGATGGCTAAAAAACAGACGGAGCTTAGAGCTTAGATAAGATTTATTTAGCACTTTGAAGTCTCGGGGCGACTGAGTCAAAGTCCAGACAAATGAATTTATCTGTAAGTACAATACATACAATAAACAGACATAGAAGGTATAGGTACATATGAGGGTACATAAGTACTACATTTACTTTTGCTGGCGTTATTTGGTGGGGCTTCAAGGAATCTTCAGACAATGACATATACATACCTATATATTACATCTCAAGATGTACCTATATTTAATTTTGGTGTAAAAATATTCTTGGAACATTATTTGCATGTTATATGATGAAAAATCCATCCATTTTACAAGAAAAAATATTCCTGTTACAATTTTATTTTCATCTGCATGTCTCTGAGTGTAAGCACCATTGAACTACTATGGTAGCTCAATGGTAAGCACAGATTAATATTATGTCAATGTAATAAGGACGGATGGCCGGCAATTTCATTGTTGTGTTGAATTTAAATAATGCTGTAGTAGTATTAGTGAAGACAAAGCCATTTTATTTGCCGGGTAAAATCTCAGACTCGTGGACGTGAACGCCAAAAGGAAAATAATGAGAGTTGAGGAGAACCACAGATACATAATATTATGGAATTTTACTTGAGACGCCTTGCATAGTAAAAGCTACGTATTTATCTGTCTACTGACATTTGCTGACAATCTCAGAAAAAATATGATGAAGAATCAGTCGAAATAAATGTGTTACTTTTCATTGCAAGAGCGAATCCAAAATACAACAGTGCTATGATGGGGCGGGGCGGCAGCGGCAGTGGCGGCAAACGTCTAATCGCATACGTCATTTTCTTAGCGGGTCATTGACCTCTATTGCCACGTTTCACGTTTTAGGCAGATAGATTACCAAACCAATGTACGTAGTACGTATATCGCTCAGCTGCGATTCTTATAAACGTAGAGTAAAAACAACAGCTCTACGACTCTCCACATAAATAATCAAAATAAAAAGGCATTTGTAGCAATTTTGTAGCCTGTACAGTACAATGCAGTAGTTGCTGTGCAGGCTATACTTTGGCAAGTGTCCCGTGGAGTTGATAGTTTGTAGTCGTCTAGCGTGCATTGACTTCGTGCTGTCTTGGTCGAGGGCCGGGATTTACATTGTTGCATTGAAGATAGGGCGAATGTCTTCAAGACTTCGGCCTTGTGTTTATCGCCCCTCCTCAAGTTAACACAAGCTTTATATGTTCGGAAAATTGGGTGGGGGTGTAGCATTACTGAATAGTCACAAACAATATACCTACTTGAGTTTCGTTGAATTTGGAATTTCCTCGAGGTAAAAGTCTCTACTCTCTGCCGACTGGGGTAAGGTGGAACTGACGCTTTTTTGTGGATATAGGGTAAATAAAATAATTCTCAACTAGCTCACTATTGTTATTTTGTAAAATGTGTAACAACCTGAAAGGAAATTCTTAAAAAAAATACATGCAATAGAATATAGGTTCACGTGGAATAATAATTTATTTATTTAAATTAGGTCTACTAACAATCTATGCACTAGTTACTTTTTTGAAGATAACCGGCCAAGTGCGAGTCTGACTCGCGCACGAAGGGTTCCGTACCATTATCTATAAAAAAACATCAAAAAAAATGTATGGGAGCCCCCCATAAATATTAATTTAATTTTAATTTAATTATTTATTTTTTAAGTAAATAACATACTCAATATATTGTGAACATTTTAAGCGTCTACCTGCTACCATTATCAATATCGAGAATGATCATATACCATTATCAAAAATGAGCAAAAAAATCACGTTTGTTGTATGATTCGCATTCTTTCAGCAGGGTTTTACTGTCACCCTGTTTAAGAAACCAATGAGAAAAGCAAACGCTGATGAAATACATCGTGAGGAAATCTGCAATCTCCATAGCTGCGGTGATGGGCTAGCCTCTTGTCACGTAAATGGAGTATTTAATAACTGGCTAAACGTGGGAATGAAATTGTGCCCGACACCCCGATACACAAGATTTCCTAAATTTTTCTTGAAAAGGCTTTTTACACACAATTACATTACACACGTTTCAATTTTACCTAACGAGCAATAAACATAAACAAATAGCCGATAAAAATGAGGTCACATTCAATTGATTACGGCTGTAATCATATTAGGGGCGCCAAAACTGTGCATTGAGTCGGTCACCCTTCGATCCTCCCCTTGTTGTGCTGGAGCTGAAGGCTTGAAGCAAGCCAGCCTTTAGTTAGTTACGAGTTCACGTTCAGTGCAGACTGAACCTTCGTGGTGACCGCACGCCACTCGACCCCGCGCCTGCGTCGTCTATAACCGCCCCTTACAATAGAGCGGCGGCAAACGGAAAAAATATCCCAAATACTCCAATTTATTCTACAAACCCAAGTCTTGACTCATCAATAGACGATCAACACGATCAACTAAACTGCTCCATTATGACTGTGCCCTATTCGCTAATGCATTTTTTTTCTCCAACCTAGACATATCGCCGACAATACTGCCAACGTGAAAACACGCAGTGTTCAGTTATTATTTAGTTTTATGGCAGCCCCGTGAACGCTGTAAACAAGTGAGACATGCAACACTGTGTCGGTTGGATTTACAGTTTTGTTCTAAAGTGCGGGTAGTTAATTACAGAGCAACGAAGTTTACAACTGAAATATAGATGTTATTTGACATAAATAAGTATTTTTGAAGATTTTCAAAGATTGTAAGAATAGTGCAGTATACACATATATTTTGTAGAGTTCGCAACTATAATTAGCACCACTACATAAAGCAGTAGTAATTATGTAGAATCTGCTTAAATAAAATTTATTTATGTGATTGAACCAGTGACTTACACCATAGAGTGATCGAACACGATTTTAAATTCTCTCAAAGTTCATAGATTATACCTGGCTTCAACGTCGGAGGAAATAAAACGCGCAGCCTTGTTGCTTTATCATTGCGTCGTCTGGGCAGTTCAACGCAATGAACCTGCAGGAATTTTTCCTGGTGGTTTGACTTCAAAGTCAAACCTCTAGTTCTGCTAAAAATTGTCAGAGATATTTCGACTATCAGAGAACAAATTGAATGGTCCGCCTAAATAATTCTTGCCTAAAGGCGACACGAAAGCTGGTATAGCGTAAAGACAGTAGGCGGTATCGACAGAGTGTGTTCCCGGATGGTGTGCGATGGTGCTGCGATGCTGTGCCTGGAGTCCCTGATGGCGCGGTGGCGCGACCGCAGCGAGCGCGAGGAGGAGTCGCGGCGCGCGCGCAGCCGAAGCCTGTGCTCCTCGGCGGATGGAAGCCTGCTGCAGCTGCTGCATCGGAGGGCTAGTAGCGCCATGTGAGTTGTGCGTCTGACGATAACTGTAGGCTGCTGGTTGTGCGTCAGGATTTTTGTGCGTTTGTGGAAATGCGCCCGCGCGCGAAGTCTGCTAGAAATCAAACAAAACGTTTGTGATAGCGTAGCGATCTGTTAACACATGTTTGATTTGACCGTGGCACGTGCTGCTTGTCGCCCCGTGCAACGTCAAGCCTCCCTCTAAACGAGGCCCCCGTATCCAATATACGCGTAATGGCGTAACCGACTACGCGTATACCAGTAGTCGGCCACCTATGTCAATTAGCTATTATGTGATGTGTCTATTATATCAGTAGCATGTCACTCCAACAGTCGTGGAGACCACTAAACAGAGAAGACATAAGTAGGCCACGCTTGCACAGAACAATCTGGATTTTGTATGACAAGACAACACAACTTAGAGGTGTCTCAGAAATTGTATTGTAGTCTGTATTTCAAATCCGTACCGGAATTCAGAACGTGACGTGCGCCTAGGCTTAGATCTGAATTTTAATTAATTTAATTAACCAACAGTTGAACATGGAGGGATATGGTTTTTCTTTGCTCTATATTGAGTTTAGGCATATTTTTTTCATAAAGAATGCTGCTTCCTTTTCGTAGCTCATTTAAAATGTCTGCTTCATCTCAAAACCAGTTAATAAAAGTCACAATCGAAATAAATTCCAACACAATCCTTGTCGAAGATCGACAAGTAAACAAACAAAACAGAAAGACCAATGCGTCTTGTGCATACTAATAGTGGTCGTACGTCCACTGTGTATCCGTGACGTCCTATTTTCGATACGATAAAATTGGGTCATTTGAACAGGAAAAACCGCAAGCAATATGCTAAACGGATACAAGTATGCTTGTACCTTGGAGCTAACGTCGTCTACTGCATCCTAAACTTTTTCCATTTACGTACTTATTACCGGTAGGTGGCAGAAACATATAGCTTCCCTATAGAGTTGCGCTGAGTTAGCAATGCTTTGCAAACTTTTGTTATTTCTACAGGGAAATATTTCCAATTTTGTTGAGTTTGAGATTCTGTATTCGGTAAGGGCTATTGAGTCAGCGTGTTTCTCTACAGCGATTTTATATAGAATCACATTCAAGCTTATAGAAATCTATCGAAGCAGAAGGTTTGCACACGGGACTACTGGAGGGAGATTCGAGCGTATCCTTCCCGAATCGCCGCCATACAAATGACGCACCGTGAGCAAACAACAACGAAATTTCCTCATATAATCCTAAAACAGACAGATAACTTTATTTGTCATTTCATGTGCTAGGTGGGAAATGTCATGTATTTCTCAGAGGACTGGAAAAGCGTATGACAAATAGCTGGTACATGTCAACCAGTAATTAAAATCCGACGGCCTGTTTGGCGGGACTTGAGGAGGGGAATAATTTAGGGCAATAAAACAAGGTTTATGACCCTTACCTGCGGCGTTTAACTATTCAGGTTTATGACGCACCAGGCCCTGGGCGGTCGGGGGCGACGATCACAGATTCCAGATCTAATCACCTCATCAGGCTAGTTCAGACGAGTCAACTTGGAAACGGAAATTTGATCTGCGTTTCGAGCTAGCTTCCAATTACCGGGCAATCAGTTGCTGACGTCCTTGACGCTTTGTATCAACTTTAGTATTCTGCTAGGATTATGAAAAGACACCGTATGTAAAAGTGATCCTTTCCTGTGGTATAATAGGTATAGTTTTTAAAATATGTATATCACAACATGCAGCATCTATTTTCATAATATTAAAAGTTAATCACAAAAATTAAGTCCATTTCTAAAGACATATTATATTTTCTTTCTGTTTTTATAAGATCCACCACCCACCATCTTGCACTGTTATATATATATTTTCAGAGCATTTGTGTCAGGCAAAACAGAAATCATCTGAACCTGAGCTACGATTAACCTGTATTTCAGATTCAGCTCTCTTCCTAGTTACAAGATACGTGCTGGTGATAACGTAGATTGAGAACCAGTCATACATTAATTTAATTTCATTTAGAAAGCCGAATTTAATTTAATAAATTTAGAACACCTTACATCTAAGAAAATATATATATCAAAAAAACGAAAATTTAAGATACAAAAAACGGAATTGGTGAATGTAAGGAAGAACCTCTCTTTGAATATCGTGAGTTTGAATGAGTGTGTGAGAGGGTGTGTAGATTTGCACTGATATACTATTGTGTAAGTTAAAAAGTTGACCCTGTCTGTGTCCAAAAATAATTAAACTGGCCTCTTAAATCTTATTTTACCACCTCAATACCAGACTTCTTTGATCCTGCGACAATGTTGCCTCGAACAATACCCAGGGACTTCCTGTTTCTTTGATCCTGTGACAATGTTGCCTCGAACAATACCCAGGGACTTCCTGTTTCTTTGATCCTGCGACAATGTTACCTCGAACAATACCCAGGGACTTCCTGTTTCTTTGATCCTGCGACAATGTTGCCTCGAACAATACCCAGGGACTTCCTGTTTCTTTGATCCTGTGACAATGTTGCCTCGAACAATACCCAGGGACTTCCTGTTTCTTTGATCCTGTGACAATGTTGCCTCGAACAATACCCAGGGACTTCCTGTTTCTTTGATCCTGCGACAATGTTGCCTCGAACAATACCCAGGGACTTCCTGTTTCTTTGATCCTGCGACAATGTTGCCTCGAACAATACCCAGGGACTTCCTGTTTCTTTGATCCTGCGACAATGTTGCCTCGAACAATACCCAGGGACTTCCTGTTTCTTTGATCCTGTGACAATGTTGCCTCGAACAATACCCAGGGACTTCCTGTTTCTTTGGCGATTTCTTTATTGAGGTTTTTATCAGGGCACAGAAAACACCTTTCTTTAGAGTTTGTCAAATTGCTGATGTCGACGAGTTGTCCTTGTCATAAATATACATTTTATCTGTTTTCCAGAAAAAATACAGAAACCTGAGATGCGAATCTATGAATTAACAAGCACTGTAAAATAATGATGCACCTTATTTAGGTTATACGCGAAAAAGGACACAGATAGATAGATGAGCGATTCCGAGAAAATTTGATCATATTTGACAAAGTCTCTTTTTCTGGTACTTTTACGCCATTTTTATTCAGAGTCACGAGCTTTTCTCACGGGAAAGTGTCATGAAAATTCCATATACATATACATCAAAACTATCCTAATTGTTGAAGAGGTATAAACCTCCGGCAACTCATTTAAAAGTTTTTTAAGGAAATTATGTAAGCCGACCTTAAGTTGTCAAAGAAGATTATGGACGTAATTATCCTTTATAAGCCTTTTATAAACTGGTTAATGACGATCTCGTAGCACATAAAATTGCTTCGAGGCTGCTACGCGGTGCTACGACCGTGCTACGCTGTCATGCTACGCTTGACTAATTTTAAATCTATTTTTAACCGACTTCCCAAAGGAGGAGGTTTACAATTCGTCCGGATGTTTGTTTTTAGGGTTCCGTACCCGAAGGGTGGCAAACGGGACCCTATTACTGAGACTTCGCTGTCCGTCTGTCCGTCCGTCCGTCCGTCCGTCCGTCCGTCCGTCCGTCCGTCCGTCCGTCCGTCCGTCTGTCACCAGTCTGTATCTCATGAACCGTGGTAGCTAGACAGTTGAAATTTTCACAGATGATGTATTTCTGTTGCCGCTATAACAACAAATACTAAAAATCAAAAGAAATTTAATATTAAGGGGGGCTCCCATACAACAAACGTGATTTTTTTGCTCGATATTGATAATGGTAGCAGGTAGACGCTTAAAATGTTCACAATATATTGAGTATATTATTTACTTAAAAAATAAATAATTAAATTAAAATTAAATTAGTATTTAGGGGGGGCTCCCATACATTTTTTTGCGGTTTTTTATAGATAATGGCACGGAACCCTTCGTGCGCGAGTCCGACTCGCACTTGGCCGGTTTTTTTTTTTTTTTTTTTTTATGTATGTTCCCCGATAGCGCCTAGACGGATGGACCGATTTGGAAAATTATTTTTTTGTTTGAAAGGGTTTACCTTCCCATTGGTCCCATTGACACCAGGTCAGGATCTGATGATGGGATCCTGGAGAAATCGAGGGAACTCTTCAAATAATATAGGCAGACCTATAGTAATTTTTGTGTTTTTAGTAATAACTCGTGCATTTACTCACGGTAAGCATAATATTGTGATGCGGAACTGCTGATGAAGACCACATATGGCCACCAGAACTACTCAATACTAGGTACAAATACAATGCGTGGCTGACGGGCAGGCAACGCATAGCCTAAACCGGTGGACCTAGAGCCATGAAACTTTGTACAGAGGTTCCTTAGTTAGTAGCGTGGGGTAGCACTGAGATGGGATTTGACAAAATTAATTTCCCAAAGGGGGGGGGGGGGGGATAAGGGGTTACAGTTTGTATTAAACTCAATGTAATCAAATAGGGTTTGTGGAAGTCGGTTTTTTCTAAAGTTTACTTCTTTTTTTTAATTATGGGTATATGACTACATGTAGTTTTAATATGATCTTAGAAGGTGATATAGCTAGGGACATACAACTATATAGGTACATATAATCTGATTCATCGATTTGACATACTTATGGATTGGTTTTTATAATTTAAATATCTATTTGATAGTTGACACAGTCAAGAGCTCTTGAAAAAGATAAAGAAGTAAGAAGTATGTACATAAGTTTAATAAAATATTGTATATTTTCAAAAAATCAAAATCAAATATCATTTATTGAATAAAAGGTGGGTACAATAAATTAGTGTACTTACATTACATTCTAAGAGTACAATCAAATGTAAGTTAGTTATATAAGTTGATTATAGCAGTAATGTAGCAATAGTTAGTGCTTTCATTGCTAGGCTAGATAATAGCTCGCTCTTGCCTTCTGGAGGGGGAGTGCGGGTAAGTATTAAACTAGATTAGAGTAATTGTAGTAATTAGATGTCGTAGGTGACAATAGAGATGGTGTGTCCATGTTCCCACAGTTACCTTACTACAAATGTACAGTACACCTATAATTAATTATCAAAAAGAAGAAATTAAAATAATAAAATAAAAGTATGTGTGTTGATTTTAATTTTGTGAACCTAAAGAATCCACAACAAGCCTGCCTTGAAGTTTGTTCTCTTTATACACGATCATTTGATCCGCGGCTTAAACTTTTCTTTGGCGCTGGTAACCCAATTATTCAATTTACCAACAGCCAATTTAACCAACGAAATATCTGGTAGATTTTTGGCAGTATTTTATAATATTAGTAAATACGAATAAAATTTAAATCTAACTTGGCTACAGTTTACTTACTAACGCCTATAGTCTATTCGTGATAAGAATGCAGTAAAGTCATCCCTGTCCGGTGGCCTAGCCAACGCCCCGTAACCAATCAAATAGTTTCCAATTATCAAGCCAAGTTCACAGTGACCAGTTGAAGGCAAACTTTCGAACGCGAAGGTTGTATCCTGCCCTGTGAGTTTGTGTTAACACATTTAAATTTAAATTTCACTGTATTCTTATCACAAATAGACTGTAGTGGCTAATTCAGTATTTTAGTGGCCAACCAATACAGTGTGTTGATGAAACTGAAGCATGTGAAAATACCTGAAATCATTCAATTGTGGCCTTACTTCGCTTGTGCTTTTGGGACCGGCCGGCCGAGAGTTTAATTTCAAGAAAGAAATTAAGGGTACAGGGAAAGAAGGATCATTTCGTCAGAGTCAGAATTTTTCCAAAACAGAGTTTACAATGCCATCTAGTAGTAAATTAGGAAAGCTATCGAATGGTGAGATCAAAACATCACGGTCAACGTGAGGCTCAAAATAAGTTTACTATGGCTAATCGCTGTAGGAAAAAAAGATCACAGTTACCACTCTTGTAGAAAGATCATTGTCTAAAGATCAAGATCAGTTAAATATATTTTTATGAATATCTTAAAACTGATTCTTCTTGACTATGATCTTTCTTTCCCTGTGCCCTTCAAATTTAATTTGTAATTACAGGAAAGACAGACGAAAGAACTATCGTCCCTGAGTCGGATGTGATGAACAACAACAACACATTTTTATAACGTGAGAAATTAATTTAGAAAGCGAAATATTCGGTTACTTCAACAGTCCCAAAATATTATAAAAATGTACTTGTGTATTATTTTGTAACGGTCCTTGTACGATTCACGAGCTTTATCTGGCAAGTGTTCTTTTGAAGACACTTTTACTTCTAGAATAAATATTAAACAAGTTTACATAAAATACGGTAACAATAAATCTTTCTTTTTAAACGCTCGTCCAATATTATTAGCCTGAAGGTCGTCTACTGTTTTCTTTACTTTTCCTTTTACCGTTATTGTTATTATTACTGTGTGCTCAAATTATTTAATTATTTTTCAAAATTTTCAATATTAACTGGTTCCTCGCGATACAGGCCCAGCCCAGCGAAGACCCCTGGCAACTTCTTAGTTTATAAGTTAGCGAATGCACAATTACCGTATTATCTTTAAGTTTTTACCTAAATGTAAATTGTTAGTGCAATAAAATATATTTTTTACTTACTTTTCTTTACTTTATTATTTGTTATGGTTAGATCAGATTTTCTTCACGTGCGTATCGTAAAAGTAGACAGAGTGAATAAGAGGCGAGATTTCTGTCTGAAAATAAGCCGGCATATCAACTTGTACTTGATTTATTTTTGGACACTGTCGTGGCATATTTGCTGTGTACGTTAGTCTCTAGAGGCTAGCATATTTCGTATTTATTGAAATTTTTAAATTTTCTTTACCTACCTACCTAATACCCCAGTCGGCAGAGTATTCAGTCCATACAAAAAAATGATAATTCAATGTTTTAAAATTAAACGTCAAAATCCGGATAAAGTCGCAAAAAACCGGTTTTTACCTCTCCTCAAGTTAGCACCAGCATTATTTGTTCGAAAAATTAGGTGTAGCACTACTGAATAGTCACAACACAAACGACATACTTAAGTTACGTCGAATTCGGTTTTTTTTCTGGGGTATAAGCCCCAGCGCAACAGAACGAAGCCTTGACTTGACGTGTTAGGGAATTATAAACTGATCTGTATCGTAGGCTAAGGCAAAATACAGGTGAAGGGAAATAGCGTGTGACGTCATCGCCGTTGGCGTTGGCTTGTTTATCAGTAAGGGTAGAAAGAGCCATAACAACACCGTAATACCATGTAATACCATGCTTTGTATGCTTCGCTTTTAATAAAACTTAGTATACTAGGTTTGGGAGTTCAAGTATAGGCACAGAAGAGATAATAGTACTCCGTACAGAACGGCCATTCCCTTTCCCGCGCTGATTCAGATACCGCACCCCACCCCTGGCGTCAAAAGATTGGTTAAAGGATCAATAGACAGGGCTGAACGCCTGACGAGTGACCACACGCGTATACTTAATATCGCTGCATTTGCCGCGCCACCAGCCCTAGCAAAGTTTACGCACACATTTGCATGTATACAAACATCATTTGGTTATGTAGTAGTATAGGTGATTATTTTACGGAATACTGCTTTGGGGGAGAGCGGCAGATATAAACACAATATTTGTCTTACAAAAAAGGGCCATTCGGGCTATCTATCAACTAGATGCTAGGCAATCACTAAGGGACAAATTCAAAAATATCAATATACTTACTGTTACCTGTCAATACATTTATGAAAATATCATGTATACCAGAAAAAACATAGGTTTATTTAAGACTTTAGGTCATAATCATAGTATTAGCACTAGAAATAGAAATAAGATTGCTATGCCCGCGTTCAGACTCAGTAAGGTTGCTCACTCTTTTATGGGAGTATGTGTTAGTTTTTATAATAAAATACCTAATGAAGCAACGGACCTACCAGAAAGGAGGTTCAAAAACTATGTCAAAAACGGCCTATTGAAGAAGTCATATTACAGTGTAAAAGAATATTTAGATGACAAAACTGCATGGTCTTTACCATCTCAGCGCACAGAAATCCAAAGAGGGGCGATGGACTGAGTCAGTACGTCTCTCCTCGGTGTATTTCCTTAGACTTAAGTAGAAATACATAACATTGTATTTTTAAGGCTCTGATATTTTAAAAGAGGTACGGGGGAGGTTTCTTGCCCTTCTTTGCTCCATCCCTAAGCCCACAACTTCCGAACGGGCGGTAGTATACAAAAATATTAATATTATATTGACGTTGACTAAGTAATATACTGTATGATTTTATGGTCAATAAAAATTTTGAACTGAACTGAACTACGAGCATTCTATGGAGTGTCCGAGGTGTGGTATAGGTAGATCTTCCGTGTTCAATACTAAACATTACGAATGAATTATAATGAAACGGGATTAACGGGAAATGTGGTTTATTTCATACATTCGAATAGAATATTCGTTTACTCTATTAGTCGGCGCTGCTTCCGACCTATATTCATAAATTATGTAGCGTACAAAATGTGGTCGGGTATATTCTGACCACGGGTGTATGTAGCGTACAAAATGTGGTCGGGTATATTCTGACCACGGGTGTATGTAGCGTACAAAATGTGGTCGGGTATATTCTGACCACGGGTGTATGTAGCGTACAAAATGTGGTCGGGTATATTCTGACCACGGGTGTATGTAGCGTACAAAATGTGGTCGGGTATATTCTGACCACGGGTGTATGTAGCGTACAAAATGTGGTCGGGTATATTCTGACCACGGGTACGGAGTACTATTATCTCTTCTGTGCCACGGGTTTAGTAAGCACCTTGTTGTTATTTGTTTTGTTAGTATTTATTGAAATCATAAATCTGAAATGCATTTCAAATCAGCACACAACAAATAAAGGGGTTTGGGTCAGGGCTTGAAACCGGTTTAAAAAATACCGGTTAATAGAGGTTTATAGAGGTTTTTAGAAAAAAAATCGCTCGGAGCGTAATTGAGAAGAGAGCGGTTAAAAAACCCAAATAAACCGGTTTAAGCCAAAACTGCGAAAGGTACGGCACGCACACACGCAGAGCAGGCAGGGGATAGGGGAAGGGCAGGTTTCAACTTGTTTAAACGCGTGCAATTTGCACTTGAACTTTGAAGCGTTAGTAATTGAACCTAGTGTTTCGTCTCGAGTTTTGGAAAAAAAGAAAATTAGTGACCCACAACTATATTTTCTTTCAAACATATTATCATTAGCCACCCCCCAACATAAGTCAGAGTCGAAAGACTATTTTCTTCATTTAAATTCGTGCTCAATAATTTAAGGTTATCGTTAAAAGACTCTATAGTAGAGGATATATTGTTGTTTAGAAATAATACACTATATAATAGATAAGTGAAAAATAAAACGATTTATTTAAATCATAACAATGAAATTAATATTACTATAATTTGTTATATGTATATGATATCTCGTATTAAATACATATATAGGTATAATGTCCACTTTTACGATTCGAAATTAAACTAATTTTGCTTAAAAATGACGTAAAAATTTGCTCAATCTCGAGATTTCTCGAATTTTAAAAGTGGCAATTACCTTTCCTTCTTTATTTAACTTAATCTGATATTGATACTTAATTGGTTTTTATTTTGTTTTTTGGCATTGTTCATAATTATAATTGAAACAAAAAGTAAACTTTAGAAAAAACCGACTTCCATAAAATCTATTTGATTAGATTGAGTTTAATACAAACTGTAACCCGGTATCCCCCCCCCCCCTTGGGGAATTAATTTTGTCAAATCTCATATCAGTGCTACCCCCTCACGCTACTAAGGAACCTCTGTACAAAGTTTCATGGCTCTAGAGCCACCGGTTCAGGCTATGCGTTGCCTGCCCGTCAGCCGCGCATTGTATTTGTACCTAGTATTGAGCAGTTCTGGTGGCCATATGTGGCTATCAGCAGTTCCGCATCACAATATTATGCTTACCGTGAGTAAATTCACGCGTTATTATTAAGAACACAAAAATCACTATAGGTCTGAAGAAGAGTTCCCTCGATTTCTCCAGGATCCCATCATCAGATCCTGACCCTGGTGTCAATGGGACCAATGGGAAGGTAAACCCTTTCAAACAAAAAAAAACCAAATCGGTCCATCCGTCTAGGCGCTACCGGGGCACATCCATAAAAAAAAAACATCCGGACGAATTGTAAACCGGAGGTCGGTTAAAAAAACAACAATTTTTTTCTTACGTGGACTCCGACCAAAATATTGTTAAACTGTTTAATTAGGTAAGCCGTAATATGTCGATAATATGGTGTAACAAAAAGGGGGTTTAGAGTTTCTTGGCTACATTTTTCATGTAAAAAATGTAGCCAAGAAGAGGGAAATAAAAAGTTATCAAATTTCAAGTAGAGCCAAGCTTCTAACTCTACACGCCTTAACTGTACAGCCCTAACTTCACAAACTATAACACCTTACTCAAAATATGTGGCTTGGCCGTTTCACTACCGTCAGATGAGCTTAAATTACAAAATGCAAGTAACGAAACGGCCAAGCCATAGGTGCTCTGCTGCTGATGAGGGAGGATGACTGAGAAGTTGGCTCCGAGGTGGTTGCAGGAATGCGTCTTCAGATGGCTGCGGAAGAAGTCTTCGGAAGGTAGAAGAAGGTTGCTGCGTGTTCAATGTCGAGGGTCACCAGTGAAGCGACGTAGGATCGATTGTCAGTTGTTTTTGCATTGTTGTGCGTTCTGTTTTACTGCTATGACATCTGTCGTGACTTCTGCCAACTGCTGAGTTCCTTTTTGCTAGCGCCATTCATCTTGTATGTCAGTATGTGGATCGCCTGATAGGTGACGCCACAATACAATCAGTACATTTAATTTTACGAGTTCTCATTTCTCCATCCCTGTTACATGTGCTAGTATATTCTTTTTGTCGTTCTACGTCAGGTTCGGACTGATTATCTTCATCAGTAGGCTCAGAATCACCTTTCATAACTCGCGTGCTGCAATTTGGTAGAGCTGCATCTGAATCTACCGTTTTCAACATACGACGCTTTTTCAGTGCTGGCAGTAGGGATTGTGATATTTCACAATCGTCTTGAGTCGATTCGGTATCATTTTCTACGTCTGGATCTGTAAATAAATATAAAGGAGAATGTTAAAAAAAACCCAGGCCCGGCGCAAACGAAACTTAACTCAAATAATTGGTATAATTGAGTAATAAAATAACCCAAGGGAGACATGATCCAAATCGATGGCTAAGTGCGCGAAATTGCTATTCGAGTTTTTACAGGCGTCATACTAATATTTATTTAATTAATATAATATTGCAGTTTAAAAGCGTAAGGTAGCGTAAGTTCTATGAAGTGATTATTACTATCGCATGCTGTAAGTTTCCATATGTCTCGCTCATACATTTTTTGGAGCTCGTAAATGTCTCTCGCTCTGTTCTAAGTAGACTCGGTCTATTTGTCGTAAGGTTACTATTACTATTACGTCGGTCTAATAGTTACGGGAGCAGGGGGCAAGGTATGATTCGTACAATAATTGATGCCCACTCAACCGCCCAACGGACGAACATACCCATTTTCCATACTTATGTTTTTTCATACCTTCATCTTGATGTGGGTAGATTGAAAATCGCGGGCCGTGGACTTTGACTTAACGACATGGTTTTAGGTGAGTGTTTTTTTTTTTATCAGAGCACGACATGTGAAAACTGCCCTGACCTAATTAGAGCCGATTTTTAATATAATTATGGTAAAAGTATTGTTAGTTCTATTAAAATATTAGTATGACTTCCTGTGAAAATTCGAATAGCAATTTCGCGCACTTAGCCATCGATTTCGACCATGTCTCCCATGGATTATTTTATTACTCAATCATACCAATTATTTCAGTTAAGTTTCGTTTGCGCCGGGCCTGGGTTTTTTTTCATACATTCGTAGCATTGTCCTTTATAAAAATATTAAATAATACCAACAGAGACTGACAACCTGTGTATGCAATTTGGTACAAAGAGGGCCCAGAAACGAAAGTACCTATACCTACCTTCTCTCTCTAGTTCTCGACATTTCTCGAGCTGGATTTTCCGGGAATTCTCGAGAACTAGGGATAGAATAAATTGAATAGAGCATGTAAAACATTATTAAATATTTCTGTAAAGCATTTAACAAGGATTTCTGAGTTTATGAGATTGATCATCAAACTTATAGCTTAAAAAGATAAAAATAAGAAGGATCAGTATTCCGTCTACAGGGTCAATGTAAGCAAAAAACTAAAAACTTACCCATTGTTGTTTGTTAGTTGCCAGTGGCAAAAGAAGACACGGCTGGCAGTGTCGGCACGGCAGCACGTAGCACCAGTGTAGTGAACATAAAAATTGTGTAATTTCCAATCGCAACATTGGTGGTGGGCGACCACTGGCGGCAAACATCAAAAAGATTTCGAAAAAACCGGTTTTACAGGTTAAAAACCGATTTATTGAACAAAACCTTTATAATTTTGCTCTTCGAGTAAAACCTTTATTTTTGGGGTTAAGGTAGAGCCAAACCTTTATGAAACGCTCCTCATGTACCTGAGCTGATTACGCTCTTTAAATAAACCGGTAAACAAGCCCTGGTTTGGGTAACTTTGTATGGACCATATTGGCTTCATTTTTAGGGTTCCGATCTTTAAAAGGAAAAAAATGTTCAGTTCAGTTCAGTTCAAAATTTTTATTGACCATAAAATCATACATATTACTTAGTCAACGTCAATATAATATTAATATTTTTGTATACTACCGCCCGTTCGGAAGTTGTGGGCTTAGGGTTGGAGCAAAGAATGGAACCCTTATTCCTATATCACTATCTCCTCCTCCTATCACTCACTCCTTCCTTTCACTTTGTCGTCAATCTGTCTGTCTGTCAAGACCTTTTATATCAAGAACGCGTAGACGTATCAAGCTGAAATTTATATCAATTATTAAAGTCTGTAGTTGCATATAGCTGTAAAAAAAACAACATTCTAGAACAACGCAATCGAACGGTACGACCGTTTATGCTGTATTTTTTTTGGATTTTCATAGTTATCGCAATGGACCCAAAACCTATAGGGTACTTTCCGTAGGCCTACAATCATGAAATTTGGCACAAGGCAAGGTCATATATATAGCACTAGTAAAGGAAAAGATCTGAAAACTGCAAATTTCTGCCTTTAAAAAACAATTGTTTACATGGATGACATCATACTTTAGTTCTTTTCTGGAAACCTTATTACACATGTTACGCTCTCTAGGAACCCTTGGTGCACGAGTCCTACTCGCACTTGACCGTTTATTTTTATTCAAGGCCACTTTACTTTTTATTCTTTAAAAATTCATAAATGGCCGCCAAAACTCCAAATCGACATACTCTAAAGAAACGTCAAAACGAACGCCGAGTTTACCCAAACTTCTTTATCCTTTGGTCGGTTTGGTCGTGAAGTAAGCACATTCATCATAGCGCATACTCACGACCGACCAGTATACATGAAATTCTTTCAAAAGGGTAAAAGCGGTTGTTTTGGTAAAAAAACATTATGGAAATAGGAAAAGTTCACGCCGCATTACACAGAGGAGTGCAAAATAACGTGAGATATAATACCGAATTCTAGCACGCTACGCGCTCAGAATTGAAATAGCAAACGAACGGCTCCCAATACCGCTAACACAATGACCGCTCAGTGACAATGACGCGACGACGGCGATCAACTAGTCTCAATAACTTGTCCTGTTTGTAACCCCTGAATAAATAAATAAATAATTGGACTGTTTTGGAATCCCTTTTAAATCCTTCATTTTCCTGGCAAAAAAACATGGCCCGCAATTTTCAACCTTATAACTGGGTAATAAAGTTCAAAACCTATGAAAACACAAACAAAAGAAAGTGGATGATGATAGAGGCAGAAGTGAGAAGGATTTAATCTCTAATTTGGCTGACGTAACAATAACCTATACTTTCTATCATTATTTGATAAGAATATATTCCCGAAGCGCCAAATAATTAATACCTAAATTTATGTTGTCGTCGTTTCAACGTCGAATTAAGGCGATTCGTCGAGTCATTTTGTCAGCGGAATTGGGCTCCAAGCAGTAGAGGCAGCCACCTGTGATATACCCATTTTCAATTTGCACGTCATGATAATAGCAGTGTGTGATGTGCATGCGAAGCATACAAACTTCAATTTGGCATCAAAAGGCTTGGATGAACAACGTCTTTCGTCAGTCGTCACTCGTCAGTCAAACTACTCGTACCTCGCGCGTGTACAATTATGATATGACATCATAATGTAGCACTTTAATTAGACATGTGTCGGAGTACAAAACTATCGTGAGGGAAAATCACAGTTAGATTTAAAGTTAAGTTAGTTCTAGCGCAGGCTTTCTATTATTTATTAACGGAAATATGCTAAAAAATGGCCAAGGGGACGAATCTCAGATTGGTGAAATTTTGTCACATTTGATGTTTACGTCACCAATCGATTTATATCAACTGTTTTTACGGTTAGGCTATTCTCAGACAGTCACTCTCTCGATACATCATCGCAAGATTTCGTTCGACTCATATCGGATGCTTCGAGGCAGTAGACATTGACAATATCTGCTCATAGCTGTCATGTCATTATTGTTTGTTTATTTTGTGTTTTTTTTTAAACGTAGCGAACAACAATCACAGGTTAATAAAGAGTTAGGAACAGATGGGACACTGTACAAAACCATTCAACTAAAAAGCGACTCTTGCTACAACGCAACAAAGTACAATTCATGTGTACATGTTACACTTCGTTTATTTACCTAAAAGTTGCCTCTCTTTCTGTCGCGTAACTATCCTCGTCTGAAGCGGACCGTAAAACGGTTGTCTCTTGTGACAAATAAAAGAACTGAATATTTACTTACCAACTACGAACCAATTACTATTATTCTAGATTTGTGAACAATAACATTTATAATATTCCGGCCTGCCACAACTCAGTTCAATGAAACACTTTACTCCATGAACCTCAATGGTGAAAACAAAACTCTTCTTTTTTATTTTCGTCAATGTCATTATATGTAATGTCAGTCATTCATCACAAACAACGGTTATATACGTTCGGTTATAGTACGAAAATGTTTTCTGTTTTTCATTGGAAAAGAGCTAGATGTTACTTTAGATAGTAATTCTTAATTAATAAAACTTTAATACATATTAATAAATGAGTTATTGCTTAGAGACTGGACAATTTAATATGATAATTATAGAGATATTTTAACACAATCGAGAATATTTAAGAAAATGGAACTTTTCCTGTTTTGCTCTGGGGCCTAATGCTGCTCTGAGAATTTCACTTATATTTCATTACTATTCCATTGCAAACACCCAAAATGGCGTCATTTGGTATTCTCCTAAATTATTATCCTCCTTGATTGGTGTTTGCAATGGAATAGTAATGAAATAGTAATGAAATATAAGTGAAATTCTCAGAGCAGCATTAGGGCCCTGTTGTGGACTCTTGACCTGAAAAGATATTTCGTTTCTACTTTGATGTTGTTATCCAAGGTCACTTAGAAGTTTTGATGCATTGTGATATTTCTGTGCGATAAAGATGACATGATAACTTTTCGAATTAGACTTTTTTTCGAAAAATCTGAGAATCGTCCCCCGGGAACAAAACCTTTGACTTTGAAGTTCACACATACACATAACATGGCATGGGCAACTGTGCCCACTTTCAGCCAGTTATTCAATACATACAATATAAATTAGTTTTTCGAGTTTAGAAGAACTAAACTTCTCTTAAGTATTTGAACATCTAACGCGTGAGTGAGGCTAAACGCTTGAACTTAAAATCTTTAATTAAAAGCTTTTAAAAGTTTCCCACTGGTTCCACAAGTTCCCACTTTGTGATTAAATTGTGGTTGTTGATCGATCATTATGGGTTTGTTCTGTATTTTGGGTCATGGAGGGTTGCCTTGTCACCAGCTTGTCGGCCTTCGTAATATCAGCTGCACAAATTACAACAAATATCGTTAGCTTTTATCTACTTGGGTCCTCGTCGTTGGACGATTGAGCAATTATAAATTAGTGTTCGGTATGCGTATTACAGTCTATACTTTTATTAAATAATTCCTTGCCAAAATCGTAAGTAAATGGGTTGCCATACAAAATGTCATTTTGTCTAATAGTAGATTGCAATTTTGATAAAAGCGGCACTTTAAAATTTAAGTTATTGGTATTTCAACAGATAAAAATCGAATTATTTGCCTGATTCAACAAAGGTACCTACTTCAAATAAAATCGTAAGGATAAATATTTCATCAAGATTTTTAGTAGAATTTATGATCATACTAGATGAAAACCCGGCTTCGCTCGGGCTCGGGTAAAATGTGAATGTGGGTACAAAATGAAGGTAAGTAGATATTTCTGTAGTTATCGGTTCTCAAGGAATATTAAAGGCAAAGCAAGTCATAGATTCGTTTAGCATCGTTCATTGTGTTTAATAAATATTGTAAATTAAAACTACAAATGTTTTTACTTAAATAACTTTAATTTAAAATCAACCTTAAAATAAACGAACTTTAATTAACAAAACAAATAGTTTTTAAGGTTTACTCTCGGTAAACCTCTGTTATAAAGCACCCAGTCTTTTATTTACTTTGGAAGGTAAGTATGGTTAATTACACAATAAAGAACAACATTTTTACTACAACAACAACATTAGAACAACATTATCATACAATTTATCTATACAGGGTAACATTTAATTAGCTGACCATATTTTGGGGAATGATAGTACCTATCATTATGAACAACTTTCCCCAAGGAACGTATGGTCGCAAAAAACATTTTTTTTGGGTCTCCCATAGTAACTTGAATTCAGCTGATCGGGGCAATGTACTGGAAGACGAAAAGTTTTTTTCATTTGTGACTATGTTTCATGGGGAAAGTTGTTCATAATGATGGGTACTACCATTCCCCAAAATATGGTCAGCTAATTAAATGTCACCCTGTATGTATACATTTTTCGTTAAATATTTATCACCTTATTATGGTATGGTATTAATCAGTCTTTTTATTTACTTTGGAAGGTAAGTATGGTTAATTACACAATAAAGAACAACATTTTTATTACATCAACAACATAAGAACAACATTATCATACAATTTCTCTATATGTGAATACAACATTTTTCGTTAAATATTTATCACCTTATTATGGTATGGTATTAATCAGTCTTTTTATTTACTTTGGAAGGTAAGTATGGTTAATTACACAATAAAGAACAACATTTTTATTACATCAACAACATAAGAACAACATTATCATACAATTTCTCTATATGTGTATACAACATTTTTCGTTAAATATTTATCACCTTATTATGGTATGGTATTAATCAGTCTTTTTCTTTACTTTGGAAGGTAGGTTAGTACTTACTGCTTTTTAATCGGGTCTATTACGATTCATGAGATGCAACTCTGAGACGACAGACGGAGAAAAATAAAGCGAAGCCTTATTAATAGGGTCCCGTTAGCACCCTTTTGCATATGGGACCTCAAAAGTAACGATATTGCATACACAAATCTATTTAGTGGCATTTTTAGAACCATTAAACTGATGATACAACGTGGTTAATCAGGGTTACATTTCCAGCAAGGTATGTATTTAAACGATCAATTATTTGTATCCGTTCAGTATTTGGCTATGTATTATTATTTGTTTATTGAAACCCTTACCGAGTATGATGCTGTCACATTCGACACATCGACTGCACCATTGCCATTGTTTGCAGTTTCTCGCAACAAAATATTTGCGAGAAACTGCAAACAATGGCAATGGTGCAGTCGATGTGTCGAATTTTACAGAAATTGCATGCCACTGGAAGTAAATAAGTACTTATTGAGTCTTACTTACAATCCACAGAAGAAAACATACAACCAAATTCACACAGTTACTCACCATCTTTACGAAGAGCCCTTCGTTGCATCCATTTTCCACAATTGTGGCAATGTTTGCCAAATGCAAGGAGATTCGGCTGCAAATGCAAAATGTTATGAAAGACCACGCTGAAAGAATGCGATCTTGCCTGGCACAAATGAAATACTTACGATTTTCGGCATAATATTATGTTTCTTGCACTCAATTCAATTTTTCACTGGCTTCCTCAATGATTCTGGCTTCTGCCAACAGAAATGTGATTACATTCTCTGTGACAGAAATGAATGGCACGGTATTTTGTCTGTGAACTATGAATCGGCATTTTCTTCTATTAAAGCTACATCCACACTATCGTTCCGCACGTTTTTGTTGGGATACCATGCTTAAAACGACCATTATAGCTACATCCACATTTCCTTCGGCATGTTTTTGTTGGGAAACTATGCCTAAGACTACCATTAAGCTACATCTACACTATGTACTAATCGTATACAGAAAAGGAACATGAATGCAACCGCAAATAAACGCAGTTTACCGGTTTCTAACCCAGAAGACATGTGTGAAGAGACCATTGTCTATGGCTCTAAGTTACGTGGCCAATATGGCGCTTGCGATTTGTCTGTTCAGTAACATTAGAATTTAACAAAATACTCGACAATCCGAATTTTGCGGATATATGTTGTCGACTCGAAATCTATATTTTTTTATGTTTTATTATTCAGGTAAGGTTTTGATTGAGTCTACCGTACCCCTCGACGGAATTATTAATATAGATTGCACTAGTAACCCTTCAGATGTGACTTGATGTTGAAGGTTTGTTTACAGGGCGGCGCCAGTTCGCAGACGCAACTTAATGTCTAAAAGCGGTAGTTTCACCTGTCACCGCAAGCCAAAGTATTGTTGGAAAGCGCATCTCCAATAGACAATGACACGTGTTACTTTGGCTGACGTATATTTGGTAAACTTTTTGGCAAGGAAT
Source organism: Argyresthia albistria (assembly GCA_963457715.1). Lineage (NCBI taxonomy): Eukaryota > Metazoa > Arthropoda > Insecta > Lepidoptera > Argyresthiidae > Argyresthia > Argyresthia albistria. The sequence goes on from OY735262.1 coordinate 9,550,670, forward strand.
TATAAATACAAGTTTAATAGAGAATTAACTATTGACAGCTAAAAACCTATATCTCTTTGGAGATTACATATTTTGTTGTAAAATAATAAAGCGTGTAATTTCAGTTTATACCACAATTCATCTCGAATTGCAAAAGTTGTTTTTAAATGTGGTTGTTTTCACGCGGCTAAAACATTGAACTACTATTACTAGCGTATGGAACCGACATCGCGAACAAATTTTTTGCGCCATGCGTTGAGGTTCATGAACCTCAACGCGTTTAGTTGCTCGCCGCCTCTCCTACGGAACGCACGTCGACACGGCGAAAAAATATAAGTCGAAAATGCCAACTTGCGTGCTACGATACTGTCGCAATTCAACAAAATGGAAGAAAAAAGATAGTGGCGTCACTTATCATCGGTAAGTAAGCAAAATATCAACTAAATCCAACCCAAAACTAATTTTCTACATTTTTTCTACTGCACCCGACTTCTGTTTAAAAACCATAGATTATAAAAGTGAACCGTATACAGATAAGATACACGTATGTACTAATGGTGGTACGAGTGAGTACTTCACACATCGGAATTCAGAATGGGGCTTGTGATGGGATTCTACCCAGGAATAATTCCATTGTGGAATTCCAACGTCAACGTCACAAATAATTCCAATAACGTCACACCTAAATGCGAAAGCGCAATAGTTATCTACCTAACCATTTTCTTACTTAGGTAGGTTATTTTATTACATTTTGTAATAAACTGCACTCAAATGATGTGATTTAGGTACTAAAGCAGTGTCACTTCTGCGATGTACAATCTATACGTGCGCTCGCCCCGCCCGCACCCCGCCCCCCGCTTCCCACGTGATCAAGTAGCGACACGCATTTTGTTTGAGACAGCGCCTCTATACGTAGTAATGGTAGCTCAATGGGCTAAAAACAGATCAAGCTAAAGCTAAAGTAGCTGAAAAAGGAAAAACTTATCTAGTCTTAAAACTAAACCACGAAATATTCTAATCTAGCAAAGGATACGTAAAAGGGCGTTATTGTATATATACTTAGGCTGTGTGACCCCTATTACTCGCATGGTGCCCCGTGTCTCGCATACACAGCACGCATTAGACCAATAAAGTCGATACCCAATATTCAGGCCTTCATGTACTGATACAGGCTATAGCCCGACAGTGCCTGCGATTTGGGTAGCGACACGAACTTATCTAAACTAATTAAAATTCTGTGTTTGAAAATGGATTCTGTGGCCACGACGGATTTAGGTTGTCAGTTTAGTGGCATGTTTAGTGGTTTGGAGACCTCTTAATTCGACCCCAGTGTTACGCAAACGAAAGCAAGATCAGCTGACAACTTGCTAAGCTCTTAATTAAACTCTTGTTACATGCGGTCGAGGCTGTGCTTATTATAACGAAATGTATCTGAAGTTGTCGCACTATACACTCACTCACTTATTAATAAAAAGGTTTTAATCACGTCACGTGTCACGCGGCCAGTTCAGGGGGCAGTAATTGCTCCAGCTCAGAGAAATCTGTAAAAAAGACAGCAACCAATAGATATTGCTGAGATTTTTCTCTCATTCAGTTGCGATGCGACTATACATTTGTATCTAGCACTCAGACATTCACATCATACACACACACAAACACTTACTTATAAATTACCCCCTTTTTCTCTTTGTTTTAATTAAGTTTACTACCATAGTATGGTTTGCCTTAAAAATGGAAGCCTTTAATTGGCCTATGTTTAGTTTAAGTTCTCTTCTAATATTATTTTTAACTGCGGCTTTGTTAAATAAATAAATAAAAACTCCGGGAGTAAAGTTAATCCGGGAGAGCTAGAGAGCTGTTTAGCTCTGTCCCATAGTTACTCCAAGATTAACTTTAGTCCCGGAGCATAACTTTTTATTTATAAGGGGGTTGATAACTTACCTACCTATAGTTCCACGTGACTATACCGTGTTATATGAGGAAATTCGCTAGTGCTGCTCATCTGCGGAAAATCGTTTGACGAGACAAGCGATGGTCTTACTTGCGCGGAGACTCTGTTGATGAAATATTCATGAGCAACTAACTTAAATAACTTAACTCTGTTTATTATTATTTTTTATGTTGCCGATTTGGTGACCCAATGCTGATAAAGACCTACCTTGAATCTACACGACCTCGGGCCACCCATAAAGTATTACCTACGTGTCAGCAATGGTTAATTGACTATCACTATAAAAATATTGCGAAGCTCCAAGTCTTAAGACGATCGTGTACTCGCAAGCTTCCATACAAAAAGCGTTAACGTTTTCCACCCCCTAAACCTTGTCCGATTTTCACAATTTTTTTACATGTTTGAGATACTATGGAAAACTATGCTCGTACGTTTTGATTTTTTTGAAATATTAGATATTTTAGGAAATATAAGAACATAACCCAGTCCATATAAAAATATAAGTTCCAATATTTCCTAAAATATCTAATATTTCAAAAAAATCAAAACGTACGAGCATAGTTTTCCATAGTATCTCAAACATGTAAAAAAATTGTGAAAATCGGACAAGGTTTAGGGGGTGGAAAACGTTAACGCTTTTTGTATGGAAGCTCGCGAGTACACGATCCTCTTAAAAACAATTTATTTCTATAAGGCAAGCGTATCAGCTGTTCTACTACGAGAAGTTGCATTCACTTTCATTTTCGGAGGCTACGTACTGTATCGTGTTTTGTAAAGACTATAATTGCAATGTTATAGTAAACTTGACTTGAATGCAATCGCATGAAAACGAATCAATATGCCGCGGTCACACACCGAATTCCACAAAACAGTATTCAAATAATTCGAATGAAGCTGAACCTAAACCATGGGTTGTTTCTATATCACAACATTACCTTTGAAATTAATATTTGAAGAATATTAGCCAACTAAAGAGCACACATTTAACACATTTCTGTTGTAAATTGTAGTCACATCCCCAATCGCAACACCTTTCACGGGTATCGCGATAGATGTCAAGAAATATAGATTGGAGCTACAGCATACCTTGAAAATTGCGTCTGTGGAAAGGTACAATAAATGCCTCTGACATTTGTCGTTATATCAGACACGACCACTTTGTTAGTGCGATTTTCCATTAGACTACAGAGAAGGGCCACAGCTTTCATGGTGAAATCTAATTTACCATTTAACGCGTCGACGAGTCTCCGGAATTTTATTGCACTAGCCATGTTTTAGATAGTTAGGTACATCAAATTCGCGCAAATTCTGTACCTATACTGCGTTTTCCTTATTTGTCCAATTTTTAAACTAACAAACCAAAAACTGTATTTTCTAGGGAAGGGAATTATGATGTGAATGATCTGCCGAGATCTAATAGAATTTAATGTTGAATAAATGAAATTATTTCATATTTTTATTAATGAGTTTTCAATTGATTTAACTTGTAACTTTTGGACAAATTAGAATGGATAGATAGACCATACGGTACTTATATAAAAGTTTCATCTAAGCTCTAAAATCTTGCTAACTCTTGATAATCACGTTGATGTTGAAAAAAAAAAATGCAAAAAAAAAATGTAAATCCGTTATTGGCTAAAGTTAAGATTATTTTCCTTGTCTTACTCATCTGTATTAGCTGTGGATTTTTTTAAGATCAATAAATAAATAAATAAATAAATAAATCACTTTCCCAACAACGCTCCATCAACCCGCACTGAGCCAGCGTGGTGAAGTATGGCTCAATCTTACTCATGTTCTGGTAAAGGTCCCTTGGTACTTGGTAGAGACATTAATAGGCTTTATTTATTACTACTGAATTTTTGCAAACACTTGTCTCCGAGAGTCAAATCCGCGCGCGTTCTTGATTTGCAAGAAATGAAAGTACTTAAATATTTAAGTGTCTCTATGTCCTTCCAATACAATTCACGTGCTGGTTTTACTTATACCGATACCTTCCCCTTTAATGGGGGAAATAACAATAAACAAAGAGGAGTTTGATGATTCTGGCTAAACTGTCTGCGATTATTTTATAATGCAACTTTAAAACCCTCTGACTGACAGTCGGGCTGGCCACTAGAGTCTGTTCCAAGTTTAAAGTCCTCTGGATCAAAGCATTTCCTTTGACAATAAAGACTTCGACAAAGTTACTATTTGGTGAAACGCACTCTAGTCCGACAGCCCTTCATCAACTCGCACCAAGCCACCCTGATGGAATATGACCAGTGCTGGTATGACTCAGTCTTACTCATGTCCGTGTAAAGGCCTGTGCTTTCAAAAGTAATCGCTCGCTACTTACGTATCGCTTCATGAATAAGAAAGCCATTCCAAGATAGGGTCAACTATTGCTGGCCATTTTATTGTCGACTTATGTTGATTTGTTGATTTATATGGATCTAATATCATAAAAAAACGAATCCTGAAGGGTGCCAGTAATAGATTATACAAGTGGAAAATATTTTTCAGTTCCAGTGACTGCGGAAATAAATTAAAATATAGAAATGTTTATAGGAAACCGGTTTTTATTAGTTCCTCGTCGCCCCAATTCTTACAATTTCATCTTGATATTTATCGTTTCTTACTTTTCTTGCATAATACGCAACATTGCGCAGCCTCTAAATCGAATCTTGTACTTTATAGGAAAGGAAATTGGGTATTTCGAAGCACGTTTCTGCTGAAAATATTTCAGAATTATATTCCCTTTTTGTTATCTCGCAGTTCCATTCAAATTCATACTCGTAGTACTTCCTAAACTGTCAATTAATACTTGACATTCTGACTAGCTGTTGTCTGCAAATTTAAAGGATGAAATATTAATTATCATAATCTATACTTGGAAAAGATAAACAAACTGTACGATATCAAATTAAAACGCGCACAGGGCGTCGCCTAGAACAAGCTAGCTGAACAAAATTATTTATCGATGTCTTGATGTTGATTAGCGTTGATTATAATGTTTTTTAAAAGAAAAAATAACTAGTTTCGTCCCCAGCAAAATAAAATCGAAAAGTTTAAAATATATTTCCAGTATGTTACAGATAGGTGTAGTCATATTTCAAGAGGTTGTTAGGGACATCATTCTGAAAAACTTTCACTATGAAACCGATTTGATCAGAGCAACTTTATTTTTCATTTCTCCATACCTAGGTTTACCCGGCTTCCTAGCTTTACCCATAACATAACACACACACATACACTATCACACCATTTCTATACGGGGTGACAAAGGCACAGCCGTGCCCGCTTTGAAGCAGATTTCGATGCCTTGCAACAGTTAGCGTTGTTAGCAAGCAGGCAGGTTGCAACGTGAGTCTGCCTTTTACATTGCAATCTGTTGTTGCAAGGTAAAAAATTGCAGCAACAGATTGCTTGTCAGATTGCATCCTGAGTAGGGCCTTTAAAAGTTCCTCTAAATTACGAATACTCGTGTCATGAAGTATCATTACGTGCATACGGGTTAGTTTGTAGCCGCCATCGACGTAAAGTCCCCCGCAATTGAGTTAAACAACAATCTAAACTTATCCGGCCTTGAGGTAACTCTGTTGTTTGTTTGTCCAGTGCAGGTGCTGTTGGATATGTGCTGTCGCTTGCACGCAGGGGCTATAATAATGCAGTGGTGTAGGTTAGGTACATTGAGTGCGACTTTACCACTCCATCGAGTGTGCCACCTAGCAGGAATGACGTTACTAAACCAGGTGCACAGTTAACTCGATTCTAGTTAACTTTACACCACGCTGGAGTGCAGGAATTACGTCACAAATCTAATTGTTAATTTTACGAGGTTGTACTGGCAATTAACAATATGTCGGCAGCATAAACTACATCTAACTAACTAAGCCAACCTACAGGCTATGTTGATTCAAAAGCTGAAGACTTATTTTTGGTATCTGGAATTTTAATGTTTTTTGTGGTTTAATCCCCCAATTGGTGACTGCGAGGCAAAGCCGAGCGGTAGCTTACCTTTAAACGAGGAATATTTGTATGTAACGATATATGTTTTGAGTTCTAGAAAAAGGCGCTGTAGTTTTTGATGAAATTTGCAGTTTAGGGATTTTTGGGGGTAAAAAATCGATCGAGCTAGGTCTCATAACTGAAAAATCGCGTTATTACCAAGTTTTCATACTTTTCTCATACCCGTGCAATAGGATTGACAATTTCACTTTAGCACAATAAATAAATTAATAAATAAGGCATAAATTCCAATGACGAAAAAAAAGTAAGCTAACTCATTGCGACCTCGGATCACGTGACACTTTTTAGCGCATCTTCGGAAAATTCACACAAAAAGGTGTCGCTCTGATAAGGTCGTATCTAAGTTCATCATAATGTTATTCAACCCTTCTTGCTTGCTATAACCACACAGGTACAAAATGCCTGTTTGCTTCTCGTTTGCAGGTGTTCCAAAACAGAGCAGTATATTAATCGATGTTAATGTAGTCTGATAACATACTCTAAGGAACGCAATGTGATTTTACTGTTTTGTTCTGCAATAAAATAAATAAATATTATGTTTTATTGTGTTTGTACCACCAAGCGCCGAGCAAAGCTCGGTTCCCAGATATTTATTTTTAAAACAACAACCTCTCATTGACCCAAATTGAAAAGTAATTTCATTTCATAATACCATTGCAATAGCATGGACGTTTTACTATCAGATCATTGGGATTTTGGCCGTATTTACACAGGCATTAAGGACACAATTATCTCACTGCGCTACTGCTATTTATGTTACGAGTTTAAACCCTGCATTTGGACAGGTACAACTTCGGGAAAGAGATCGTGAGATAAGAGGTTTAAGTCTAGAGCCAAATCCCTGACTTTTGTTATTCCAGTTTCCCTGTAAAAACCTTTTTATTGCAATAATAAAACGAGTCGGTGGGGCGTTTCGTAAATGCTCGAGAAGAAATGAACTGCCGAGTTTATTTGTTCTTACTACATTTCAGGGAGAGGCTAATCTACTGCCATGCCTGTTTAAAAATGCTGCTACAAAGTACATATGCCAGGAAACGTTGTAATAAACAAAGGCACTACTATAAGTACTATATTATAGCCCAGCGGGACATTTATCACAAGAAGTTCTTTGTAAATGTAGTTAATATTTTCAATTAATCGGCTCGCTCGCGTTAAAACACACGTGAAAAATTTGTAGAATATAATCTTATCAGACTTTAAAACAGAACTACAGAATACAGATTGTCCTAGAATCAATGATATTATTACAGTCATTCGTGAAATCTGATTCAGAACCATACTGGCTGAGCTCTCATTTTTCCAAATGATACTTATTACCTCGCCCAGTCCCTTTTGAACGACGTCATCATCTCTGCCATTATAATACTGATCGTGTGTTTTTATGGACGAACAATAAAAAGAGCCGATCAAATGGAGGAGCGAAATTCGCGAATTTCACGAGTAATTAGGAGCGTTTTCATTGTTCTACTAATCGCTTCCCGGGCTTTGTAGGAATGTCGTAACAACGATTCGATATACTCGTGTGTATTTACTGCTCTTTTGTTTAGCAGTCAAGTTTGGTAAGTAATTGGTACTTGTACAATGTCATCAGGCCGTCATAAAGATAAGCCAAGCTAAAGATATCCAACTTATCCATACAGAAAAATACAGTTTTAAGAAGTTTTTCGGGACATAAATATCAATATCAATATACTTTATTGCACACAACAATTAAAAATGGAAATAACATGTACAAAGGCGAGCTTATCTCTATCAGGAGATTTCTACCAGCAAACCCAGGATGAAAAGGAGAAATAAATCAACAATAGGTAGATCCAAGTGTACAACATCAGACATCAGACATCCTCCTGGAAAACTAGAAATGTTGCTTAGAATAATGTCCTTAATCTCCCCTTGACATATATTTCTGTTACATCCTGATTAGTAGATAAGTAGGTATATGGGCTCAACTTGCCTTTGTCATACCTTATGCGTCAGCTATCCCGTATGGCGACAAATGTGACGACATGTTCATCATAACACAACATAGCGTCACACATATGTACATACGGGGTAGAGGAACAGTTGTATAAAAAAGTTCTACACCATTCACAAAATAAAAGGCCCGTTTTGACAGTTCACGCCCATGAAGTTTAAACCCCTAAAGCGTAGGTAATAGAAGCGGTTTTCTAGGTGCAACTTGTACGCTTTGCTTGTACGCAACAGTTGGCTTTTATTACCTACGCATAAGGGGTTAAAACTTCATGGGCGTGAACTGTCAAAACGGACCTTTTATCAACCGACTTCAAAAAAAGGAGGAGGTTCTCAATTCGACCCGTATGTTTTTTTTTTTTTTTTTCTATGTTTGTTACGCGATTGCTCCGCCAATTATGAACCGATTTGAACAAATCTTTTTTCGGTGTATAGGTAATACCTCAAGGGTGGTCCCATTGACACCAGGTCAGGATCTGATGATGGGATCCTGGAGAAATCGAGAGAACTCTTCAAATATTATAGGCAGACCTATAGTGATTTTTGTGTTTTTCATAATAACTCGTGCAAATGCACATGGTAAGCATAATATTGTGATGCGGAACTGCTGATGAAGACCACATATGGCCACCAGATCTGCTCAATACTAGGTAAAAATACAATGCGTGGCTGACGGGCAGGCAACGCATAGCCTAAACCGGTGGACCTAGAGCCATGAAACTTTGTACAGGGGTTCCTTAGTCGCGTGGGGTAGCACTGATATAGCATTAATTCCCCAAGGGAGGGGGGGATAAGGGGTTACAGTTAGTATTAAACTCAATCTTATCAAATAGGGTTTGTGGAAGTCGGTTTTTTCTAAAGTTTACTTTTTGTTTCAATTATTATTTTGTAAAGAGTTTACAAAGACACAATAAACTGGCAGATTTATAAATTAAACGTGGTAAGAAAAGGGATTCTCCGACCACAAAAGGCCTTGAAAATAAAATTGATTTGATAGCAGACCATAGAGTTCATCCTCACAAAGACAATAGCAGCGTGATAGTGACGTCTCACAAGCAGATGTTCCAATATTTCCGACCAAGCTCGATCCCGAACCTTTGTTCTAAAAGCTTTCCACTTGGCCGCCCAACGCAGATCCCGCCCGCCCAAACAATTTTGCTGTGACGTGATGAAAATTCACCTCCCACAGTATTTCGTAATATTTATTCTAAAACCTGGTTTATATATGTACGTAACTGTGAACTATAGTCTTTCCATTCTATTAATAATATTTTAATTTATTGGTTTCAGTTTCAACCTCAAAATTGTATTTTACCGATTATTTGTAATCTGTGGCACAATCGTAGTAATCGTTGTGTGGCACATCACTATAATAAGGGGGTGGAACCCGTCCATGAAGTATTTTTAGGGTTCCGTACCCGAAGGGTGCCAAACGGGACCCTATTACTAAGCCTCCGCTGTCCGTCCGTCTGTCCGTCCGTCTGTCTGTCCGTCAGCGGGCCCTCTAGAACGAACCGTTCGTTATAGCTAGAAATAAATGGGGGTGTAGGGAATGAAAGCGAGCATAAAATATGCTATTATGTAACGAAACCAAAGAAGAAAAAAAACGCGTTTTGTAAACAAATGCGAGCAGGTTAATGATTGATTTAGGAAAATATTGCGAGGAAAAAGTACCTATACTACTAAGAAATAAAACGATGTGAAAAAACGCGTTTGTAAACAAATACGATCATAAAAGTCGCTACCAAGAAATAAGAAGACCAGGAAATTTTGAAAATGGGATATTTTGTGACTAACAATAAGGGCGAAAGGAAAATTAGAAGCAATATAAATATATGTTTTACAGCAAAGGTAAAGGAAAACGTCTGAAAACTGCAAATTTCTGTCTTTCTGCAAAAAATATTTGGTTTAGTTTTTTATGTGGAAACCTAACTACACCAGTTACGCTCGCTCCAAGTGTGATTGGAACCCTTGGTCCACGAGTCACTCGCACCTGACCGTTTATTTTATGTGAATATGTTACGTAGTACCTAATTTACAAAAACATTTTAATCCTCTCTACACACGTTACAAATTATTTAATGTTTGCAAGATAATTCAGGTGAATGTTATCCCTATGAAAATATCGTGATTTCAAAGACTATGTTGTTTAATGTAATTGGTCTGTTTACTAAACAACACTTTAGTTAAATTAGAAAAAGCTTTCAAGCGGCATTTACAGTTTGCTTTTTGTTTTCTTTGCTGTAGTTAGTTCTTTACCTTTCGTAGAGTAAGTATATGGTTTTACAGTGAGAACTTGATGCGAACTACGAGAGTTTTTATATAAACAAACAAAACAGCATCCTTTGTGAGTGACAAGACAAGGCACTGTTTTTCTGGAGTATAGTCATCTTGGCAAGGGACGTCTCTTGATAACCTTTGCGTATTTTATTATTATAACCATATTTGCGTGCAAGTGAAGTGCCCGACACTATCTAAGCGAATAGACTTTAATTTAATACTCTATTTTTCATGACAGGAGCCAACAAACATTATTACTATTTTAATAATGTTAATTTTAATAACCTTATCTTGATGACATGACCTGTCATGTCTGGCCAAATGTGTCCGTATTTGAGATGTCTTGAAAGACCTTAGAAAATTCTTTTAGAATCAAACTTTTGCTTTTCGCACTATGCAGGACCAACAATAATGTTTGCCGTCGCATCTGAGATATCTTTACTAGGAAGATATTGAATCTATAAGTCTCTGGAATTATTTATTTCCCCATAGCGACTCAAGGCGAGAAACTTGCAGAGGCACAATCTCAAATAATAACCTCAGATAAATTAATATCGAGTACTGTCACCTCACTTGATCACAAAATAGTATTTTTCAGTCGGTATTTTTTTGTATATTCACAAACTAAGTATGGATATTAAGTTTAATGGTCTTCAAAAAACTACTCACCCACAGAAATAAGAAATAAGAATGCATGGTGTATTTGCCCATTTTGTTTAAAATTATTCTCTTTTGTAATTTATTCATTCACAAATTAAGTTGTTTTGAAAACACTATAGCATTTAAATGCTGTACCTGAACGTAAATACCAATTTGTTCTCATTTTCCTGAACAGTATCTGGTAAAAAATTAGGAGATGATTTAGCAACTTCTAATATACATTACCTATGAGAACAAAGTGTGTGTGCGTTTCAAATCTTTTGTCGTCTTCCGAAGTTTACTCAATAACTATTATTTTGAATTGATAATAAATAACAAATACTACTGCAGAATTGTAAAAAACGGGCCAAGTGCGAGTCGGACTCGCGCACGAAGAGTTCCGTACCATTATCTATATAAACAGCAAAAAAAACATGTCTGTTGAATGGGAGCCCCCTTAAATATTTATTTTATTCAGATTTTTTGTATTTGTTGTTATAGCGGCAATACATCATCTGTAAAAATTTCAACACTTCTAACTATCACGGTTCATGAGATACAGACGCCTGGTGACAGACGGACTGACAGACGAACAGCAGAGTCTTAGTCAGAGTCCTATTAGGGTCCCGTTTTACCCTTTAGGTATGGAACCCCAAAAAATGAGAATTTTTCCTTTTACAGCTTGAGCTGAAGGCCGCCATATTAAAATTTTCCTAATAGAGAATAAGTAATAAGAGAACAACTCAAGGACTTGAAACATCACAAATCAAATCATTCAACTGAAATAATTACAGCCCTCGAGATTTGATATTGCTTTCATGATTGAATTTCAAATGTTGGTGATCAAATAAAGACAAATAAATCAGTTGTACAAACTTACTCATGTGTTTTGTTTATGTGAGGGTCGGTGGGTGTCACAATGGGTGTCTCAATAATTTATCTTGATGCTGAGACGCAGGAGGCAGCATACCACGCAGTGCAGATTGGCAGACATCTTTTGTTCGACGTACGGGTTTGCTCTGTCTTGCATGTGCAAACGCTGGGCACGGCCCATCCCCATAAACCGTCCCTCGTCTGCGATATCCCGTACGGGGCGGATGAGGCACATTTGCGCCCTCGGTTATTAGCCAGCCATAGATACAATATGTTTTCAGCCCCTAGGAACTAACTATCGCAGCCGATCGGAGAGCCTGATCTCAAACATAGATAACGTTCGTTAATATGATTCCAAATGAATGAAACGGTAAACGGGAACAGGAAAACATAAAAATTGAGTTACAATAATCGGGTCGTTACTTCTGCTAGTTTGTCCCGCACAAGACGAGAATTTGTAGCAAACATAAGTATGCGACAACAAAACTTTTACGCTACAATTTACAATTCGTGTCCTTTGTCGTATTGAATACGTATTTTATGTCATTGCGCCAAAAACTTGTACTGATAGAATAGGCTTGTGGCCAAGGTAATCCAATAAATCTAGGAACAAGTCTTAAGTTGATGCATTATGCACAAAATGGCTTGACATTCTCAGAATTGTATATTTCCAGCAGATATATATTATAAAGTCAATTTAGTGCAAAAAGAGACAGCATTTGATGGCACTTTTACATGACGTCATTCTGTTGTTATTTCATAGAACTCAGGACCAAAAGTTCCGTTTTGACAGTTCATAAAATGTATCTATTTTGACTTGACAGGCCACATTGTACACTTATTATTGTATAGTTTTGAGGCATAGAGCCCAGGATTCAGAGTGCCGTGACCTAGTTTCCATATTACGAGTCACATAATATAATATTATAGTATCTGTGGAGTCACGTGACACACCCTTCCCTCAACACTGTTTCTCCAGCTCTACCTACGATCCTCGGATCGGAAACTTTGCATTCATGATGACGCAGCAATAAATTGTTCATGTTACGTAATGGCAGCAGTACGGCGATTGGTAAAAGGCCCCTGACCTATTGGGAGGTAGCAAATAATGGCGAGCGTTTGGCGTTTCTTTCTCTACGACTTGATCATCATCATTCTTTATGGACAGCTTGTTTCCGCCCCCTATCCTAGAAATGAGCTTCCGTTTTGCCAACATTATCTGGAATAAGAGTTTCCTTTAACCTCGATCGTTTAATTTAAGATCTCGTGAATTCTCCATTCCACATCTTTTGGATAACGATTAGGATAATCAAATATAAAATTGGAAACATCCTGTCCATCCTAGGTTTGCTGGAAGAGATCTCTTATTAGAGATAAGCTCGCCTTTGTACATGTTTTTTTTTTCATTATTAAGTGTCTGTATTCTGTTTTTGTGCAATAAAGTATAAGTATAAAGTAAACAATACGAATGTACCTGTTACACCAATATTCTTAAGCAATACGTACTTGATTTTTAACCGACTTCACAAAAAGGTTTACAATTCGTCGGGATATATTCTTGTAATGTTTGTGCCAAGATGTTGCGCCTAGACGGATGGAACGATTTGGATTTATTTTTTTTGTCAATTTACAATTGGTCCAATTGACACCAGGTCAGATCTGATGATGGAATCCTGGAGAAATGGAGGAAACTCTTCAAATATTATAGGTAGACCTATAGTGACGTTTGTGTTTTTCATAATAACTCATGGTAAGCATAATATTGTGATGCGGGACTGATAATGAAGACTACACATGGCCACCAGAACTGCTCAATACTAGGTACAAATACAATTTACTACGCGTGGCTGACGGGCAATGAATAGCCTAAGCCGGTGGACCTAGAGCCATGAAACTTTGTACAGGGGTTCCTTATGTAGCGTAGAGTACTAGGGTAGCACTGAGATGGGATTTGACGAAATTAATTCCCCAAGGGGGGGGGGGGGCGGTTTTTGAAGTAAAACTTCTTGGGGCACGGGGGTAAAATTTATTTAACCTCTCAACTGTGGGTTATTCATATATTTGCTTTTCAATTACTACTAGCCGGGTGCTATCACGAGTGGCTAAGAAATGTAACGGAAATTGGAATCGGTGACGTCAGGGTCGGCTGAAGACTTTTAAAACCGCAACTATTTTCAATACGGTTTTTAACTAATCAGATAAGATAATAATACATTCGTACAATAAAGAATGTTAATTAGTGAGAGAAAAACCTGATGAAACGTTAACAAATCAAAATTATTTTAAGCATTCTTCCACGAGTTCTTGATTTCCGGTATGGCCAAAACCAGTGACGTGACCAAAAACTACTTCGTTCAACCTCTTTGTTGGAATCGGAACTTATGTTTGACAGTTGTGCGATGCGATCCATACAGTTTGTAAGAAAAGAGTTTCATCAATGTCACACGGGTCGATATGGATTTCTAAAATGATGAACGAATCGTTTTGTGGCCGGTAACTATGGAATAGGTACCTAAAACGCGCTGCGTAGTCGCGCAACGGGCAGCTAGTAATCGCATAAAGTCACTTAGAATCATCCAAATTTGATATTTAGTTTTCAAGCAAATTCCAATGTGATGGATGGCTGCATTAAGACTTCTTGAAAACAATAAGTAGGTACCTAGAACTGTTCTAAAGCCACTTTTCATTATATAGTGCAGTTCAAGTCACAAATTAGCAGTTTAGCTACTAAGTACATGTTATACCTACCTATTTAATGTTTATCTGTAGTAAACGGCCAAAGCGAGGTCTACAGCTTACAGAGCCATAAGTTTAATGGCTTATTGTTTCGCTTATTTGTTTGTATGTAATTTTCAACCGACTTCAAAAAAAGGAGGAGGTTCTCAATTCGACCCGTATGTTTTTTTTTTTTTTTCTATGTTTGTTACGCGATAACTCCGCCAATTATGAACCGATTTGAACAAATCTTTTTTCGGCGTATAGGTAATACCTCAAGGGTGGTCCCATTGACACCAGGTCAGGATCTGATGATGGGATCCTGGAGAAATCGAGAGAACTCTTCAAATATTATAGGCAGACCTATAGTGATTTTTGTGTTTTTCATAATAACTCGTGCAAATGCACATGGTAAGCATAATATTGTGATGCGGAACTGCTGATGAAGACCACATATGGCCACCAGATCTGCTCAATACTAGGTACAAATACAATGCGTGGCTGACGGGCAGGCAACGCATAGCCTAAACCGGTGGACCTAGAGCCATGAAACTTTGTACAGAGGGGTTCCTTAGTCGCGTGGGGTAGCACTGATATAGGATTTGACAAAATTAATTCCCCAAGGGGGGGGGGGGGGGATAAGGGGTTACAGTTAGTATTAAACTCAATCTAATCAAATAGGGTTTGTGGAAGTCGGTTTTTTCTAAAGTTTACTTTTTGTTTCAATTATTGTAATACATATTTTAAAGTTGAATTGTTGTTATAACTGTTGAAATTATACGATTTTGATTTTAATAAGCTTTTGTAATTTTAAAGTTAATGCTTCATGCCAGTCAATAATGTTGAAGTAAAATATCAAAATCGAGGTATGTCGTATGGCGGACTAAGGAAATGTCAAGAATAAAATTAAATAAGAGTTACGTCATCGCTTCGCGATGAAGTAACCCTAAAAAATCCTAGCAAAGTAGGTATGTATAGGTTAGCGGGGGTAGCATAAGGCACGCCAGTCACCCCAGCCACGCATTTTGTCACAATTTAATGTCATATCATAATGAATGCGCGCTATTTTATGGAGAAACATCATTGAGACGCGAAAGGAGTTGGCAATTTGGCAAAATGACTGCCCCAGACATGTACAAAGACTTCTCAACAGCCAATTAATAGCATTTAAATATTCTCTCATAAATTACTGCGTCTTTAGTTAGTTTGTAGAACTTGAAGGAAATGATTAAATAATTAAGAGTTGTCACTTCATACTCTATGATTCCGCCATTGATTAGTGACTTTTGCCATCGTTAAAAATAACATGCAACATAATTGCCAATTGCCAACTAGGAAAACTGTTGAAAACAGGAGGTTTCCAGAGGAGTGGCTAGATGGCGTTATGTTGCATGTTATTGCAAAATGGTGCTTATTTCTAGCGACGGCAAAGGTCACGGAATCATATTGGAATCACGGAGTATTGAGTAACAACTCTTATTTACCTATATTTAATTTTTTTTTCTTCAAGTTCTACAAACTAAATACAGACGCAGTAAATTAAATTTAT
The DNA here is from genome assembly GCA_963457715.1 of Argyresthia albistria. Taxonomy (NCBI): domain Eukaryota; kingdom Metazoa; phylum Arthropoda; class Insecta; order Lepidoptera; family Argyresthiidae; genus Argyresthia; species Argyresthia albistria. The sequence goes on from OY735262.1 coordinate 9,566,638, forward strand.
GAATGAATATTTAAATGCTATTGGCTGTTGAGAAGTCTTTGTACATGTCTGGGGCAGTCGTCCATATATTGATTTAGCCATCTTCTTTGTCATTTATCTGCGCGACTGACGTGAGTGGCAAGCCTTATGGTAGCCCCGCAGGTACACATTAACTTGGAATAGTTGAAAATACGTACTCGATCAATTAAATAAAGGGACTGGGCACAGAGACAAGCAAAGCAATGCATACATTTGAGCGAGACGGCTTAAAGACGTGACGTCAGATGGTATATAATCTGAGCGAGATGCAAATAGTAGTGACACTATTGAATGAGTTAAGTATATCACCACGAGCGCGACAAATTGTAGATAAGGAATGGTGGGAAATAAATGACATGACGTATTAAAAGTAAGTACAACTATAAAATCATTTCAAATAATCGGACGTCTGAAACTTAAAAGTAACTTGAAGCAGAGATTGGATCTCAAAATTGGAAATTTAAATCTCTTTTAGTATAGGTAGGTATAGGTGTATAGTATAGGTACCACTTAATGATCTAGCTACAGAAGTTTTACTTCTAACACGTGTACGGTGCTACACGCGTATTTTTTTTTTAAGTTTTACTTTTTGTTACAATTATTTATGTAACCACAACTATCAGTTTCTGGTAAAACTTTTCCTATTGTTCCCACGTTATAGAAGACGACTATTTGTTCCCACGTTCTCGCTTCGTCCTTAATTGAGAACAGGATTCATTATGCAGAGACAAAGGATACGCTCCCCTATTTCGAAATTTCATGTTCAGAATGTAGAAATCAACTCCGTAAGGGAAATCAAGACAGTACAAATAAACTACATCGTTCAGCTGATGGGGTCGAAAACCAAAACGGGATAGTTAGGAAGTAATAATAGCTAATTGGAAATCTAATAAGTAGTGCAGAGATTTTGAGGATTAAAATATACACAGTCCCGATCCCAAAACCACCGTCTCGTAGGGCTAAGCAGGTACACACACACCACTACACAACACTTATCTCAACTTGCATTAATATAAAGTTAATTTTTAAAACTAAATCAACACTAGTTAGATTTATGTGTAACTAGATATTGTTACAATTTTTATGCTTAAGTAAGTATAATTGCCAAGTACGTCTGTCCCATAATATTTAAACAAAAAAAATGGATATCCATTTGGCTAATGTAAGGATTATTTTTCGTGCCTTACATATCTGTATTAGCTGTGGATTTTTTAAGATCAATAAATAATTTAAAAAAAAAACAATTGATAAAAACACCAGTTTTAAAAATAACTTAAATACCAGAAAAATCACGCATTGCAAAACTTATTAACGGAAGAAGAAATCTAGTGTGTATATAATAAATAACCGGCCAAGTGCGAGTCGGAATCAAGCACGAAGGGTTCCGTACCATTATCTATAAAAAACAGCAAAAAAATCAAGTTAGTTGTATGGGAGCCCCCCTTAATATTAAATTTATTTATTTTTTTTGTATTTGTTGTTATAGCGGCAACAGAAATACATCATCTGTGAAAATTTCAACTGTCAGGCAGGCAGGCAGGCAGGCAGGCAGGCAGGCAGGCAGGCAGGCAGGCAGGCAGGCAGGCAGGCAGGCAGGCAGGCAGGCAGGCAGGCAGGCAGGCAGGCAGGCAGGCAGGCAGGCAGGCAGGCAGGCAGGCAGGCAGGCAGGCAGGCAGGCAGGCAGGCAGGCAGGCCGGCAGGCAGGCAGGCAGGCAGGCAGGCAGGCAGGCAGGCAGGCAGGCAGGCAGGCAGGCAGGCAGGCAGGCAGGCAGGCAGGCAGGCAGGCAGGCAGGCAGGCAGTCAGGCAGGCAGGCAGGCAGGCAGGCAGGCAGGCAGGCAGGCAGGCAGGCAGGCAGACGGACAGCGAAGTCTCAGTAATAGGGTTCCGTTTGGCACTCAGAAATACGGAACCCTAAAAACAAGGTATCTCAGACTTTGTCTCTTCATTTCATTCAGCGAGTTGTTGAGTTAGTTGTTGGCTGTGGGCCGCCGATATTCAATTTAAGTGGCTCGACTTGAAGGACCATCTGCCAGGCCAAGGGCTGAAGTAAGCGATATCTCAATAGGCCAGCTTTATGTTCTCAAAGGTCACGGGGAAGCTCTCTGGGTAACCTCGAAGTGGTCTAGATTTTTTACTACACAAAGTATTAGGTTGCTTTATGTAATAACTTCTAGCCAAACACTTAAGAAATCTTTCGTCAATGACGCTCTTTGGTGAAAATACTCTCCCTTGGCTTCCACTTGGCGGTTGGCACCCATACTTTTCATACAAGTGTAAATTATGCATTCATGCAAAATATGTCTAAATGTCTGTGAATACCTACATCCATCATGTCCTTCACCATTCACTACAGCTTACTTTGATATACTCACGGCAGACCGAGTGGTTTCATTTCGCCGTCTGATACATATTCCATGAGCGACAAAATAGGCAATTTAAAAGATGCTGTGTGTGTGTAACAGGGACAAGGATACGTCCTCAAACTTTCGCGAGCTGCCCGCCCGCCTTTGAGAATACCATCGCGAGCTGCCCGCCCGCCTTGGAGAATACCTTCAGCAATCTATTTAGGTGCTTTCTTTCATTACCTCGATTGCCTTTAGCAATAATACGATGGGTTATCTCAATCTGATTATGAGGATGCGTGGATAGACCAGAACTTTGTATGTTAAATATACGGATGAACAATACTTTGCCACAACTTGTTTGTCCAGCGCTGTACTTAACGTTGCTTTGTTTAAAATGTTTACCTCAATCAACGTTTACTTTGTCAAGGCAACGTAATATAACTATGGGTTTGTATACTCGTATTGCGAATGTCATATTATGATAGGGATATAATTTTTTGGCCAGTTCAAAAGACGGAATCGTAAGTTTAAAATTGACGGAATGGTAAGTTTATGAATACCAGTTTAAAATGATGGTAAAGTGACTAAATCACCAGTTCCGCGTGGGCAGTAAAAAGGAGTAAGCGGGTCTCTCATGAGACGAATAAACAGTCAGATAACTTTTTTTGACACTTCATGTACATACGTGTGAAATGTCAAAAGCCTCAGATAAACAGACAGATAAACGCTATCTGGGGAATGAGAGACTGGCCCTAAATCGGATGTTCCGAGTGAGCAGTAAAAAGACTGAATCGGATGTTCCGAGTGGCAGTTGACAAGTCGGAAATGGTCGGTAAGAAATCTCATTCTCAGCAGTTCTATAGATAATGAGGTGGTAAAATGTATTCCTCATATTCAGCGTGTAACGATTATGCTAATAATCGCTCTGCTCCCGGGTTTTTTAACAACTTTTTATTAGGCCACTTCTGTGCCAATACTAAAGATAGGTTGTGTTAGGTTAGGTCACAACGTTATGAACCACCCGGAGCTGGGCGAAGCGGAGCGGAGCGAGGCGACCCCATATAGTTTCACAAAACCGAATTGGTTGCTATAGGCACAGATATCATAAACTTTTTTTAGGTCACTTTCTGTGCCAATACTAAAGATAGGTTGTGTTAGTTCACAACTTTATCACCACGGACCACTCGGAGCCGAGTGAAGCGGGGCGGAGCGAGGCGACCCCATACAGTTGATAATGAGATTTCTTACCGATCATTTCTGACTTGTCAACTGCCACTTGGAACATCCGATTGAGTTTTTTTTTTGCTTCTTACTCGGAACATCCGATTTAGTCTTTTTTACTGCCACTCGGAACTGGCGATTTAGTCTTTTTTACTGCCCACGCGGAACGGTGATTTATTCACTGTTACTTGTAATTCCATCATTTTAAACTGGTATTCATGAACTTACCATTCCGTCAATTTTAAACTTACGATTACGTCTTTTAAACGGGTACTTTTATTACATGCCGTTATGGTACATGGCTTGAATGGCTCAGTCAGACTGAGCTAGACACCCGACAACAACTACGAAGGCATCCGGAGAACCGAAATGGGACTCCAAATGCTAATTCAGAATCATCAACGGGTTTTGTGTCACATCGGTCGTATGAAGTCGTATGTATGCAAATCCCCTGTGCCCACAAAGCTGAAACTTGCACTCATTCATTCAATATTTCAAGCTCAACGTTGTTAGTGTGCTGAATTAATTGTTCGCTCGTCCTAGTTCCTTTGTTCGCTATCGTTCAAGTTGAAACCATTTTTATCGTCAGACGTGACGCGATCCAACTAAGTCCTTCACGTACATTTCGTTCGTAAGGTCGCTTTGTATTAATGAAAATGAAATTCGATTCTTGGGCTACCTTTCATCTTGATTACTTCAAGGGTCAACGGATAAACATGTAATATACAGTTTTTAGGGCGTACCCGAAGGATGCCAACAAACGACAGCAATGTCCCATGAATTCTTAAATCAGATGATAATAATAATAATACTAAGACGGCCGGCCTCTGTGGCGCAGCGGTTGCACGTCTGCCTATACCATGCGAGAGGTCCCGGGTTCGAATCCCGGCTGGGGACAAAAAAAAATACGCGTGTAGCACCGTACACGTGTTAGAAGTAAAACTTCTGTAGCTAGATCATTAAGTGGTACCTATACTATACACCTATACCTACCTATACTAAAAGAGATTTAAATTTCCAATTTTGAGATCCAATCTCTGCTTCAAGTTACTTTTAAGTTTCAGACGTCCGATTATTTGAAATTATTGAAGTAAAACTTCTTGGGGCACGGGGGTAAAATTTATTTAACCTCTCAACTGTGGGTTATTCATATATTTGCTTTTCAACTGCTACTAGCCGGGTGCTATCACGAGTGGCTAAGAAATGTAACGGAAATTGGAATCGGTGACGTCAGGGTCGGCTGAAGACTTTTAAAACCGCAACTATTTTCAATACGGTTTTTAACTAATCAGTTATGATAATAATACATTCGTACAATAAAGAATGTTAATTAGTGAGAGAAAAACCTGATGAAACGTTAACAAATAAAAATTATTTTAAGCATTCTTCCACGAGTTCTTGATTTCCGGTATGGCCAAAACCAGTGACGTGACCAAAAACTACTTCGTTCAACCTCTTTGTTGGAACCGGAACTTATGTTTGACAGTTGTGCGATGCGATCCATACAGTTTGTAAGAAAAGAGTTTCATCAATGTCACACGGGTCGATATGGATTTCTAAAATGATGAACGAATCGTTCGGTAACTATGGAATAGGTACCTAAAACGCGCTGCGTAGTCGCGCAACGGGCAGCTAGTAATCGCATAAAGTCACTTAGAATCATCCAAATGTGATATTTAGTTTTCAAGCAAATTCCGATGTGATGGATGGCTGCATTAAGACTTCTTGAAAACAATAAGTAGGTACCTAGAACTGTTCTAAAGCCACTTTTTATTATATAGTGCAGTTCAAGTCACAAATTAGCAGTTTAGCTACTAAGTACGTGTTATACCTACCTATTTAATGTTTATCTGTAGTAAACGGCCAAAGCGAGGTCTACAGCTTACAGAGCCATAAGTTTAATGGCTTATTGTTTCGCTTATTTGTTTGTATGTAATTTTTGTAATACATATTTTAAAGTTGAATTGTTGTTATAACTGTTGAAATTATACGATTTTGATTTTAATAAGCTTTTGTAATTTTAAAGTTAATGCTTCATGCCAGTCAATAATGTTGAAGTAAAATATCAAAATCGAGGTATGTCGTATGGCGGACTAAGAATAAAATTAAATAAGAGTTACGTCATCGCGAAGCGATGACGTAACTCTTATTTAATTTTATTCTTAGTCCGCCATACGACATACCTCGATTTTTATATTTTACTTCAACATTATTGACTGGCATGAAGCATTAACTTTAAAATTACAAAAGCTTATTAAAATCAAAATCGTATAATTTCAACAGTTATAACAACAATTCAACTTTAAAATATGTATTACAAAAATTACATACAAACAAATAAACGAAACAATAAGCCATTAAACTTATGGCTCTGTAAACTGTAGACCTCGCTTTGGCCGTTTACTACAGATAAACATTAAATAGGTAGGTATAACACGTACTTAGTAGCTAAACTGCTAATTTGTGACTTGAACTGCACTATATAATAAAAAGTGGCTTTAGAACAGTTCTAGGTACCTACTTATTGTTTTCAAGAAGTCTTAATGCAGCCATCCATCACATCGGAATTTGCTTGAAAACTAAATATCACATTTGGATGATTCTAAGTGACTTTATGCGATTACTAGCTGCCCGTTGCGAGACTACGCAGCGCGTTTTAGGTACCTATTCCATAGTTACCGGCCACAAAACGATTCGTTCATCATTTTAGAAATCCATATCGACCCGTATGTGACATTGATGAAACTCTTTTCTTACAAACTGTATGGATCGCATCGCACAGCTGTCAAACATAAGTTCCGGTTCCAACAAAGAGGTTGAACGAAGTAGTTTTTGGTCACGTCACTGGTTTTGTTTGCCAGTGTTTGCCCCAGCCAGCGGCGGCGGCGCCATCTTGGCCATACCGGAAATCAAGAACTCGTGGAAGAATGCTTAAAATAATTTTTATTTGTTAACGTTTCATCAGGTTTTTCTCTCACTAATTAACATTCTTTATTGTACGAATGTATTATTATCTTATCTGATTAGTTAAAAACCGTATTGAAAATAGTTGCGGTTTTAAAAGTCTTCAGCCGACCCTGACGTCACCGATTCCAATTTCCGTTACATTTCTTAGCCACTCGTGATAGCACCCGGCTAGTAGCAAGTGAAAAGCAAATATATGAATAACCCACAGTTGAGAGGTTAAATAAATTTTACCCCCGTGCCCCAAGAAGTTTTACTTCAAAAAACCCCATGTCTTGGATGTTTACCTACATGTTTGTGAGGTCGCTGTTTCTGGTTCCCACGACACAGGGTATCCTAGTGTGGGGCCAGAAGCAATGTATGTGCCTGTATGTATGTGTGTGTCTATACTATAAGTAAATAAAAAAATGATAAAGCAAATCAATGTATTTAATCTTGCATAAACTCCTGCAAACATACAACTCTATACTAATTCGACCGCCTTTTTTTATCATTATACAAAGTTATAACACAAAATTTTACAGCAAGTCAATGAAGAATCATTAAAAATCTGAACCTAATCTTTTCGTCAAATGTGAAACTTTGAACAAATGAGAATGATGAGGATGAGATATACTGCAACTCAGGCTATCTCTATCGTAATTTACGAGACGTATGGTCGCACACGCATCTAGGGTTTAGAGTTGACTCAGCTATGGCTATATGACACAACACAATTACGCTTTTGTCATACATAATCTGACTTTTTTACGCGCTTGAGTTGGCTCTCGGAGCTGAGAGTATGCGATACGTTTCCTTACAAACAAGGAAATATCTTCTTTCTTGCTTCATTAGTCTCGGCTGCAGAAGAGAAACAACTTAGACGTATTTAAATGTTTTGTGACAGTTTCTTGTTCCCGCGGGATACTGCTGTGCCAAAGAATGTGTATTATGCGAGTCCTGAACTATAAGTGAAATTGTAACAATAATAAGCTCCATTGAAGTACTAGTAACTAACTGTAGCGTTGCCATTATCACGGAAAATACTAATTGCAAAATTGAATATGTATATTGTGTAGTACTTGTGTATAAATAATCAAGAAAGTTTTATTTGCCGTTGCTTGAAATGTAGAGGATCATATGAATAGTTGGTCCAATGAACAGAGTAACAGACTGCTGTTCCCGCCGGGACATAAATTCACATAGAAGCGTTGTTTTGACAGCAAGACTTTGAGTTCCCGTCAAATTTAAGTTGTCGGATGTGCATACGGGCCTAGTTCTGTGAGATTGCCAGCCTCTAGGAGTTTTGAGGTAAACTTGTCCTCTGTCTCAGGAGCAATTAGCCCGGAACTGACAATGGGTTGGCGAAACTTACTACAAATACAAATACAAATACAAAATCTTTATTCAGCTGATTGGGTTTAAGTATACAAGTTGCTTGTGGACCCCACACTAGGTTTGACCTGTCACGTGGAGTCCTGGCCAAATTACAAGTTTACATAAACTAATTAGTTGCTAACTACCTACGTTACTTTATTCGTATTTAATAGTAAAGACGAAAATAATTAAGTTTTTAAGTTTAGAAAGTAAAATGAAATAAAACTAAAAATTTAAGCTGAGTAAGACCAACAGTTATAATAATATTAATATGTGTAGAAATCTAAGACCTAATAGGTACTTGGGGCGAATTCACGGTGCGCTTGTTTCGAATTTGAATTTCGTAATTCAGTAAGTAGATATCAGCCTGGATGAATGGAATGATGTTGAATTTAAACGTTACCTACGTTCTATATGGACTGATTAATGTATTTATTGCAGGTGACTTTATCTAAACAAACTAACCCGAAGTGCTTTATTTACTGCCGGATGAACTTAATAACCGGCCAAGTGCGAGTCGGACTCGCGCACGAAGGGTTCCGTACCATTATCTATAAAAAACCGCAAAAAAAAAAAAGTATGGGAGCCCCCCTAAATATTAATTTAATTTTAATTTAATTATTTATTTTTTAAGTAAATAATATACTCAATATATTGTGAACATTTTAAGCGTCTACCTGCTACCATTATCAATATCGAGCAAAAATGAGCAAAAAAAAAAATCAAGTTTGTTGTATGGGAGCCCCCCTTAATATTACATTTCTTTTAATTTTTAGTATTTGTTGTTATAGCGGCAACAGAAATAAATCATCTGTGAAAATTTCAACTGTCTAGCTACCACGGTTCATGAGATACAGCCTGGTGACAGACAGACGGACGGACGGACGGACGGACAGACAGCGAAGTCTCAGTAATAGGGTCCCGTTTGGCACCCTTCGGGTACGGAACCCTAAAAACGTTACGGCTTATCGTGAAGGGCTAGGTATACGCAGGTGAATTCGACTTTCACTGTAATTGCCAGTTTTCGTGATCATTATCATTGTCTATTGAACTAGTTTCGGGAACTGACTAAGATTAATACCAGATGATAACGTTTTAGGAAGTTTCTCTGCCGTTGCGTGTTGGAAATTAACAGCGGTCTAGATCAGGGGTTCTCTAACTTATTTGGGATGCGCCCCCTTTCGACCATTAAAAAAAATTCGCGTCCCCCCATCCTCCAGTCCAGATTATCTGGTCAAAATAAAAAAGAATTCAATGTAATTTCTTATTAATCATTAAAGTTATACAAAAATAATACAAAAGTATTGGTAAGCAGTGCCTATTTATTGGATTGAGATGGATGAGCTTGCATGGATTTGACGAGGTTTATAATTCTCGGCTTAACCATAGAAATCGCACAACGAAAATCATTGCCAGTGTCAAGTTTATTTCGGTACTTGGTTTTTATTGCGACTACGGCAGAAAATCCCCTTTCGCAAAAATATGTACTTGAGAAGGGTAAATACTTTTCTGCTATTTTGGGGTAAATTGAGAAATTTTTGACCCAAAACAATGATGGACCCATTTTTTCAAAATCGTATTTGGCAGCAGAACTATTTTTAATGTCCGGGTTTTTTATACTTAACCACACAGGTAGCTCGCGCCCCCTTTTTAAAGGTCTCTACGCCTCCCTTGGGGGGCGCGCCCCACACTTAGAAAACCACTGGTCTAGATTGATGGTACTTGGAGATGTACTGACTAGCAAAAATACCGTGGCTTAGGTATTGCAGATTCAGTATTCAGTATTTAGTGTGTCATATAAATAGGTTCATTTCAGACGTTGGTGGCTTGGATTTGTCATATCATAACCCGTTTAACCACTACCAACTCAAAAAAAACTTTCTCATTTGATGCAAGGCGCCAGTACTGTCTTTTAACGAGTTCTATGGGCTAAAGGTTGTTCGGCCGCATTAGACGAAAATGTTAGGTTCAGATTTTTAATGATTCTTTATTGACTTGCTGTAAAATTTTGTAATATACAAGACGCAAAATGAGAAACTACTTTGTTGGGGACATCATTCTGAGCAACTTTCATTATGAAACCAATTTGATCAGAGCAACTTTATTTTTCACTTCCCAGTACATTTTGGCCTGAGTAGGTCAGCTGGTTTGTATGGAGAAGTGAAAAATAAAGTTGCTCCGATCAAATCTGTTTTATAATGAAAGTTGTTCATAATGATGTCCCTAACAAAGAGTTTCTCATTTTGCGTTAATTCATTTACATCTTGTATAAAGATAAAAAAATCGGTCAAGTACGGGTCGGAATCGCACACGAAGGGTACCGTACCATCGTACAACAAAACTTAAGCACTCAAAACAATAAAACAAAAAGAAAAAGAAAATTAAAAAAGATTATGCCCTCAGGGTGATTTGAACTTATGATCATGACCTACGCATTGAGGGCCTACAAAATTCCGGCTGAGCTACCACAACGATGTGGGTTGACGCGAAATAAACCATCATATTGAAATGCGTGGGTGTATCAATACAAGTCTCTTGTATGGGGATCCCCTTTAATTTGTAATATCTCTCGTATTTCATTATTTGTTGTTGTTGCGGCAACATACACATTCTGTGAAAATTTCAACTTTTTAGCTCTTACGGTTCGTGCTCTAGGACCCGCTGACGGACGGACGGACGGACAGACGGACAGCGAAGCCTTAGTAATAGGGTCCCATTTGGCACCCTTCGGGTAAGGTACCCTAAAAATGGCGGTCGAATTAGTATAGAGTTGAGTATAGCAAGTTGAGTGTCACCCTGAGGATCGCTGCTACAACTTTCCTTTTTATTTTCAGTTCATCCGCGAGCGAGCTGATAGCCAGGAGGGGAGTGTTCTCAAGACGACAATATGGATCCGTCGAGCAGGTTAGTTCCATCTTCATTCTACATACTGTAACAAATATTTTTACTTGCCTAGCTCAGTGGTAGGATGTGGGTAAATTTGGTTTGGCAGGACGTCGAAGAATGCTGTCTATAATGAGCGCCAGTATCTCATAAATCAGAAGATACAAATTTATAACAGAACAGCATCGTCGACGCCCCGTGCGACATGGATCGTTCCGGTGGCAGAAAGAAAAGAAAGAGTCTTGCCCCGGATATTTATGGAATTATTTTCACAATGCTATGGTATTCTGATGTACAAAATATGTAGAACATACAATTTTCTGTTTATCTAGGTTTAACTTATAATACTATTTAATATTACTTAAGTTGTACATGAATAAATCTTTGAAGGAACCTTTTATCCCAGGTAGGTACTTCTGAGAAGAGTGAAACTAAAGGGATTACCTTGTCGAAAGTATGAGTAATCGGTGATATGTCTAATGCTTTGTGTGTGGTGTTGTAATTTCAGTTATATTGTGACCGTGTTATTTCCCCGTTTGACTCCAAGATGACTGTCCTGCAGTGTCGCTTCTCGTGGACCGCCTTGGAAGAGGGCAGACGTCGCACGCAACGTAGAAGACTTGAAGCTGCATACAAGGACACCAAACTCTTGAACCCTGGGGAATTTGATATACTCGTTTAACCATCATGGTTTATCACAAGTCAGTATTCCCTAGGTAAATATTTAAGAAAAGGTTACATACCATTAAATGGGATTTGAAATTAAGTGTGGCTTATGCCACTGCAAACGGGAAAGGCTGGAGTTATCGCCTCGCGAACGACATGGTGGACGCCATTTTGCCACACGTGCCACGCCAAAATTGGAAGCCTGAAATTAAAGTTTTTGTTAGTCTAATCATGAAAACCAATATCGGCTGCAGGAGAGCCCTCAAAACGGGAATCCGTATACATACTCAGGCTGGGAAAGTCGCCTTCCTGGTGAAAATTGCGTCACGTCAGCAGCCGATGACTCGATCCCCAGATCTGGAATAAAATCGTTTGATTGTAAAAACAAATATGCCGAGCCGCATAATCGCTCTCCCGAGATCCAGAAAACCCTTACCTGAAGGTGGAAAGCTGCCTTGCTTTGGAGAAATACGATGGTAGACTTTCAACACCAGTCCGGAAAATCCTAGTGACACATTCTAAATTCACACAGACGAATATGTCACGCCACGTTTCGTTTCTCGTAAATCATTCAGCCACCATTTTTGCCTTAGTATTGGATTCACTCTAAAAATGTCGTTTCTATACCGACATTGAAAACGGAGAAGAACGAGACATAATAAGTCCACCTAACATTATGTTTTAAACTATATAAGCACAAAGATACCCGAAAAGCATTAATTTAAAATTTCGCTAAAGTATACAAACGCAGTCACAGAAGTGTGTGCTGCGTGAAACAGAACGCGTTTCGGCACGTTCCGATCCAGTTCAGTATAGCACATAATTTTGTGCGTTACAATACCATTCAAGTTGGGAAAGAATTATTTTATTTAAAAAAAAAATTTTTTTTAAATAAAATAATTCAAACACCAGAAGGTGTGAATTTTATAGACTAAAAACCAACCCGTAAATTAGGAATGCAAGAAAAAAAAAAAAAAAACCCAAAGTACACCAGAAATCATGGTCACCCTATTTCAGGAAAAACCAGAAGATATACAAGTAAAAGGAAATAACTGAAACACGAAGCATGGTTACCCTACTTCGTGTGTGCAAGAAAAAGAGCAAACATTTTCCTAAAAATAACCTTACCATATATTTGATGGACTATTTGTCCCTCCCTGAAATGCAAAACAATTACTGGAGAGGAGAAAAAAATTTTTTAACAAAAACACAAGAAACAAGGACATCAAAGTCCCTCCCGACGGTAACTACCAGACGAGGAATGTTGAATGTGGAGTAAGATCTAGTATCTTACACTTACTTAATAGACTAAATAAAGTTCAACGGAGTGAAACTTTTATTGTGGTCACCCTACTTTGTAAAATCCAAAACCTTTGTCGTGGTTAGGACGCATCCTTAATACAGAAATGATCATAAGACTTCTGTTGTCCATGACATACTGTTTATTAAGTTAAAGCTACTTAAAACTAATCCGAGTTACCGCTTTAAACTAATAGAAAATCTAACTACTTCTTAATCCTACCGCATGCCTATCTACAATTGTCCTATCTTTCCGTTCTCAAACCCTAGAATATTCCAGCCGTCAGTACGAATCTTTTCCAAACCTAACATTTTTAATGTTCACCTGCAAGTACAGAGCTTTGTCATTTTTATACAATTATTTGTACATCCCTATTCCCAACTAAGCAACCCAAGTTTATCTATGTAAATTGCCAATTTTTATTATTGACTCAAATTGCCTATTTGATAATTGTAGTTAGGATTCTGTTTGTTTTGTAAAGTGTTGTGTAAATATGTGTTTAAATGGTACAATCCGAAGAGTATTTTATAATAATATAAAGATATTTAAATATAGTAGTACTCTCATTTATTTAATATTGTTATTTTCAGTACAACAATTTCAAATGAACAAGATTAAGTTAATATTTATAAATACACAAATATAAATGTTGTGATGTGAGTAGTGTGACACCTGCTTATTCTAAACTAAACAAACTTTTATTTTCATAACCTACAGTAATCTCAGAGTGCCTAAGATATAAAATGGTGTAACTCGGAAATCACAAATTTTGAAAATTTAGGGTTAACTTATTTTATTAATGCTACTATTTACAGCATGCAAATTACTGATGTTACGCAACTATTTCGCTATTGGCAACACCAGAACAACTTATTTATATTTTACCTAATACTAGGGTTTATTCATTTGAGGTAGTGGAAGAAGCATCATCAAACCGCACCAAGTCCTTTATGTGAAATTTACCTAGATTTTTACCATCAATGGATTTTAGCGAGTACACCAGGGGTGAATGTTTCGCATGAATTATGCATTTCTCAAACTTTGGCGCAAATTTGGCCGAAAAATGTTTGGATGCGTTGGAAAGAGGAAAACATCTTTTATAAACGAATTGACCTACCTGCAATTGAATAGGCCTTTTCCTTAAGTTGTAGTATTTTGCATTATGATCGTATGCCTTTTTTAGATGGGCACGAGCATTTTGAAAAACCAAGCCTAATTCCTTAAGGGAATCTGAAAATGTTTGAGGGTCCGCAACCTTGACCGTTTGAGGATCTAACGGCTCATTGTTGTTATAAACTCCCCCATCAAGTATCATCTCTCTCCCATGTACCAAAAAATACGGGGAAGACTTTGTACCCTCGTGAACTAGGGTGTTGAAGGCGCATTGAATCTCAGGAATGTTCTGGTCCCATTTTCTGTGGTCAGAACGCACATAAGAAGCAATGGCACGGCCTAGGTCACGGTTTACTCTTTCCGTTTGATTAGTTTGAGGATGATATCTTGGGTTATAGAATACGTGGGGCACGTTGTATTTAGTCATTAAATCACGAAATTCTTTCGAGATAAATTGTGGCCCATTGTCACAATATAAGATTCTACATACTCCATGGACTAAAAACACAGATTTTTCCAGACATTTGACTATAGATTTCGTAGTGGAGTTCCTCAGAGGAAAAACTAAGACATATTTACTGAAGTAGTCGGATACAACAAAGATGTATTGGCTACGTGAGTAGGATGGAGGAAGTGGGCCCATAATGTCACAGGAGATCGCCTCAAAAGGATATGAAACCTGCTTCGGATTACCCATGAGACCTGTTCTGGCCACATTTACCGGTTTGTAACATTTGCATATTTCACATGCTTGGACATAAGTCTTTACATCCCTAAACATGGATGGCCAGAAGTAAAGGGAAGCTATCCTTTTGTGCGTCTTTGCCACACCAAAATGACCTGCTGTCGGCTCATCGTGACAATTCTTTAGGACCTCCTCTCTCTTTTCCTGTGGTATCACTAACTTCCATTCGAAATTTGCTGTCAGATTGTATTTGTTTTTCGTCAACCGGAATATCTTGTCATGGTCAACTTTGAAATTTGGAAAAAGTTGGGGTTTTTCTGTGATGTTTTGGAATAAGTCCAAGTACCATTTATCAGTAGTGGTAGAAACACCTACGTTTATGGAGTCTACTTTTATACGTGACAAACAATCTGGGACAACGTGCTCATGACCCTTGCGGTGGACAATTTCAAATTCAAACTGACTCAATCTACACGCCCAACGGCACAATCGGCCGGACGGATTTTTAAGTTTATAGAACCACTGCAGGGAGGCATGATCCGTGACAATGATACACTTCCTGCCCTCAACGTACGAACGGTATTGCTCTAAAGCATATATGACAGCAAGGAGCTCTCTCTCTGTCGCAGAATAATTCGATTCAGCCGAGTTCAAAGTTCTGCTACAGTATGCAATTGGGTGATCGACCTCATCAATCCTCTGAGTCAAGACACCCCCTATGGCAAAAGATGAAGCATCCGTTTGGATATAAAACATTTTGCTGAAATCCGGACATCTTAAGATCGGAGCGGATACCAATGCTGATTTCAGCAAATTGAAAGCTTCATTCTGCTCAAGGGACCATTGATATTCAACCTTTTTACTCGTTAAGCGAGTTAGAGGGCGGGCAATTTTTGAAAAGTTATTTATGAATCTCCTATACCAGCCTGCCATACCTAAAAATCGTTTTATTTCGGTCGCATTTTTCGGTACCGGAAAATTCATTATGACCTCTACTTTGGCTGGGTCTGTCCTTAAACCAAACTGGTCCACCACATAACCAAGGTACTTCAACTCGCTTCGGCAAAACAAAGACTTTTTCATGTTTATGCTCAAATTAGCGTTTTTAAGTTTTTCTAAGACAGCTTTTAGTAAATGAACGTGTTCGTCGAAGTCTGAAGAACAGATAATTATATCATCAACGAAACAGAATACTTTATTGTCAAACTCCGCCGTGAATAGCTTATCCATGAGTCTTTGCATGGTTGCAGAAGCACCCACTAAACCGAAACACATAACATTGTAGTGAAACAGTCCTAAACGTGGTACTGTGAACGCAGTTTTTTCCTTCGACTCCGGGGTAAGTCCTACCTGCCAATATGCTGATGATAAGTCTAATGATGTTAAATAACGTGCATCCCTTAGGTTGTCTAAAATGTCATTTATATAAGGCAAAGGATATGCGTCAGGTTTGGACACGGAGTTCAAACGCCTACTATCAAGACACAGCCTCATACTACCGTCAGTTTTCGGAGTCATCACAACAGGAGAATTCCATGCTGAGTATGAAGGCTCAACTACGTCGATGCTCAGCATACGTTTCACCTCCTCCTCTAACGCCTGTTGCTTAACTGGACTAAGACGGTAATATTTTTGCTTGATAGGAGGTGAGTCACCAGTATTGATATCATGAGATATAAGCGACGTGCGGCCAAGACCCTTGACCTCCGTGTTCACCTCCTGATAATCCTGCCTAATTTTGTCAATTACTTCTTTTTGTGAGGCGGTAAGAGTTTCATAATCTTTAATACCAATTTTATCAGACGGTAAAATACTGTCGATGTTTATGGATTGAGGTTGAGCAGCCATGCTGGAGATTACCCCAGGGGCTATTTTAAAAATTCGGAAAAAATCGACACCAAAGTGAATCGGTAAAGCAATTTCAGGAACTATCAAAAATTCAACCATCTGGAGCGAGTCATTAAATTGAATCGGTAAAACCATATACTCCCAGCATAGATAGTTACTGTTGTCTGCCACACATATGCACTTTGGTTGTGAAAACCTACTTATGGGTATACCTAACTTTTGAAAAAGTAGGTGTGCGTTTTGTCCTAAAATAGAGCAGAAAGCTCCCGAATCTAGTAGTCCCGTGACTTTTAGATTTAAAACACGTACTATGATATATGGCCTACTATCATAATCCGGGGGACGGAAATAAGTCTCCTCAGAATCCGCTTTGTCAGAACTGTCTTTATTAGTTATGATGATATTGCGGTCTGAGAAGACACGCCTTAGGCGTTTTTTGGAATAGAACATGTGGGACAATTGGACACCTTTACTCCCTGTTGTCCACATTTATAACACACAATTTCCTTATTAGATTTGCATTTGTTTGTGTTGTGCTTGTCACTCCCACATCTAAAACACTTGTATGTCCCTAGACTATCAACTTTGACACTCGGTGAAATTTTGCTAAATTTCGAGTTACACCCATTTTCAATCGAGGTCATTGAAATTTTGTTTTGTTGAAATTCTGAATCCTGCTTTTTGTAGTCAAATTCCGCAGCTACACCCTGTTGTGTAAGCTTAGGTTCAGTAAAATTTTCAGATTTAGCCTTAGCGAGCTCAAGTTTTTTACATAAAGTTTTCAGATGTGATATTGAGGTTATGTCTACGAGTGCCAGTTCCCTACTGTAATCTGGACGAATATTCCTCATAATTTGATCTAATTTCTCTGGTTCTGGAACCTCTACCGACAAACGGTTATACATACCTAGAATTACCGATAGAAACACTACAATAGACTCGTCCCTTGCCTGTGTCCGTTGACGGATCTCATTTTTCAATTTGAAGTCAAAATCTGGAATATCGAAGTCCTCCTTCAATGAAGCAATCAACTCTTTGTAGTTATGCAGAGAATTCTTATTTGCCCGATACCAAAAAAGTGCCGGGCCCTCCAGTAGGTCGGCAAATCCAGTGAATACTACACTATGTGGAATCTCCCTAGCTAGAAACAATTCTTCCAACCTGGCTACGAAAGACCGAACACAACTGTTTCCCCGATATTTTATATTTAGGGAACTTAGCTTGTGTCGTGGCTGAGCGATTACCAATTTTTCCCTCACAATTGACTCCTTGTGAGGCACCTCTTCTTCCTCCACGATGTGATCATCGGAAGAGTCATCACCAGACTCCAGGTTGGCTGTGCACAAAACCAAGTCAGAGATCATCAATTTGGTCGCTGCTGATGGAGTTACAATCCTACTCAATCTGCGAAGCAAATAATTGCAACGGCCCACTAACCTTGGAATATTGCCTCCAGCGCCTAAGTTGACCTCGTCCACAATCTCCTTGACCTTGGGAGTACAAGCTGCCAGTTCTTCAGCTTCAGATGGCAAAGACAAACTGGCCATCTTACTAAGGCTACCTCTCCTTGCCAATCTGAAAACCTGCCTCAGCTGTTTCCTCAGAGAGTCCCTACTATGTGGTGAGTCGGGTGTGATGTGTCTGATGAGTAACTCATGTTCCAGTTCGTCCTTCTTTAACAGGTCTACAGCACAACCTACAGTAGTGATATCCATTTTTATTAGTTATATTAAAAATATCCGCGACAAAACTAATTCTTATAACCAAATCCCGGAACAAATCTATATCTCCAAACACACGTTGGCGCCTATTTGTAACAAATATTTTTACTTGCCTAGCTCAGTGGTAGGATGTGGGTAAATTTGGTTTGGCAGGACGTCGAAGAATGCTGTCTATAATGAGCGCCAGTATCTCATAAATCAGAAGATACAAATTTATAACAGAACAGCATCGTCGACGCCCCGTGCGACATGGATCGTTCCGGTGGCAGAAAGAAAAGAAAGAGTCTTGCCCCGGATATTTATGGAATTATTTTCACAATGCTATGGTATTCTGATGTACAAAATATGTAGAACATACAATTTTCTGTTTATCTAGGTTTAACTTATAATACTATTTAATATTACTTAAGTTGTACATGAATAAATCTTTGAAGGAACCTTTTATCCCAGGTAGGTACTTCTGAGAAGAGTGAAACTAAAGGGATTACCTTGTCGAAAGTATGAGTAATCGGTGATATGTCTAATGCTTTGTGTGTGGTGTTGTAATTTCAGTTATATTGTGACCGTGTTATTTCCCCGTTTGACTCCAAGATGACTGTCCTGCAGTGTCGCTTCTCGTGGACCGCCTTGGAAGAAGGCAGACGTCGCAACGTAGAAGACTTGAAGCTGCATACAAGGACACCAAACTCTTGAACCCTGGGGAATTTGATATACTCGTTTAACCATCATGGTTTATCACAAGTCAGTATTCCCTAGGTAAATATTTAAGAAAAGGTTACATACCATTAAATGGGATTTGAAATTAAGTGTGGCTTATGCCACTGCAAACGGGAAAGGCTGGAGTTATCGCCTCGCGAACGACATGGTGGACGCCATTTTGCCACACGTGCCACGCCAAAATTGGAAGCCTGAAATTAAAGTTTTTGTTAGTCTAATCATGAAAACCAATATCGGCTGCAGGAGAGCCCTCAAAACGGGAATCCGTATACATACTCAGGCTGGGAAAGTCGCCTTCCTGGTGAAAATTGCGTCACGTCAGCAGCCGATGACTCGATCCCCAGATCTGGAATAAAATCGTTTGATTGTAAAAACAAATATGCCGAGCCGCATAATCGCTCTCCCGAGATCCAGAAAACCCTTACCTGAAGGTGGAAAGCTGCCTTGCTTTGGAGAAATACGATGGTAGACTTTCAACACCAGTCCGGAAAATCCTAGTGACACATTCTAAATTCACACAGACGAATATGTCACGCCACGTTTCGTTTCTCGTAAATCATTCAGCCACCATTTTTGCCTTAGTATTGGATTCACTCTAAAAATGTCGTTTCTATACCGACATTGAAAACGGAGAAGAACGAGACATAATAAGTCCACCTAACATTATGTTTTAAACTATATAAGCACAAAGATACCCGAAAAGCATTAATTTAAAATTTCGCTAAAGTATACAAACGCAGTCACAGAAGTGTGTGCTGCGTGAAACAGAACGCGTTTCGGCACGTTCCGATCCAGTTCAGTATAGCACATAATTTTGTGCGTTACAATACGTTACCTATAATAAGTTTCCTGTATCTATTTTGTGACGAATTACGAATATATAGGTAAGATCAGTATGAAACCCTCTATAGACAATAATGTATAATGAAGATGCCATAAAAAGTCATTCTGAATCAAAAAGTGTTACAACAATCCTTTATACTGACATTAAAAGCCACTGAATTTGTTGCAGATTTTGATCGATTTTGATCAAATTATAAAACTAATAAAAACAGCATCAAACTCATATTTGATGCTGAGTTATAATTAAAAACGTTGAGTTTACATTTTCTCATAATTAAGACAAAATATTCGTATTTTTCTTATGTAATATACGTTCGAATTTACATTACATTGCTTAGACACAAGGCGAAAAACAATCAAAAACTTAATTCCATTGAATGTTGAAATGTACTGCATAATATTTTACTCTACTGGATAAGAATTTGGAATATTCTAACGTAACCTCTTGCTCAAGTTAAACGATAAATTTTATGAGGAAGTAGAATGTCATAGAGTTGGACGAAGTGGAGCAATTTCCTGAAAAATATATGTTGCATTTTGCGAGCGCTAAGCGAAGTTGCAGCATCATTGCTGTGCATTGCGACTCATCTCAGCATTCACTTCATAACATTTTTCCTAGAATTAAAAGTAAGAAAATCGTAAAAGTAAAGTTTTAAAAAATATATTTGTTGTTGCCTTCACTCTATTTGCCCTCGTCTTAAGAGGTTGTCGTCAAAATTGTATCCGAATTGGATGTTTTAGGACGCCGCCGTCAGGGAAGTCAAGGAGTGTCAAGCAAACAACTATCATGAGCCCACAGGTGTCAGGACTCTTAGGACCCGGTTCAAGTACAGTCTCCTCAGTTCCAACGATATTTTGTCTGATGGGTGACGTTTACCGGGGGGCGCCAGCTTTACGGATTTGGGTGGAAAACTGTCAATTTCTCACGCTAGGTGGCGCATTCGCGATTGTACTTTTTACATGACGTCATTCTGTTGTTATTTCATAGAACTCAGGAACAAAAGTTCCGTTTTGACAGCTCATAAAAAGTATCTATTTTGACTTGACAGGCCACAAGCCTATTGTGTGTAGTTTTTTGTACACAACGTTTTGAAACTTTCCAACCTGAATGCAGCGCTTTGAAATGTAAAAGTAGGGGATACATTTATTACTGTTATAAACCGCTAGCGAAACATAACGTCGAATTCTTTGCATGTTTACCTTTCTACCAGATGAGCTTTTATCCAGCTACTGTTGCATTTCTCCTTTGAATCTCAGTTTGAAGCTTACGCACGGTCATCCGAGAATACATTTTATGGTTCTTTATCGCAATAAAAAGCACAAAAATCGAAACCCTGTACTTGACACTGACGTAAACAAGGTACAGTCACCACAGCGTCATCTGGGTTTTAGCTTTCAGTTTTCCTCTTAATTCAATGCAACAAACTTGACATCAACACAGACCTTTGATGGTTATAAAGCGTTAGTTCCACCTGTCACCGTGTCGAAAGATCGTTGGGAAGCCATAGTCCCGATGATAGGTACCTATGTAACAGGTAAATCAACACAAAGAGCTTATCGGGTCTTTTCGAAACGGGCCATAGACGTTACAATTTTAAATATCCTCAACGCAAAATTCGAATGCGCTATTTATTAGACTATACAAATCTTAACTGGAATTCCTATCAACAATACATATTTTCATATTATGAAACCTTCTACATACTAGTGGCTCTGTGAGCTGTAGACCTCGCGAGTATGTCGGTGGGAAAGCTGAACTGCTAACACACATAAAAAAATAACCCAAATAATTTTCTTTCAATAACACATACAAACTTATGAATGTACCTGGTTACGTACATGCAGTATGAAAGTAGCCGCACCAATAACTTTGTAAACTACATTTCGCGATCTTTAATACAACCTATTGACTTTTTACTAAAATTATATAGTCTGTTTCACTCTCATGATCTTTACAAACCCAACGACACCTCATTTGTTAATATCCATCGATCCGTTTGGGTTGTAGCGATTTTTTTACATTTTAAAACCCCATATCTCCGCCATTTTGAAAAAAATCTAAAAACTGGCTCGAGTAAAAAATTCTATTTATTTTTCCAACCTGCTCACAAAATTTCACGAGAATCGGTTCATAAATGCGACCTGTAGAGGAGAACAACCGGACAGACATACGAAAGCATTTTTGCCCAAACCTGAAACGGAGACGCTTCGCTCGCTTCGCACGCTCGGTCAATTATGCAATATGCGGTATACTTGTTACAGCGACGTCATACAAAATGCAGAATGGAAACTCGAAGACTAAACTAAACTAACTACCGAGTTTCCCAACAAAGTTGTGAACAATAATAACTTTTAGAGATTGTTACCAGACACGCAAGCCACCTAAACGAAGAAACCAAACATAAATAAAAGGAAAATGTCTAGAATATTCTTACTCAGATAGGAAGCAACCCTCTTAAATTTAGTGCATCCGCTGCTTGTTACAAATATGGAATTCCCCTATGAAACGTTCCAAAACCACACACATGCTTATTCCAAATTCGTTAATAGACTGTAAAATATTAGTTCTAGGGCATTCGGAATTTTGAATCACATGAATCTCCCGAGAGAATCGGCCATCGAAAGGTTTTGCCGCCTTCACTGCTTTGTTTAGGAAAAAATATTTTAAGGAAAAAAATCTCACATTTTGACTAAAAAGTGGAGTACTAAAAGCGTTATCGATAGATTTCACAATAAATTGGGGTTCCGTTTATAGTTAACCTAACAAACAAATAGTAGCTTTAAAATTCTTTATCTGATCGATATACACTTGAATATAGGTATGGGTAACACATTGGTATAAATAGGGTGGGCAATTATAGCGAACATTTAATGATTTTTGTGAGGAAAATATTTTTTTTTATGTGACTTTTCAGAATTTGTTAAGCCGTCAAATACAAGCCTATGTTTAATAGAAGTTTGGCACCCTTCGGGTACGGAACTCTGAAATAGCTGCTATGAAAATGAAACAGCAATAGTTTGTGTCTTAACGAAACCAAATTAAAACCTAGTAACTGCTCTTGCTAGATTTAGAAATGGTTATTGACGGCCGTTTTAGTATCAGACAACCATTTCTAACACAGTACGCACTTGCTATCGTTAATAACACCTAGAGTATCGGCTAAAGACAAATGTAGCTGTATTGTCCGGAAAGCCAAGGTTTTGCCTCTTCTTTAAAGCTCACCCTCGTTCAGATATATCTTATAGTTTAGTCACGGCATAGAAACAAAGTCACCAAAACGTTTTTTGGCTCTCCTGTAAAATTTGTCCAAAGCCCCTTGCTATGTTTTGAAATGGCACAGCCGAGCAGCTCTAACATAACGAAATCGGTTGTGGCTCAAACTTGTAGAGAAAATTAAATGTCAAGCGGGATACCCGTATATATACCGTTTGAAAAATCACTTCACCTCATTCATATTTATCTAAAAGACGTTCTAACGGTGAATGATTACATCGCGATGAAAACTTCATTCTCCATTGCCCCCTGCCACGCAAAATGATGTATTGTATGACTAACTAACGTGGGCACGATCGCGCCTCGCTGCCCGCAAAGGCGCTAGTATATTTTTATATAACTTCAATATTACATCCTGTACCTATAAACATTGCCCTTTATTTCAATATTACATCCTGTATAAACATTGCCCTTTATACAAACATAAGCCACTCAACGAATATTGAGTAATATGGTAAGTAATATTAGCACTCAAATAGTCTCTTTGTTTGTTCAAGAAAGGGCAGACAGATAGACAAAATATTTTAATGTGATATTGATGGAGGAACCTTTATGGTCGCTTAACTATTCATGACTGCTGTAAATATTGTCGACGGAATCAATATGACAATAGACAATAGTCAATTTATATGTTATATCTGACAAGGAGTAACTATTCATGGAGGAGCCAGATTCATCAATAAAGTTGCCATCGTACCCCAAACGTCATCACGCCTTTCTGTTTAGCTATACCCTAGAGTGGTCGCGTGGATTACATATGTTATCCACGCGTACAAGACCTTCAAAAAATTTAAATCTATTGAAGTTTTCCTTTCGACGCTCAGTGTAGTTGAAGACAGATACATTGCGCAGTGTTGCACGGACGTCGGTCGCGTGCGGTTGAGTCACAGGAGAGCTGCCAACTTGGTGGTCTACATATGTAATCCACGCGACCAAATACGTGAGTTTTTTTGGCTAACCTATTTGTTTTATTGGACTTGTATTTTCTTGTATGTAGTGTAATACAATATTATAAATGATTAAAAAATACTTCCCTTTTATAAAAATACTTAAAATATATTTATAATACGTTGTTTTATTTCAGGTAAATATGGACAATAGACAGTTATCTCAAAATGAAGCATAGTTGCATGAGAAGGATGCCCAGGATAATATCTGTGATGATAATTCGAGCTCAGATTATGAAGAAGATCATGTTGAGGAGCAAAATAAAGGTTAAAAAAGTGGTGATTGATGTCAACAATGCATAACGACATGGCAATTCATCTCCAATTCCCCAAATGTTTAAATAGTAGTAGTTATATTACAGAGCCTTATATCTGGAAGAGCCCTGACCTCTGAAATACAGGTGATAAACCTAGCTCAGGGGTCAAGGATCCCTATATTATGTAACTACATATGTTTGTGTTAAATAAATAAATGTTTAAATGTTTTAAATGTTTAAATTCATGCAGTCTGGTGATAAACGGAAGCCAGAAATGATTACCTACTATATAATAAGATAAGATGTGCTCGCTCTGTGACGTTGCCAGAAACTCTAGAAGTTGGCCGGTGACTGACTTTTATAGTAACGTAAAAGCATCGTGCTGAAATGATGCAATGGTCTGAAACAACCGTCTCATCATTGCAATTCTTGACATATCATCAATTAGAGTGACTACCTTTGGTTTGCTGCACATATACATATTTGTTCGACTCAACCGTGCGTGATACGGTTAACCAATTATGCTGCTAACTGCTCATGCAGACACAAACACGAATTGTACTAATTAACGTTGGCACACACATTACAGTAGATACCTATCTATTTACAGTCAACATGAGCTGTGTTGTTTCACTTAAGCTTGGTTTAAAGTTTTTCGACATGTTCAGTATTTACTTAAATTACCTATTTCAGTAGTACCTACCTCGTTAGTGTTAGTACCTGTGCCTGTAGACAATGTTAAACGCTAACGATAGCGAAACGAAACGATATCTTTTTATGTATGCGATTTGACATTTGGAATCGCTACGTGACGTCACCTTAGCGAAGCCAAATGTCAAATCTCATACCAAAAAGTTATCGTTTTGTTTCGCTAGTCTTAGCGTTTAACTTTGTCTAGGGGGGCAGGTCTAAAGAAATGTAGATACGGAAGAATTAGGAACGTGGGCTCGCGGTACGCTACACGCTCATTGGAAACACAAGAGTGAATTTAAAAATATTACTGTTGTTTTTTATACTGGAAAATAAAGTTGTTTTCATCCAATATAACAGGCAACTTGACAGCTAACCTAAAACTTCATAAAATCCACTTTTTAGGGTTCCGTACCCGAAGGGTGCCAAATGGGACCTTATTACTAAGACTTCGCTGTCCGTCTGTCTGTCTATCTGTCTGTCTATCTGTCTGTCTGTCTGCCTGTCTGTCTATCACCAGGCTGTATCTCATTTTAACAGATGATGTATTTCTGTTGCCGCTATAACAACAAATAGTAAAAAACAAAAGAAATTTTAATATTAAGGGGGTCTCCCATACAACTAACGTGTTTTTTTGGGGGTTTTTTATTGATAATAGTACGGAACCCTTCGTGCGCGAGTCCGACTCGCACTTGGCCGGTTATTAAGCACTGTTACCAAAATAATTGGAAAGAATCTAAATTGTTTATTCAGTTGAACTAACAGAAGTGTTGTCTTCGCCAACACTGCTATCAGTACTTAGATATTATTATTTGGATTTTATGAAGTTTTAAGTTAGATGTCAAGTTGCCTGTTATATTGGATAAGGCCGACATTAAGCTCTCGTTAGTTCGTGAGGCAGCCCCTAGCGTAGTACAAGTATTTATCTAAGTGGGAGTAATTTCTGATATCGTTATTAATAGGTCCTTCGAGATCATCAACGTATTTAACCAACGTTATCTCGAGGCGTTGAGGAAAAGAAACCCACCACGCCTGGTAAATATTGTAGAAAAATACGTATTTGCGGAATTTTCTTTCTAACTTATCAAATATTATGTATTGTGTTCCTCGGTGGCTATATCTTGGTCACATTTGAACATACAAATTGTGCGTAAATAATTTAAGCATATCAGAGTTCAACATTTTATGGAACATCGGTGATTTCTGCAAAATGTAGGACATTACGCTACGGTACAGTAAATACGCTACGATTTTAAATTGCTACGCGTCGTAGTCACCCGTAGTTGATCTGTGACTACGAACTGTGCTACGCCCCAGCGAGCATTGACCGAGTGCTAATCACTTTCATTTGCTAGTTAGTTGGAGCTCATGAATTTCATGTTATTTCACTAACTGTAGGTGGAAAAGCTGTTCACCATTTATGAAATCGTATAGCGTTGAAAGTGGTTAGTTCATTATAATCAAATTAGGTCAGAGGGTTATCTTCACCGCTCCCAAAATGACAGCAAACGGATTTTATACTAATTAATGTAATTATGTTGTAATTGGCGAAATATGCCCTGGAAGAGTGGTTTCCAACTCGTTTGATGTCGTTGTCGGTTAGAACTTACTTAGTGAAGGTTTCAATCAGAACTGTTTGTAAACAAACCTAAATTGCTGCTGCTTTGTCAAACAAATAACTTTAATAATAAAAAGAATAGATTTTCATATGGCAATTTCTATTTTCACCTATCAAATCAGGTCGTCGCGTCGTAAAGTACGTTCGCCCAGACTGTATCGGGACACCCGCAAGAAATTGTGTGACATTGATTAAGTATAATTTGTTTAAGAAATTGTGTGAAATTGATTAAATATAATTTGTTTATGTTGTTGATTTCACTAACCTCCAAAGGACAAACATCCTAATAGAATCCATTCAAACAAAACCTTTCACTACGGCGCACGGCGGCGGCACTTCGATACAAACTACAAAATGTCTTGCGGGTGTACTCCGCAGCGGCTTTCTTTGACCGTCACACAAAGTGACACAAACGAAATGAATAGACTTTTAGAATTTCCCCAGTATTGCAAACAACAAATTTTTATTTCCCCTTTTGCCATTAGATTTCGGTATGCCTTAAGGGCCCTCTGTTGCCGCACCGCGCGCTTTGTATGAAAAAAACGATCGTCCGTATGCAAGCCATACACGCTACGGTCTACCGGAGAGGTCTACCTGTGCATACTTGCACAGGTAGACCTCTCCGGTAGACCTTGGCCTGCGCAGGTAGACCAGAACGTGCGTGGGAATAGGCCTGTGCAGTTTTGATCCTGCGCAGGCGACCGGCGCAAGATCGAAAATCAATTCTCTCTGAAGACCGCACTGGTACACCGGAATCTGCAGGCAAACCTGCACAGGTAATCTCTCCGGTAGACCGTAGCGTGCATGGCTTGCTGGGCTCTTCTATAAGCCAGATTTTTTTGTGGTTTGGGCGTGGCCTACATTTTCCACCCCACAGCAATGCTGGTTGACCACGCATTAGGAGATCGCGACGCCAAATATATAATAATAACATAACATATATTTTTCTGGGTTCAGAGAGTGTCTCAAACTGCTGGAATAACTTTTTAAAGTTGGGCATTTGAGGTATATAATCGCCTTAAGGCACCGCTTCGGCACCGCAGCAGGCCGTCAAGAAACGCATAAAAAAGTGCCTTAAGTGGCGAGATTTGAGTTCCTTTAAATTGTCAAAGTTGGAGCGGTAAGTTATCATGTCACTTGCAAAATAACTGCGACCTCGTTAGCTTTGTAAAGCTGTGTCTACAACTCTACTTTATCTTTTTACATAGCCTAAACTTTGTCCCACTGCTAGGCAAAGAAAGGCCACACATTTCTGGTGAAAGTGGCATTGACCATGCATTGACCCACTCTTTTTGTAACTTGTGGGGACATTTCAAAAGCCTATCGCAAGCTTGCCAAACGCTAGAAATGGCGTTTATGGTATTTCGGTAACAAAAATATCAATGAAATGACGCTGGCATGTGAGAAGCATAGCTTGATTATGGAGATTATGTGTTGTTCTCCAACATTAACAAGTGAGTGAGAGAGTGTCCCAGAGTTGCCTTGATGATGATGATGTCCCGACTGGTTTCCGTCTCGTTGACTATTTCAGCTATTGAGAGCTTCGCTGGTGTGCCGTTGACACAAGGGACAGGTCAGTAGGGAGTATTTTAGGTAAATAGGTAAGTATCTACTTACATGTTTTCCATATCACACACTATTTTATAGCTTTAAAGGAATACTTAATATCTGACCAAGTTTATTGTGTGATTTGTATGAACAAGCCTTTATTGGCAGTGATTTGACTAAATGTCGTGTGAACTGTGAATGGACATTTAGCCTTAATGCCCTTTGTGTCTATTTGTATCTATACATAGCATACAACCCATAGCTTATAAATGTATTTACGTACAAAGCATGAGTCACATACGCGAAGGGTTCCGTCCCGTCTCATAGGAAAAAGGTTAGATAAACATTTATATTGCGTGGGGATCTTTTTAGGGTACCGTACCTGAAGGGTGCCAAACGGGACCCTATTACTAAGCCCACGCTGTCCGTCTGTATTTTTGTCTGTCTGTCTGTCCGTCAGCGGGTCCTAGAGCACGAACCGTAATAGCTAGAAAATTTATTTTTTTACAGAATGCCGCAACAACAAAAAATACTGAACGACTACGAATACGAGAGATATTACAAATTAAAGGGAGTCCCCATACAAGAGACGTGTTTTGATACACCCACGCATTTTAATATGATAGTATTATTTCGCGTCAACTTACATCTCTGTCGTGGCGCAGCCGGTATGTTGTTGGCTCTCAATCCGTCGTCGTAGGTCATGAGTCATGAGTTCAATTAATCTTTCTTAATTTTCTTTTTGTTTTTAACCGACTTCCCAAAGGAGGAGGTTTACAATTCGTCCGGATGTTTGTTTTTTTTTTTTATTTTTTGTTATGTACCGATAGCGCCTAAACGGGTGGACCGATTTGGAAAATTATTTTTTTGTTTAAAAGGGTTTACCTTCCCATTGGTCCCATTGAAACCAGGTCAGGATCTGATAATGGGATCCTGGGGAAATCGAGGGAACTCTTCAAATATTATAGGCAGACCTATAGTGATTTTTGAGTTTTTCATAATAACTCGTGCAAATGCACATGGTAAGCGTAATATTGTGATGCGGAACTGCTGATGAAGACCACATATGGCCACCAGATCTGCTCAATACTAGGTACAAATACAATGCGTGGCTGACGGGCTGGCAACGCATAGCCTAAACCGGTGGACCTAGAGCCATGAAACTTAGTACAGAGGTTCCTTAGTAGCGTGGGGTAGCACTGATATGGGATTTGACAAAATTAATTCCCCAAGGGGGGGGGGGGGGGGATAAGGGGTTACAGTTTGTATTAAACTCAATCTAATCAAATAGGGTTTGTGGAAGTCGGTTTTTTCTAAAGTTTACTTTTTGTTTCAATTATTATTTTATTGTTTTGAGTGGTTGTGTTGTACGATGGCGCGGTCGGTACCCTTCTTGTGCGATTCCGACTCGCACTTGACCGATTATTTATTTTATAAAATTTAGTCAAAAAGAGCTGTATTTGTTGCCACTAGGCAACAGATTATGAATTTACGTTCTATGGTTTATCAGATACAGCCCGATAACGAACAGAGGGACGGACGGACAGATGGACTGCGGAAGCTTAAAGGGTCCCGTGATCCCGTCGTTCAGCAGTCTTCGAACAAGGAAACCAATAATTTACTCTATGACAGAAATTGTTTGTTTCGACTATGACTGTACAAACGACGCTAATGAAGTTGTTTAGGATAAAAATGCAATGTAAAGTTGTAACAGAATTAATGTATTGCGGTCTTAGCTGATTGAGGTTCAAATTCAACGCTTATTTACTGATTAAAACCTAACCTACCATACATAAATATGACGCATAGTGTCGATCGATCACTTACTCTCATTACACTATACTTCAGTAGATAAGCGTTAACTCATAGCAAGAATAAATTAATACATTTCGGCAAGCCGGTGTGAATAGCAATGATGGAACACTGGTGCCAACTCTTTTGGAAGGAAAATAGATTTCCAGAACTAATTACCAGAAACTTATACGGACTTTCTAACGGTGATGGAAAACATCGTGAGGAAACCTTCATAACTCCATAGCTGCGGCGATGGGCTAGCCCTCTGTCACCAAATGGAGTATTGAATAACTGGCTGAGAGTGCAATGGGCACAGTTGTGCCTCTGCCACCAATTCCGATGAGGGAGTCAAAACCGCCTCCAAAGATTCTATTGATTCTCGCTCTGACAATTTTTTCAGCAAAGGAATAAATGAACTATCGCTAAAATGACGAAAGTGCATAGATAACAATGGATACATACTTTGATTTAGTTACTAAAATAATTTCATTTAAAAAAAGTAGTTTTTTATTTTTCCATACTAAACGCCAATTTCATATGTAAGGACCTAATATTAAACTCAATCTAATCAAATAGGGTTTATGGGAGTCTGTTTTTTCTAAAGTTTCCTTTTTGTTTCAATTATATCATTATCATTTGTACACAAATAGTCGAATAACACAAGATTGTCTTCGGGCTGATCTCGTGGCATTTGACACAGAAGGAGAGGAGTTATAAAGAGAGTAAGAGAGGAGCGTCTGATCCTTGTTAAATCCCTAATCCCTTTTTATTAAGGTCTAAAGTCATTAATGGTTTCGAGATTATCTGCACTCGCTTTATTTTAACTTGGCCTCGCAGCTTTGAACCTTGCCATCCATTCTGTTTGCTAATGTCGCTGTAGCGATCAGTGTTGCCATTTTTGTGTTGCAACTTTGTCGCTAATAATGCGACTTTTGACTAATGGCCTAAGATCCGAGAGAGCTCGACCTTCACCCATCTGTTATTGCGACGAAACTTGGTTTTTATCAAATTTAGTATGCTAGAAAATACATCGCGAGTGCCTAGCAAAATCCTGGCAAGACTATGATTAATTAATTAACGGTGAGTGTACTCGCGCGCTAAGGGTTCCGATTACACTTTTAGATTGCTACCTCTCGTAAATGGTGCAATTAACTGCAAAGAAACTACAAAAACTACAAAAAAATACAACTATGATATCATCCATGTAAACAAAATTACGGCATAAACGGTCGTAGCCTTCGATTTCGTTGAAGGTTGATTTTTTCACAGCTTTGAGGGACATAGACTTGAAGTAATTGGTATAAATTTCATCTTGATTTAAAAGGCCTTTTATTTTCTAATGTTAAATTATTCATAGCCTTGCCAGGATTTTGCTAGGCAACCCACTCGCAATGTATTTTCTAGCATATTTTTTATAAAGTCGAAGTTTCATCGCAGTAACAGATGGGTGAAGGTCGAGCTCTCTTCGGATCTGAGGATATAAGCTCTAACGACAAAATGTAACAGCGACAAAAAATGTAGCGACTGTTCTGAATACTTTTGGAAATACAGGGTGACATTTAATTAGCTGACCATATTTTGGGGAATGATACATAGGCACAGAAGAGATAATAGTACTCCGTACAGAACGGCCACTCCCTTCCCCGCGCTGATTCAGATACCGCACCCCACCCCTGGCGTCTAGGGACCTGGTTGAAATATCAATAGACGCGGTTGAACGCCTGACGAGTGACCGCGCGTATACGGTGAATAATAACCGGTAATATAATATGGTGAAGTTTTGTGCATTATTTGTGTGTCTGTCGTCAACTAGAAACAGCAAAGACAGGAGATTCTTTCGGTTCCCGACTGATGAAAGAAGGTAAGCAACAGCAACTCTATTGTTGTTCTTTTGAGAAATAAAAATTCTAATACCTTAACTCCCGGAATGTAACTTAGTCAGCGTTTGCTGTGTGTGTCTCGCTCTCTCACAAGGACAGACTTTGTGCGAGACAGAGACAGAGTTATATGTTTGTAGTACTTACTAGCTACTGACTACGATAATTGATAATAAGTCAGTGTCGTAATATTTTATTT
Source organism: Argyresthia albistria (assembly GCA_963457715.1). Classification (NCBI taxonomy): domain Eukaryota; kingdom Metazoa; phylum Arthropoda; class Insecta; order Lepidoptera; family Argyresthiidae; genus Argyresthia; species Argyresthia albistria. Next base: position 9,598,523 of record OY735262.1, read on the forward strand.
TTAACCGACTTCAAAAAAGGAAAGTTTCTCTAAAGGTTCTCTTTCATATTTTATTTTCTAAGATACCTAGTACTAAACCTTCCGTAATACATAATTATCAATAAAGTACATTTATTATAGGTATTCATTTCGTGCTATCCGTTGTTGGTGCGTGCGATTCAACAACGCGAACGAAGCACTTCGAGTTGAAAAGTAGGTAGTAGGTGGGTCAATCAACTATTTTACCCACACTTTGCTGTCCCCGACCATTTATTATTAAAATAGGTACGCTAAATGGTTAAATTTACACATTTCACGAATATAACCATAGTATCTAAGCTAGCAGGCACTACGGGGAACTTGATTACGTTCTCGAAGATCTTCGTTTGTGGTTTTTTTTGCTTGCATGGCGCGGTATGGTGTCCTTTGATAGTGCCGTTGAGCTGCAGTCCTCGAAGAACTTTCAGAGAGAGTGCGTGCGTTGACAGAAAAGTGTGGGTTAAGTTGATTGACCCAAGTACGCACGCACTAACTTTGTCCGCGCCGCCATTAGCTGGGTCCACATATAGCGAGCTTCGGCCGGGTCTCGCTCGAACCCTGTAGTGGTTTGGTTGTTTTGAATCTCTCAGAGACTAGGTACCTACTTAACATAAAATTCGAATATTGTACAATCCTAACGATGTTTTTACATAGGTAGGTACCTACCTACAGTTCACGCCAAGTGTCTCTTACCTACTTCAGAATAAGTAATAGTAGGTAACAACAACATAACATAGCTTCACGCCTTTTCCCATAAGAGGTGGCAAAGGCACTGTGCCCACTTTTAGACAGTTATTCGATACCTACCTACTCTATTTTTGTAACTTAATGTATGAAGGATCAAAGTGAACATTAACATTTTTTAGGATTTCAATGAGAACCCGACTAGGTACATGTTTAAACGACAGCGCCCCTACAAAGTCACTTCATAATAATGCAAACGCTTGTGTTCGGGACAGTTCGGGTCGCGCCGTCGTCGTTCGGTTCGCCCGACGCAAATCGCTGCATTTGCCGCGCTACCAGCCCTAGCAATATTTACGCACACATTTGCACGTATACAAACATCATTTAGTCATGTAGTAGTAATAGGTGCTTATTTTACGAGCGTTCTATGGAGTGTCCGAGGTGTGACATAGGTAACAACTTTCCCCAAGAAACATAATAGTTGCAAAATGAAAAATTTTTCGTCCCCCAGTACATTGCTCCGATCAGCTGATTTCAAATTACTATGAAAGACCCAAAAAAAATTGCGTTTGCGACCATAAATGTTCCTTGGGGAAAGTTCTTCATAATGATGGGTACTATCATTCCTCAAAATATGGTCAGCTAATTTAATTTCACCCTGTATATGTATTTAAAACAGTTTAGTACATATATTTTTTTATATTTTAATATTATATCATTAAATTCAATACCTTTTGCAGGTGTTTTTCGTTTTAGTTTGTCTGTTAGCCTTAAGTATTTAGTTCAAATATTTTGTGCAATAAATAATTGATGTCTGTTCATACAAGTATTTTTTAAATCATTGCCTACTTTTATGGGTACCGTACCTAAAGGGTGCCAAACAGGACCCTATTACTAACCCCACGCTGTCCGTCTGTCTGTCTGTCTGTCTCTCTGTGTGTCTGTCCGTCAGCGGTTTCTAGAGCACGAACCGTAATAGCTAGAAAGTTGTCACAGAATGTGTATATCTGTTGCCGCAACAACAACAAATACTGGGTTTGCTGGAAAAGATCTCTTTTTAGAGATAAGCTTGCCTTTGTACATTCCTTCTCTGTATCTTTTTGTATTTTGTCTTTTATGTGCAATAAATATATACGATATACGAAATACTGAAATACGAGAGATATTACAAAATTAAAGGGGTCCCCATACAAGAGACGTGTTCTTGATTCTCTCTTTGTTTTTATTTTATTGTTTTGAGTGCTTAAGTTGTGTTCTTGTGCGATTCCGACTCGCACTTGACCGATTATTCTTACTGCTAAACATTTGTGTGCAATAAATAATTGTGCATTGAATTTAATTAAATGTTTAGTTTTAGGTAAAACATTGAAGGCTAGGATTAGCTTCTGTTTAAATTCATGTTATACAATTTATTTTTTTCTTGTCCTCATAATATTACTATACTGTTAAAGTAAATGAGCGACTTGTTTCAAACACAAACGTGGTAAAGATAAAATTATGCCTATAAAGGAAATTACACTCTCTACTTACATCGTAATTAAGATTGTAATCAAGATATTGAGCGAGAGTGTGAGCTTCAAGCTTTATACTCCAATTATCTCTATTCTCTTATACAATGACCAGTATAATAGTAAACCTGTGACTTTGACGTTCATAGCATATGTTTGTACCACATGTACACTGACCGAAGCTTTTTGCTACAAGATTTTTATTCGAAATATAGATTTGCCATTTTGATCACAATGATTGAGTGAACATCTAAAATGAAGCATTTCATTTCCTACGCTCGAAATGTTTGGCTATAAATAATTATTTAGTTCAGGAAATGAATGTATGTAGGTGTACCTATATTATTCTAGTCTAGCTGTGCCAGTTAAACGTTAATAGACTTTTCTGTGATGTAGTCATGTTTTATTTATCAAAATCGGTTCAATTGGTTCCAAAGAAATCAGCCTAAGAAGGTGTCTACGACGACGGCACCTGAGGCTAGGAGGAAGAGAGCGCCTCTGCCTGCCTGCGCTCCGCCGCACACCACACTCCGCATCACGCTGTATGCGACCGAGTCGTACCTACTCGATCTTTTAATATTCATAATGTATTTGATTTATGTCACATAATCGCGACAGAAGGAATCAAGTCAGCCTTTTAAATCGATTATTTCATTGATTTTGCCGGCAGTGTGTGCATTATGTTAATGTACTGGAGTTTCAGAATTCCAAATAGCAATTCAGCAGTAGCCTCAGATGTTTCCTGTTCGTTTATGTTTAAATTTGGCGGACCCTACTGGGTTACCTTTATTAGAGGGCCCATTCTCACTTCATTAGCTACCAGGAACGTTGGCATATATTTTCCCTGTAACACACGAAGCTGGGAATCATTAGTGTAGGGTGGTCGGACGTTATAATCAACAATTATCTGCTTCTTTTTATTTTCTGGTTACGACCGGAGTTCATGAAAGATAGGATTATGTATTGTGGCTTTTATTGGTCCTGTCAGCTTGTATCATGAAGCTAATAAAATGTTTAGGTGTTCTAGTTCTAAATGAAGGAAGTTTTTATTATCTAGAGATTTGCAAATATTTTATTCCATCATAACCTGAAACCATAATGACCTAGAACTGTCTGCCTGCTGCTGTCATGTAGTCTGATATCTGAAATGCAGCATGAAAAATATAGGTACTCAACTTTTTTTCAAGATTTTCCAGCCAAAAGCACAGACTACACGGCGATCGTAGTCTCTACAACGAACTAAATAACAACGTTGTTAAAGGAAACTAACCCAAATAACAACAGTGTGAACAAAAACTAGACGAGAACCCGACTTTACCGTATCCGTGAAAATGTAATAACCATGGAACATTTCACACAAGTTTATAGCGTGAAGAGGGAGTGATTAATAAATAAGCCGGGTTCTGAATGTCTTGAATGTCTGGTTGCGTAGATTGATGCGGGGGCACCGGAAGTGGGGGGTCACAAGGAGAAGGGGGGTAGAGGTTTATTAAGATTTCCATCTTATCTTCCTGCTTCGCCGCTGAAAAGTATTTATTAGGCGTGAACGCGCGAAACACGCGAACGAATCTTGATAGACAAACCATTTTGTTCGCGAAAAGCTATTCATTAAAATCTGACTTACCTACTGTTGAAATATTCGGAATTTGATCCAGTTCTTTTCCTTCGCTCTTTATTGGTGGCTTTAGCTTATACTTAGTTAGAGTTATTACCTAATATTGTCGTTTGGTTCATAAAGCCAACTTTATAGTGGTGTAGCGACAATCTACCAGGGTCAGTCAGTATGAAGGACAATATCAAAATATTATTACTCACTGTTTAATATGGGATATAAAATGATAAAGTAATATTAGACCCTCGCCTTCAGTAAAGAAAATATCTAGCTATAATATGAAAATAATAATCTGTGTTTCTGACTTTTAACTTCATTTAGCCATCACCAGTTTTATAAAAAGGCTGCTTCTGTGTTCTAGCACCCTGTTAGAGCATCTCAATATACTCTATTTCTTGAAAATAAGTAAGGGTTCTTGAAAACATTACATTTATCTCAAATAATGAAAGTATTTTTGTTGATTTTGCAGTTTACGAGAGGAAAAGATAAACACATGCTTCATTGAGCTTCAACCGTTTTGAACGGGAACTCATTGTAGGTGGATGATAAAATGAAAATGTTTCACACCACGACAATGCTTTATTGTGTGATGCCAAGTTGACATGGGTCGGGGAGGCTTTGAGATACGGAATTCGAAGCGCCTTCAGCCTTCACTTGAGCAATGAGCAAATACAATTTGACAAAATGAATATTGAATGGAAATCTTTTTCCGCCTCGTTTGGTAACGACATGTCTTCGGGTAATTGTCATTCAGTGAATGATCTTCGAGGTTATAAGATCATTAGAAAATAAATTATAGCACCATAATGTTATGTAAATCGCCATTTTCGACCGACTTAAAAGGGAGGGGGTTCTTGTGCAAATCAGTTGTTTATGTATATGTATGTATACCCAAACCCCCTTAATAATAAAAAGATTAACTCCGGGAGTAAAGTTCCTCCCGGATTAACTTTAGTCCCGGAGTAAATTTTTTTTATTAATAAGGGGAAATGGTATAAAAATACTGGTATTCCTAGCTATTTTATGAAACCCTGACATCAGGTCTAAACTCTGGTCGATCGTGCAGTGGACAATAACTATCTTAGACTAAACCCATGGGATCACTCGGAACAATTGTACTAACGAGGTACTTACATTGTACATACGTTTGGGGTCCGCTCCGTCCGAAACGAATGGCGTGCTAAAGTATATACTACACTCCTATTCTTAACAGAGGGGTTAGTTAACTAAAATGTTTTGACGCATCGAAGAAATAAGGTGTTTTGTTTTGAATCGACCTTTATCTGTTCTTTATTTCGTTGCACAAATTGGTTACTGAATAAATAACTGTTCGATAGATTTAAATGTTCGCTCAAGCAGTTTGGTGCATTTGGTGTCTCAGGCGGAACAGACTCGGAACAGATCATGATCATGACGTAAAACTAAATATCTAACAAAATATTATATATGTTGTCCGATGCGATTAGAGCGGTGCCTGTCGACATGCATAATATTGTTTTATTGAACCTTTAATTGACCACAATACAAATGAAAAGCCGACATCCTCCGACTTTTTCCTTGTAGAGACATAAGTAATTCCAGTTTCGCTTTGAGAAAATTGCACCCAACATAGATTTTTACTCATTTTCCTACGTATTTGTCCTGGCACAAAGCTACCTGACATGAACAAATGCTCACCATATTAGCATTATAAAATATTCAGGCGCTTGAAATTTCTTGACTTGATCTCTCTGTGGGGTCACTACTTATAGCGAAGCAGTTTAGAATTCGAAACGGATCTGCAAAATTACCATGATCGTCTTGAAAGCAGTCTTAGGGCGTGGACAGACGATGACGGCCCGCTCCGTCGCCGCTCCGCGCCCGCTCTGACGCCGCTAAGCCTCGCTCTCACCGCCTTGCACCGATTTTTGTCTTAGTGCTCGTTAATAAGTCTCTTAATACATCGGATGGAGCAGTCGCGGCGCGGCGTCGGAGCGGGCGCGGGGCGGGTGCGATGAAAACCATCCGATGTAATAAGATACTTCTTAATGAGCAATAAGACACAAATCGGTGCAAGGCGGTGAGAGCGCGGCTTAGCGGGCGCGGGGCGGGCGCGGAGCGGAGCGGCCGCTTTATCTTCTGTCCACGCCGCCGTAGTCCTTCTGGCTGGGTAGGAAGAAAAAAATCGATAATGATGTCTTATGTACATTATCGGACGCTCCGTGTTTCGGATGGCACGTAAAGCCGTAGGTTCTGGCTACTATCACTTCTTGTTAGTATGTAGTAGTCGTAAAACCCCTCCACGAACCGAGTTACGAATCGGGTTTCAATATTTCTCCAAGTCACCCATAGCCATACATGTTAAATACATTAGTCCCTTAAATATGTTTTTATCTGTGGAGCTTTTAAGGCTGTGACTAAGCAAGGCCCGACACGATCAAAATAAATCTATAGAGGGTAGTGCAGGGTGCAGATAACCTCGTTATTCGCAACGTGTTGTATATACGCGGCGTCATTTTGGTATCATGCATGTTACGAGTGACCCTTTTTGTGTCAGACAGATGTCAATCAAGCCTGACCTGCCTGTTGCCCCGGTGACTCAGCCAATGTGAAATTGCTACATGACTGTAGGTAGATAGAGATAAAATACCCATCTAGAGGCTGTACCAAAAAGCATCATTATGAAATATCTCAAAAATGTTGTCTCACGCTAGTAGATATTGAAAATATGCGAGTTGACGAACGAAGCTTTTGTCCGAAGCTGTAACCTATCTATAAATACGAACTACATGTGACTGCTATTCGAAACTTTCAAGTCTTTCAATTACGTCGCAAATATTCGTATTACTCCAATCAAATATTACACGAAAAGGCGCTAAAATCGCAAAATATATGCTATTTCTGATTTTTTTATATGTTGTTAGGACCACTACCAGTAGTGTATATCAAAGTTTGCAGCTTTGAAAGACCTGTGCTAACTTTTTAGCACTTGTAAAACCACGAAATTTTTGCACTTATTTTGGCATACTCAGTATGACTCCCAAACTAGGTGTGCGTTTTATTAAAAAAAAAAAAATATGTAAAGTTTGACTGGAGTAGGTATATCTTTTGGCTGTACACATATAGAACATAACACGATACCCGTGTGTTCAAGTAAAAAATACAGCTTCTTCGCGAGTAAATCCTCAGGGCACAATTAGTTTTCTCCTTGTTGTTTCTAATGTCATTAAAAAAGTTTATTTCTTCTTTGTTTGCACTTTACTTTTAGACAATTATTAAACTTTGTCAATTAATGATGGATGTTTTGAAGGATGTTGAAGGTGAACAGTACGGGTCATCTATAACCACACATGACACTATGCAATTGTGTAGTAATCGAGGTATCGAGTAGCCCACCAGTCCACACCGGACGGCTGAACCAACATGGACTAATGACGACAAATTCGCTCTTCCCAGAGATATTGCCTGACGTTCTACTGTGATCAAATTAATGATGATTTGACATGCGACTATGTAGGGCTGTGATAGAAAGTTTTAGCTGTTACTATTAAATTATAAAGGTTTGAAGATAGAGAGAGAAGGAGAAGGATAGAAAACTAGATAGACAGAGCAAGTTTATTTATACATGGTGTAACAGAAGGGTGTAGTCATATTTTAGAGGGTTGCTAAGGAGACCATTCTGAGCAATTTTTACTATGAAATCGATTTCATCAGAGCAACTATATTTTTCATTGCTCCATACGTATTGTCCGGGGCCGGGCGGTCAGCTGATTTATATAGAGAAGTGAAAATTAAATTTGCTCTAATCAAATCGGTGTCATAGTGAAAGTTGCTCAGAATGATGTCCCTAACAACCTAAAATATGACTACACCTTTCTGTTAAACCCTGTATGATTTAAAAATAATAATTTTCTGATGGATTTTGTTGATGTTTTCAATAAGTAAACTACAAATACGATGATAAAGTAGTAGGAATATAGTGAGAAATTTAATCAAAGGTCTGAAATTACTTCACACAGTACACAGACCGAATGGCGGCGACAGACCTCATTTCCGCACGGTTTTGAAAGAGCATATACAGGGTGTTCGGCAGATGAATGTCCAAATGGAATCAGCAGTAAGGGGAGGTCATTTTCTACGCCTTAATTAAATGGCCCCATAAATCCAGAAAAAAAATATGATTTGTAGATTTTTGAAAAATGGCCGAAGCTAATCGTTGGATCTGGAATAAATGAAAATTTTATGAGTAGATTGCCAAACTGTGATAGTTTTTTAATCCGTAACTATCCTAATATTCTATTTTAATTGTTATTTTGTGCAGATAACCCATAAAAAATATTTATCAGCTACCAAAGTCACAAAAAAGGTTCACAAGAAATACCAATCTCAACTTTACATACTAATAAAATAAAAACTAAAAATTATCGAGACCTCCGAATTCCCAATTCTCTTAAAATATTCTCAATTTGTGCCCTTTCGTATGGTACACTACATCCGTTAGTAATCTTTTATTTACTTCAGAAATTCACTAACTTCTCTTTACCCAAAGTAGATTTTCATCATCATTCGATTTTATGGATTGCAAATTATTGTGAACAATGCGGGAGTATGTAAATACAATCGGTCAAATGCGAATCGGACTTCCACACGAAGGGTTCTACATCGTCTTCAAACTTACCATTACATTACAAAATGACATGCCAGAATTACTAAGCTAACCATTAGCAGTACCTACCGTATTAGAAGCAGTCTTTCAACAATACGGTTGCCATTGCTGAACACCCTGTAGTATACCATTAAGTTTTGAGATAATATAGAAGACTCTCACATAATTAAGCGTCACGCCTTTTCCCAAAAGGGGTGGCTGAGGCACAATTTTCCCCACTTTCTGCCAGTTATTCGGACCAGTTCTGCCAGTTGCGTGACAGGGGGCTAGCCCATCGCCACATAATCTTGGTATATAAATGAGGTCTTTGAACGAGATGGTCTATGGATAAGACTAAAAGCAACGCGGTATTATCCCAACCTCGTTGTACTTAGAAATCGAAGTGTGATCGTACTTAGAAATCGACGTTTGAAAAGTTATTCCCACGAAACTCTACCGACCGTTTTCCGAAACGAAAATTATGTGTTAAACTCTTGTTCAAACTCATTTCAGACAACCACGTCCCGCTATTTTGAATTAATCATAGATTAATGGCCTGTTACATTTCACCACTCTTTCAGAAACTTGGGTACTTATTGTAATTGAACGACATATATCAAATAATAATATTAATTTCTTTTTATCTGTTGTTGCAGTTATCAGCAGCTGGCGAGGGCGCGGGCGCACACGACTCGTCCACGCGGAGGTATCGGCTAGAGAACGGCAGCTCGCTGGGAGAGAAGGATGAGGTTTGTGACTGACTATAAACAGAGAGAGAGAGAGAGGGGGGAGAGAGAGAGAGAAAAAAGAGAGAGATAAGCTAGATCTTTTTAACACCCTTTTAAACCGACTTCACAAAAGGAGGAGGTTTACAATATGCATTGATTACATAGTATTACTGTACTTAAACATTTGATATACCCTACTACACTTGCCTTTGTACATTTATCTTCTTTATTTTGTTTTTTTTTTCTGTTTTAGGCAATAAATGATACGACATTCTATACATACCATATTATGATAACCACAAGGATAGACAAAAACAAACATAGTATAACGTCAGGCTTCTTCTAACACGAGGTGATAGAAGCACATTTGCCCACGTTCAGTTATACAAGAGAAAGGGACAAGCCCTTCGCCGCACCCTAAGGGAGCATAATCACTAGCTGCACCTATGGACATATGAAGGCTTCCACAAAAAGATAACATTAAGATAGTAGGTGTTTTTAACAATTTAAACGATAAGGATTTTTATATTGTAGACACGCTCTTGCTGTGTCTACCAAAAAAAAAACATTCAAATATCAGCAGACAATGCAGCTACTCGAAGAAAATAAAGTTTTTTTCTTAATATGTTTCACAAGCCCTAGATTTATTGTGGTGAAGTATAACTTTATTTAATTTTTCAGTTGTTCGGGCCACCCAGCGCGCCTGTCCTCGAAAATCCAGAGTTCCAGACGAGATGGTACTTCAAATACTTTCTTGGAAAAAGTAAGTGCTCAATTATAATTTCTTTGCCTTCTCACTTCATTAGATCCTTTCGCTGTGCAACCGAAAAGCGAAAAATGTTAGTATTATAATCCGTTTGCAACGAGAGAAAATTGACGACTGTGCGAGTATAGACATATTTGTTATTTGGTCAATATGTTCTGACGCATGCAGCTGATGATGACGTCGCAACTAAGGTGATTGAAGGTATCCTAACGATAATTTTATCAACTCCCGACGACGAAAAAGAGGGCTATTATATGTTTGAAGCATCTGTCTGTGTGTATGTAACTATCTGTGGCACCCTTGCGCTCAAACGGTTAGACTGAGGTTAATTTGGTTTTCTGGAAATGGAAGTAGATTTCCCTTCAATGGTTTTTAGCCATGTTTTATTAAAATAAGTTAAATGATTCAACAGCTAATCTTAACAAGATAACAAATCAGCCGAATTTTAAACTTAAGTAAGATTTTAGATATTGGGTCGGGAAAAAGGTGTACTTATTAAAAAAGGACTCGCACCAAGGGTTCCGATCACACTTGGTTGGAGAGCGTAACATGTGTTATTAGGTTTCCACATAAAAAAATAAAGTATAATTTTATTCATATAAACCAAATTGAATATTTTTGTAGACAGATATAAATTTGCAGTTTTCAGATTTTTCCCTTTACTTGTGCTATAAGACCTTGCTTTGTGCCAAATTTCATGATTGTAGGCCTACGGGAAGTATACCCTATAGGTTTTGACTCCATTGCGATTACTATGAAAATCCAACAATTTTACAGCATAAACGGTCGTAGCGTTCGATATCGTTGACCTAGATGGTTTATTTTTTCACATAAATTTCAGCTTGATACCTCCACGCGTTCTTGATATAAAGATGGTGACACATTAACAGACGGACAGACGGACGGACGCACAACAAAGTGATCCTATAAGGGTTCCTTCCGGAACCCTAAAAAACATGATTTCAGTTCAATTAAAGTTGGATGATATACTTAAGTATTAGCTACCATATTACTTAGTTCATGAAAGTATCACAAATCTAATTTATAACTAGCCAAGTTTGTGATATCACATACGATATAGTCGTCTCGACTCCTCAAAACATTTGCCCGAAATATGAGCTTAAACTCAGAATACTTTCTCTAACGTTCGAATAGTTAGTTTGCAAAATTAATAAATTTAATTAGTCGGAGCAGTAGTGTACCGCAAAGTTGAAAAAGTTGATTTGGAACTAAGTGAGAACAAGATTTATACGTTTATGTAGTACAATTTCATAACTCAATCGTTTGACGCCAAATTTAATAAATAAACAAGCGCTTATTTGTAAGATCGGATCTAGCTTTAAACTTTTAGCTTAGCTTGTCTTTCTGCAAAATTCCTTCCTTCCCTAACTTCGATCTTGAATTATGTAAACAAAAGTAAAGAAAATAACAAAAAACTGGTCTTGTGTTATGTCCTAGTGAGAAATGTTTAAGATGTCAGGTTTTGTGTTATGTTGTAAGTCTATATTCAACCGACTTCAAAAAAAGGAGGAGGTTCTCAATTCGACCCGTATGTTTTTTTTTGTTTTTTTTTTTTTTTTTCTATGTTTGTTACGCGATTGCTCCGCCAATTATGAACCGATTTGAACAAATCTTTTTTCGGCGTATAGGTAATACCTCAAGGGTGGTCCCATTGACACCAGGTCAGGATCTGATGATGTGATCCTGGAGAAATCGAGAGAACTCTTCAAATATTATAGGCAGACCTATAGTGATTTTTGTGTTTTTCATAATAACTCGTGCAAATGCACATGGTAAGCATAATATTGTGATGCGGAACTGCTGATGAAGACCACATATGGCCACCAGATCTGCTCAATACTAGGTACAAATACAATGCGTGGCTGACGGGCAGGCAACGCATAGCCTAAACCGGTGGACCTAGAGCCATGAAACTTTGTACAGGGGTTCCTTAGTCGCGTGGGGTAGCACTGATATAGCATTTGACAAAATTAATTCCCCAAGGGAGGGGGGGATAAGGGGTTACAGTTAGTATTAAACTCAATCTAATCAAATAGGGTTTGTGGAAGTCGGTTTTTTCTAAAGTTTACTTTTTGTTTCAATTATCATACGTCATTTACCATAACAGTCACATGATGATTTGTTATTTGTTGAATTACAAAAAAATAAGCGATTCTTATGTTAATTTGGCAACTCTGTATGTGCATAACATCGTACATTGCATTTAATTAAGCAGCAAGGCAGCTTTTAGGCCTACTTTAAGGTGAATAAAACGTATAAGCACGATATACACGATTTCATATAAGTAACACGACGACCCAACATGTCAGTTAAGAGTTTACCCTGAAATAAACATGTTAGTATTTTAAATTGTTATGTGCCTTTGTCTTAGTACAGACTCAATCAAGTACTCAAGTAGGTACTTACAGTATTCAAGTAACGACATTAGTGATAATAACTCAACGTCATATTCATATATTCATATTCTTTATTGCACAGAAACATAAGAAATACATTTACAAGAAATGATTTACTAAGGCGATCTTATCTCTACACATTCTTTGATAATATGGAGGATTTGTATAAATAAAGTTTTGTACAAATATAACCGGCATTAAACTTCAAAAATGCATGACGTCAGTTTTGTATATTTTCATTATTTTTGTATTTTTTTTTTTACAACTGCCGAATAAAACGACCGTTTTTAACCGACTTCCCAAAGGAGGAGGTTTACAATTCGTCCGGATATTTGTTTTTTATTTTTTTTATTTTTTATGTATGTTCCCCGATAGCGCCTAGACGGATGGACCGATTTGGAAAATTATTTTTTTGTTTGAAAGGGTTTACCTTCCCATTGGTCCCATTGACACCAGGTCAGGATCTGATGATGGAATCCTGGAGAAATCGAGGGAACTCTTCAAATATTATAGGCAGACCTATAGTGATTTTTGTGTTTTTCATAATAACTCGTGCAAATGCACATGGTAAGCATAATATTGTGATGCGGAACTGCTCATGAAGACCACATCTGGCCACCAGATCTGCTCAATACTAAGTACAAATACAATGCGTGGCTGGCGGGCAGGCAACGCATAGCCTAAACCGGTGGACCTAGAGCCATGAAACTTTGTACAGGGGTTCCTTAGTAGCGTGGGGTAGCACTGTGATGGGATTTGACAAAATTAATTCCCCAAGGGGGGGGGGGGGGGTAAGGGGTTACAGTTTGCATTAAACTCAATCTAATCAAATAGGGTTTGTGGAAGTCGGTTTTTTCTAAAGTTTACTTTTTGTTTCAATTATTTGTACTATGTGTCGCCTGTCATTGTTTTCTCTCCAAATAAATAAAATAAAGTCCCTCACAAATAAGAAAGCGTAGCAAATATATGGCACTAAACAACAGACCAGGGTGTTGTACTACAATAGTATAATACTCAGAAGCCGTACGTAATCAGGCTCAGGCCGCCCCAGTGATACCTACCACGTTCACGTAACTGAGGGAAAATAAATTGCTCTGTCGTCTCGTGTGACATTCCTGGCAAAAGGACGATAACCAGAGCCAAAGTTGGCAAGCGACGTTAGAAGCAGATGCTCCATTACAGTTTTAGAAGGATAGTGATATATTTTAAAGGTGGCTTTGGAATGTAAACAAGTATATCCTCAAGTGGTATCCGCGAGGCGAACACTAGCAGCCGCGTAGCGGTTGCTCTTGCTCCGTCTGAGCCGAGCGGTAGCCAATACAAACTGCGCCCGCCAGCCGCACCGGCTTCTGCCGCCGGGCTTGTTTTGCGATACCATGCTGGCGGGTTGTGCCACTTGCGCCCGCTTGCGCTGCCCGGCGGGTCATGCCGGCGGCAGGCACTGTTCGCTCGCGCGCCGCTCAGTCGCCCGCCGGCTTTCATAACGTGTAGTGTAGTGACTACAAGCCGCAGAATGCCGCAGATGCCGCGGCCCTCGCGCCGCCGGCAAAGATCGTTCCGGCTGCCTCACGGTAATCCCGCGGTCTCCGCCGGCCTAACCCGGCGGCTTAACCCGCCGGGCGAAGCCGGGGCGCGGCCGGCTGGTGCAGTTTGTAGGGGCCTTAATACGAGGAATATTTGTATTAACGTTTTGTGTTCTAGAAAATAGCGCTGTAGTTTTCGATGTTTGCAATATAGGGGTTTTTGGGGGTAAAAAATCAATCGAGGCCTCTTAACTGAAAAAATCGCGTATTTCCGAGTTTTCATGCTTTTCTCATTATAAAATATGAAGGTGATAAATGATGAAGGGTTTATAACTATTATAGAGATATCAGGAATTGATACTAAATTCTTTATAATATAAGTAAGTTAACCAATTTCTAACTGTATAATAGCTATACTAAAGAGATGGCGACCGACACAGCAGCACTCGATAACGACCGTGTAATCTATCCCGCCCGCTGTCAAATCTATGTGAAATATCGCCGGGAAAGCCGCCATTAAAATAAAATACCTATATTGCCTAGTTATGGACTGCGGAAAAGTAAGGTACATAATGTAATACTACATGTACTATACCTACTTCTAGATATGCTCTAGATATCGCAATAGTTATGATTGCTGTTAGCCCTCTCGCTCCGACGACGTCTATCGTTCTCCATTGTAAGTTTATTGGGTCTATGTCCAAATTTCAAATTATTATTGCAACATTGTGGTTTTACAGTTCTTAAAATTAGTAGGTCCTTATGAGAGTATACCGATTACGTGGTATTAATTGAGCAATCAAAGATAAATAGTCTGTTTGGTACCATTAGCACAGAAGAGATAATATTAGTTAAAGATACCTATGTCCAAATTATGTTTCTACTCAACGCTTCGTCAAAACATAAATAATAAAATAAAACCAGCCAAGTGCGAGTCGGACTCGCGCACGAAGGGTTCCGTACCATTATCTATAAAAAACCGCAAAAAAAAAAAAAGTTTGGGAGCCCCCCCTAAATATTAATTTAATTTTAATTTAATTATTTATTTTTTAAGTAAATAATATACTCAATATATTGTGAACATTTTAAGCGTCTACCTGCTACCATTATCAATATCGAGCAAAAATGAGCAAAAAAAATCACGTTTGTTGTATGGGAGCCCCCCTTAATATTAAATTTCTTTTGATTTTTAGTATTTGTTGTTATAGCGGCAACAGAAATGTACATCATCTGTGAAAATTTCACCTGTCTAGCTACCACGGTTCATGAGTTACAGCCTGGTGACAGACAGGACGGACGGACGGACGGACGGACGGACGGACGGACGGACGGACGGACGGACAGACGGACAGCGAAGTCTCAGTAATAGGGTCCCGTTTGGCACCCTTCGGGTACGGAACCCTAAAAACACATTCAAAAATTAATTACTGGGTCGGACAGTCCCCAAGAATATCCACTTTCTGGTTAGTCCTATAATACTATTTATGTTAAAGTATTCGACTTTATATGACATAGAAATGTTGCAATAACGTTCTTCTCGATTAAAGTGAGAACGTGAGCATGACTTTGATCTGGTGTTTCTAAACGGGTCCCCCGTAGACAAAGTGAAACGCTAACCGTTGCGAAACGAAACGATAACTTTTTATGTATGCGATTTGACATTTGGCTTCGCTAAGGTGACGTCACATAGCGATTCCAAATGTCAAATCGCATACATAAAAGTTATCGTTTCATTTCGCTATCCTTAGCGTTTAATATTGTCTACAGGCACTGGTTTTGCTGCAATATGTAGCCGGCAACTATTGGTGTCCCTCTCTTACTCACATGTTAAAAAAGACATCAATAGTTGCCAGCCACATATTGCAGTGAAAATATGGCCCGTTCAGGAGCACCCCGGGGCCGCGCGGAGGCACACTTGCGCCCTGGGTAAGCCTATAGCCGCATCATTTTACATCAAAATGTGAATATCAATACATTGCAATATTTCTTTGAGGTTTTCACTCTTGCCCGGTGCGATGTTTGCGGAGAGGCTCGCGAGTGTTTGTGAAGGGTTCGGCGACTTCCATTGACGGTAAATAAATTCGACGTGTATGATATTGTAGTCGCGGTTTTCTGTATTTTTTTCGGGAAGCTTCCGTAATCTTTTAATGTTGGTACTTTGGTGCTACCTTGTTATTTTGTATTAAAATAAGTACCTATCTAATATGTACTTATATCAGAAGGCGGCTTTTTTTAACTAAAGATTATACAAATGTTTTGTCCTCTTTTCATTAAAGCTTAAACTGTTTATTTTAAGGTCAATACTTAACTTAATTGCAATAAATTATTTTACGACTTATAGCCAAGGTCTCTCCAGGGGAATTGTGGTTGCAACATGGGGAGACCTTTGCCCAGCAGTGGGAAACTTAACATGGGCCACAGATTAATAAAGAGTTAGCATGGGCTACATAAAAAAGTAATACCTATTAATTTATTATTCTGCTCCGCAGTTGGAATTTTTCGTAGCACAGGGCTACGAGCGTTACGAGCGCTACGAATGTACGGTTTCGTAGCTATTAATGTAGTTTCCTTCTGCGTTACTCCCTAAGAATGTTGTTTTCACGAATAATTAAATATTGATTCGCATCAGATAAAAAACGGTTGCCTTGATTTAACCCCAAACCACAAGCTAAGCAGGGAACCACTTACCAAACACTGGATCGTGGTTCCTTGTTGGATGTAAATGGATTATCCCGTGGCGTGATATTCATGGAACGCTAATCCAAGCACAGCGTGGTATGTTTTGTTGAAAAACTAATTTTGTCATGCCATGACTCACACGAAGTACACGATCACTAGGATATAAGATAATTGTCACAGCTGAGTATAACGTCACATCACATATTTTTCAGTTTTTGAGATAAACAATGTCACAAGCGCCGCGTGCGCACAGGGGGGCAATGCTACCAAAAATAAGCGTTCCATTAGCAATTTGCAATCCCGATATGGTTGTATGGTGTTTGCGACTGCCACCCCATGCAACTATTTTAAAACGCACACACAAATGGAACCCAACCCAAATGGATCTCACACGCTCTCGCGGCGTTAAAGTGGCGATAGGCCAGCGCAGAATAGGGGCCCAGGATATGAGCTGGAAAAAGGCGGGCGGGGGCAGGGGCGGGGTTTGAAAAGCATGTGCTCTTCCCGGAACTGCAGCGAATCACAGAGCCAGAAGCCTTTTTATTCATCTGGCGTAAACAAAATGTTTTATCAGTTTTTTTAATCGCACGGCACGATCTACACCCTAAAAGCCTAAAAATAATGTCCAAATATTTAAATTTTCCGTTTACTTTCTCCATCAGTGCACCAGAACTACATCGGCGTAGACGCAACCCGGGAGCCTTATCTACTGAGCGTGGTTCAGGAGGGAGGCGCCGGACTTTTGCGGGCGATATTGTTTAACAAAATGGTAATTATATGTTTTTATATCTGAACTTTAACTAAATATGACTTTGCATAACTCCAGACTGTAGTTGACATATAGAGGAGCGGCTAAACGCGATTTCATCTCATGATCTCATAAGAATATTGCCGGCAACAGCACATCAGTAGTCTCTGCATACGCCCAGACTTAACCAGTTATTTCATACTCCATTTAGCTATTACTTTGATATGTTAAAAATCATTTGCGATCATGTATAAATATTATCAAAGACCGTGTTTTTACGCTTCGTATAACTTTAAACGTAGCAAAAAAAACTCCAAAATTGATTCCGGAAATTGGACAGTAAGCTCCGAAAAATCATCGTCATGTTTCTTTCATGAAACTTTTTCAACCTCGGTAAACAATGATTGGTAGCTTTACGACGGATATTAGGGCATTTTAGAAATTATATGTGTAAATGTGTGCACAGCGTGATTTGATTTGATACGACCTTTTATAACAAGAGGATTAGCATAAGAAAATATCACATTGACACAGCTTGTAAGCCGTGATTTAAACAAACAATCACTTTAAACAATAATTGCAATTTATATAGAGTTGTCAAAGTTTATTCGAGTTTAGTCTTAAGTCACGTTCTAACTTTTCTAATTCTGGCACAGTGATCTTTGCTTTGTTGTATGTGTTCCAATAACTTTTTCCCCTTATTAATAAAAAAAAATACTCCGGGACTTAAGTTAAATCGGGAGTAACTACTGGACAAAGCTAGACGGCTGTCTAGCTCTGTCCCGTAGTCCCGGTTTAACTTTAGTCTCGGCGTAAAACTTTTTCTTAATAAGGGGGGACGACGTGACTAACACAAACGGTAACCCTCTCTTTGCTAGCAAGCAGTGAATGACGCCGTTAAAATAAAGGCGGTATTGCGGCCAGGTGAACCCAACCATGTCATGTAACCACATAAAAGTTTCGCTTTGTAGCTGTAGCTACCTCTTTGTAGCGCGGGCTTATCTAGGATTCTAGATAAAAAGTGTCGTTAGGGGAAATCTTGAAAAGTTTTACAAGTTAAAAAGACAGTTTTTCAATTTAACTTTACCCTTTGGACGCAATAGTTAAGCTATAAATGCAGCTTAAAGTTATTAGGGCATTAACTGAAGTTTAGTTATAATGTTTTCCAGCGTTAAGACTTTACATAGACATAGAGGAATTTGAAAAGTTTAGTGCAACCCCACAACTACTGCTAAGGATGGAAGCTACCTTGGATCCTCTAACAAGTCGCTACAACGCAAAAAGAAACATAACGTCAGTCTCCTGATTTTACAACAACAAAAAAAGGCCTGCGGAAAAACTGCGTCGTAAACCGGATAATAACCCAAAAAGAGTAGCTAATTGGAATACAGCGAAACAGGTGCGCTTCTCCTTAAGTTTTGCGGTACTTATACAGAGCATTTCCTTTTAATCTTTGGTCGGTCTTTAGAACAGACTTCTATTTGCCGAAAGCACATTACTACTTACTTACTGTTACTTACCTTCTCAGCAGAAACTGTTTGCAGAGAAACGCGGGGGAGCAAACCAAACGGTTAGATTTATGCCATGGAACTTTTGTAACCAAACTCAAGACAGTTTTATCACACCGACAAAATTGATATCTCAATCTCATCTTCATCTAGGGAGTCACAGACTGGTCACCATAAAATGCAAAGAGAAAGCGTGGCCGACCCAGAACGAGATGGAGTGTTGAGTTGGGTCTATGGTATGAGGAATGAAGAGAGACCGCCCAATATCGGATAGAGTGGAAGAGGGGGTGTAAGGCCTTTGCCCGGCAGGGGGACCTAGTAGGCTTGTAATAATATCTTATCTCCTTCCCAGGGTGCTCACAAGATCTCTCTCCCACCGAGTGCGTGGAGTGGCGCCGGCGCAGGACAGGCACCCTCCAGGCCGACTGTCAAGCAGATACTAGCGCAGTTCCCTTCCATGGAAAAACTTGATAAGGTCCCGAGAGAGGTATGACCAATACATACATACAACACATGACGGTCAACATATTGCTCAAGAGTGTTAAAAGCTGATGTTTAGGTCCTGTGACAGACCTTCACGCATCTAACACATGGCTGACAAGTTTTTAAAGAAATAATATTATTAAACAAAGAAACATACCGTCAAGCCTTTCCCCGTGCGGGATGGCGGAGGCACAAACGTGCCTACTATTTTTGTTATTGTGTTTTTCCAGATAACATGCGCTGAGTTACAAAAGGATATTCTGCTGCTTGAAGAACAAGAAGGGTCAGTCAATTTTAAGATCGGTGTGATGCTGATGATACCAATACAAAAGACAGATGACGAAATGTTATCTAACGGTGAGCCCGATAACTATGATGTTTTCCTGGTCAAGAATGTGAAATAAGAAACTTTATTTAGTAAAACCACAGATTTTTAAATAGGTAGATAACCTTATTTGCAATAGATCCTTAAATGGGTGAAAAAGATTTATTAAACATCTTAATTGCTAGATAATTATATATTTACTTGAAATCCCTAACCTACTCCATGTTCTTTAAAATCGAAGGACCGCAGTTTAGTACTTACCTAAATGATCAATCAAACACTCGAGTATATTCATTTACCATCGTGTTTCGCTGGATGGATGGGTTACTGAGAAGGGCCAATTCATCAAGCCCCCAAGAGATCTCGATGTCAAAGGGACATTTTCCCGGTAGATACCATGATAGAGATCGAATTAATCTTTTCACATTTCCACTTCAAAAGTTCATTCGAAGGTTGAATATTTCAGAAAAGGGCGAAGAGAAATGGGACCGATTTATATCGCTTTTGGGAGACAAGATTCGATTACGAGGCTGGAACCGTTTTAGAGGTGGACTCGACGTCAAAGGTAACTCTTAATTTCTCAAACACCTATTTTTATTTCATCGAGTTTGACGGTAATTACGTAAGTACCTAACTATTCATTAATAATGAGAATAACTTTTTGATAGACTACATACCTTGTGTTACGCTTGCTTCCTGTTGGACATGAAACATGTTGATGTAATATCGGGCCTCTTCTGTCACATTCAATTCGAATGATGTACCTACCTTGAACTAGTCTACAACGATCCATCCCTGAAACTGCTAAAACTTAGTTTGTATCTAAAATTATTGTTAAAAGGCTGAACCGTTGTATATCTATGACAGACAGTTGGTAAAAATTTCACGATATTTCCGGAGATTGAGCCTCGCTTTCACCCCACGTGGACCAGTGACAGTGAGGTATTTAACCATTGGTGTACAGCATCCGATGTATTTACAGGTGACATGACTGGCAGCCATTCCATCTACACAATGCACCAAGGCCACGAAATCATGTTCCACGTGTCGACGATGCTGCCTTTCTCTAAGGACAATAAGCAACAGGTGGGGCTTCTACACTTTTCTTACACAAAAAGGAGTTGACTGTTTCTACATGGTATAGTGCGACAACTTCTAAGATACCTCTTAGCATTCTTTATAAAAAAATACCCTGTCCCAATATTTACTACGTCAAATCGACCGAACATTTTGGAACAATTAGATTTCTTTTTCCTACAAGTCAATTTGTCATACTACGTCGATATTGATAGGGATTAAAGTTGCTCCCGGATAGAAAACACTTAAAACACACGAGAGCTAAATTGTTCCTGGAATCCTACACAACACCAACAGGACAGAAAAGTGTTAACCCGCAACAAGTGCCGTCGCAATAACCAGCGAACTCCATTACTGTTCGCAGCTGGAGCGGAAACGGCACATCGGGAACGACATCGTGAACATTGTGTTCACCGACGACTCGGTCCACAACACGTTCAACCCGCAGTGTGTGAAGAGCCACTTCACCCGTATCCTTTACAATGAGTCGTGATTGCAGGATGCTGACGGTTAAAGGTTGTAATTGATTTTCCTTTCAGGCGGCGCGAAGGAGTCGATGTCTACGAATGAACTTTATCTTTGTAAAGGGTGTTTTAGAGGCACAATTTTGGGATGAAAATATAACTTTATTTAGCAGCTAATTATACTGGGTAAATGGGCTCAGCTAGCTACAATGCAAGAAATCGTGAAGTCCAATTTTTTACATGTGAAGTTGGACAAAGTTTGGTAAATATGAAACCTTATTTCCGTGTGCGTGCATACCTACCTATAATGTGTTCGAACATAACAACAACCTACAGGGGGTTCGAACACATTTCCGGCCCTTTATGGAGTGAATATCACAAAAGACAAAGGTGTGTAAATCTCCGACTCTCCTTTGTCAATTTCCTTCCGTAATAAACGGTTGATTTGGTTTGTTTACCGATGGAATTACTATTACCTCGCCTTTCAAGCTAGAGAGTCGGTAGGTATAAGTACTTACTACACTTCTACTCAGCGAGGTAATTCGCCTAATCGTTGGCGCCGCCGTTTTGTTGGCATAGCTCTTTTGCGAAAAGCGGTTTGCTTTACCTTATGAATATTTTTTTGTAAGTTTATATTTTACTATTACATTATTATCAGTGGTTTGAATCGATACAATATTACTGCAAAACCAAGGAGGATATTTTAGAAGTTTTATGCTTTACAGAACTATTTACGGACGTAAATTATTTACCTGCTTGTTTTAACATAAACTTTAGTTTGTTACGCCGAGTTAGTAGTCGTTTGATTTCTAATGAAATTCAGTAATGAATATTCAGTATTCATAATAATATTACAGCCACAAAATGCCGTGTTCAGTCATCTGAAAACGAATATGGTTCGATATTTGTAAAGCTTTCGGCAACGTTTCTGAGTAGGTATCTACAGAAACCTCCCAGACATGGAACTGACTACTTAGTTTCGTTATTGAAATACTACGAAACAAGATAGAGACATCTTTCTTATACCGATTAATTTTTCGGAGAAACTCCACCTACCTATCCTTAATATACTCTACGTTATTATTGGAGCAAATTCGAACTCTTACCTCATAGTACGAAAGCAGATGATATTAGGTCGTGAAGGCCTGTAGAATCTATTTTTAGGTACCAATTATAGGTACTTATAGACATTACAGGCCTTATCTTTTTGATATGAATGAACCTGATCTATTTATCATCAGACTACTTAAGCAGCGTGCCAGAGACCTCTGTATACCTTATACGTACAGTTCAATTCCGGAACGCAGACAACAAGAAAAAAACCTTCCGCTAAAACGGTATCTACAGAGATCAGTATGAACTAAAGTCTACCTTTGTAATGCCAACATTTCCTTAGCCCAGACCAGACATCTTCGCTGTAGTTTCCGAAGTTGAGAACCAAGGCTACCGACTGAGCGTTTACAGCGACGACACCGTGCCTCCCTTCGGGCCCTCCCTACCCTGCCCTGCGATATTCAACGACCCGCAGCTGTTTAGAGAATTCCTGCTAGTAAGTAAAATCTGCGAATCATTTTTTTTCCAGCAGCACCATGTGGGCGTGGGGAAATTCCAAGCTCATTGGACTATCAATCAGGAAAAGGATATAGTTTAATGTGTTTACTGTCATCATAAATAGCTAGTTTTAATTGGCTACTCTTGCCCGGGCGTCGCAGGGCTTATAAACATTACGACGACCGTAAAGACATTATAAAACCAAGCCATGCGACGCTGCGGCCTAAGTAATTTGAACAATTCAGTAAATCGGAGCTGCACATAGCTAAACCGCCCCCGGAAGTGGCTCTATAAACATAAAATGAACGTTTGACCACTTTTACATGTACGAATGTATAAACATACAAACTGCAAACTGTGGCATATTTCGTATATATTTATTGCACATAAAAGCCAAAACACAGAAAATACAGAGAAGTAATAATCATGCATATCCTACTAATTCTGTATGTAGGCCAGTCCAAATTCTCCTGGCCACTGTACTAATTTGCCGTTTGTACAGAATTCAAAAGTACAGGTTACTAATCACTATTAAATTTAATCAAGGTTCAGCAGGTAATTTTACGGTAGTTCCGGTAGCAGGGACCGGTTGGCATTGTTCTAAAACATTCAATTAGCCGAGACAACAAATGTTTACCTACCATACCAATTATCAATATACGAGTCGTTCAAAACAAACGTATCTAATATACAAGGTGTAAATGAATTAACGCAAAATGAGAAACTACTTTGTTAGGAACTTCATTCTGAGCAACTTTCATTATGAAACCGATTTGATCAGAGCAACTTTATTTTTCACTTCCCAGTACATTTTGGCCTGAGTGGGTCAGCTGATTTCTATATAGAAATAAAAATTAAAGTTTATCTGATCAAATCGGTTTGATAATTAAAGTTGCTCAGAATGAAGTCCCTAACAAAGTAGTTTCTTATTTTGCGTTAATTTACTCCTTGTAGATAGATAGATAGATACAAATATAAATCATTTATTCAAAGGACATGGTACACACACATAAATTAATAACAAAAAAATCAATTTAAATAGACAGCACTTAATAGCACGCACTATGCAATTAACAGTAGGTACCTACAGCTGTGTGGTTATGTGACTGTACCACGGCAGTGAAATGGCCCTGACTCAGCAATGTCACAGACGAATCTGTGACGCTGGTATTTAGCCCGGTCTGTCTGGATTTCTTTGTATGGAGGAATTCGAATAATTTCCCGGCGTTTGAAATTTGGTATGTGATGAAGTTAGGTAATAAATATTTATAGATGTAAAATAATCCAGGTATTTTTTTTACGAGAAGTTAGGTATTTTCACCTAAATAGGGAAATCCTGTATAACTCTCTGTGAATATGGCCTCGGGCTGAAATACTTTCTGTATACTTAGGTTTGTATCATTTAACATAGGTATATAAAAAAATCCAGCTTTTTTTCCATTTTGAATATACCTAAAATTACCTTTTTAATATTTTTCACTCTAGCTTCTACAGATAATGAGCTCTTTAATTTATTTACTTTTAATATGTTTTGATATACTAAAATACATAATTTAGTTTTGTAATCCAGGCGATTTTCCTTTTTAAACATCGTGAATAAGTTTTTCCTGAAATACTGAGTGTGAACTAAAGCTCTTTCAAATTTTCTTCCTTTTTTAGTTATGACTCGCTGTATTACAATAGATTTTCCAATAATCCAGTCACTTTTCCAACTTTTATTTACTTTTTGGGATATATTCGCAGATTAATGCTGAAACACACTCATAGCCAATCCGTTCCGCGTAAGCACATGCCACGCCCCGCCCCTGCCACACGCACACATGACTGAGACGGATACCTACTAGAACTGGTTTGCCAAAGCGCCCGGCCCGTCGCTGCTGCCGCCTTGCACGTCGCGCTGCCACGTATTTATACAATATGCAAAAGTCCATAAGTACTTTTATTAATGGTTTTCATTTATTAACTGGTTCGCCTACACATCTTACATAACAATAGTTCGCCATTGTTCGGTCGTTCGAGCGGTATGCTTCTGCGAGTGCGGTTAAATGATTAGATATAATTTCAATACAATATGTACAACTTAACCTAGCTTACGACTACAAATAATTAAATTAAATAAAGTATACTTTTTTTAATTTGTATTAATACACACTAAATATCGATTTAAAATAACCGGCCAAGTGCGAGTCGGACTCGCGCACGAAGGGTTCCGTGCCATTATCTATAAAAAACCGTAAAAAAATGTAAGGGAGCCCCCCCTAAATATTAATTTAATTTTAATTTAATTATTTATTTTTTAAGTAAATAATGAAATGAAATGAAATGAAAACGTTTTATTTGCCTACTTAGTTTACATTTTGGGTTCCTGGCTCCCAAACAAGGATACCCTGTGCCATGGGTAGCCAGGCATCTTTCGTATACTTGGTTGGCAATAAAATAAAATTTAACATAAGTACGTATGAACTTTTAAAAATTACTTTGTAAGTTACATGTAAGTCAATATTTTAGAAAAATAATACTGTAGTAAGGAAGTAGGTTCATTACAATAGTAAGTATAACTTGTATATCGTAATCAGTTAGGTAGGTTTTACAAATTACTTATGGATAAATATTTAGTTAAGTGAGTTACGATTAGGTTTAAATAACAGAAATGTTAGGGTAAGTAGTGAAACAATTCAGCATTACGATTGATAAGTGTTCAAATGGCTAATGAACGAGCATTGAATTACAATATTTTATGTTTTCTGTTTTCTTATTACAATAAAGACCAGTATTGAAGCAAACATCGTGTTCCTGCAGCTAGGGTCGTGAAGTATATTTGTTAGTACCACGTGATCGTGTCCAAGCTATGTGAATGTGTGTGCGTGAATCTGCGTGATGGATAAATTTGTACAGTATATGTGGTGATTGCAGATTAATTTATGCCGAGTTTTAGTTTAAATATGTTCTGGTAGGAAAGCATTGTATTTAGGTAAGTAAGTATTTGTTTGCGTTGTTTTATCGTTTTTATTTTTATTTATTTGGAATTTAGATAGGTATTCGTTTTTAGTGTTATAGTTGTAAATTTATATTTGTTTTGATTTTTGGTAAGTAAGTATTTGATTGTATTTTTTTATTTGGAGTTTAGATAGGTATTCGTCTTTAGTTTTACTTGTAAATTTTTGTTTGTCTTGAATTTTTATAAGTATTTGATTGTATTGTTTTAATTGTAAATTGTAAATTTTGATTTATTTAGTTTTCGTTAGAGAATATCTTCGGTTTCATCATAGTTCATTTGCAGTAGCCATTTAGTTAGGATTTTTTTACATTTATAGGAATTTAGATTGACAATCTGAAGTGTTTTGTTAATTTTAGAGTACAAGATGGGGCCTTTAAATTTGTAAAAATGACTTGCGAACTTTGTCTTAATTTTAGGTACGCGCCAGCGGTCATACCTCGTGGGCCGAATGGATACTAAGCGGGTTACTGCAGAGTTTTTGTGGAATCTTAAGATGGTTTTAAGTATGTAAATTTGTCTAATTGTGAGTACCTTACTTTCTTGATAAAGTTATTTTGTAGAGAAACGATAGGGCTTGGAGTGAAGAACTTTTAGCGCTGCTTTTAGCTATAATATACTCAATATATTGTGAACATTTTAAGCGTCTACCTGCTACCATTATCAATATCGAGCAAAAATGAGCAAAAATATCACGTTTGTTGTATGGGAGCCCCCTTAATATTAAATTTCTTTTGATTTTTAGTATTTGTTGTTATAGCGGCAACAGAAATACATCATCTGTGAAAATTTCAACTGTCTAGCTACCACGGTTCATGAGATACAGCCTGGTGACAGACGGATGGACGGACGGACAGACGGACAGCGAAGTCTCAGTAATAGGGTCCCGTTTGGCACGAACCCTAAAAACGGTCAAGAGAGTCCGAACAATTAATTGGTTAGGTTAGGTACCTAGGTATTACCGATGTTTTGGGTTTTTTTCAGCATTCTGCTTTTACCAATCAAAGGTCATTAATTTAACATTTTTTACCCACTACCTTTGAGACCATTATTTTTCTTACCATTAGAAAACTAATTAGTCAAATAAAATTATCATCAGATGAGTTTTCGTCTGATCAATTCGTCTAAATTTATTACAAAACTATCATACAAACAAACATATTTTAAGCAGAACCCTGCTGCAAAGCGGGTCCCGAGCGCGGATTTAAATTAATAATTGAATACCTACCTACCATGTATTTATCCTATTTTGCTTATTCACCGGCTACCTTGAGAAATATTCTCATACGTGTAAGCTTTAACTATAGTACTCTGAACCGTTAATTAAACTATTTATTAGGTGGACTTTGCCCACGTTAGAGTAGAGCATATGCGCTGAAAGCCTGAATTGCATATGTGAAGCCACAAATAACTACGTATCGAAAAAGTATTCGAATCTAATTTTAAGTGACTATTATGTACAACGAGTTATGGTTGAAAATGACCTCGCTCGACTTTAGTGGCGAGTCGCGTACGGGTATGGCTTGGCAGTGTCTATAGCGAGAGCGCAAAATTGTTTTGTTTAAGGCGCGCGCGGCGGCGCGTCTCTCGGCACACACCGTTGACAAGTAAAAACAGGTATTTCTGCGCCCCGCACGCAATTCCGTATCAAACTCTTTCTATAGGATACTGCAAATACGTACAAAAATCTATGCTTACTTAGTACTCGTAAATTTTACCTCTCTATCGGATAAACTCAGTTCCCAAATAAATACATGAACAAACAGATGTGGCAGAATGAGGGCTATGGAATTCCCACTGATAGGTACTACCAATGCCTACACTAATCTCAACTCACTAACTATTTGTAAATAAAACAATTCCATATGTTAGAGAGAAGTTGCGAGTCATTCCCAACACAAGTATATTCTTATTACTTACTGGGAAGTCTTGTTTTGTGTTTTTAACAGTTTATAAGAAATAAACAACTTTTACTTTACTTTACTATGTTAGACGTAGGTATACATCACGTGCATGTGCAAACAATCATTTTAGCAAATTCTACAGATAAACTAGCCGCAGTAGGTAACTAACATGAATGATGTACTAGATAGAGATATAACAACATTATTATTTCAGTCATCCCCTCTCACTCACACGTCTATTGTTCGTTCCTCTGGAATATTACTTCACGCAAGAACGCTGGAAGTGCTAAGCGGTGGTATGCAATTTACGACAGTGTGCCCATGCACGTAAGGACGCTATCGCCATGCATAAAACCACATCTCTTTAACGAGAATCACACCAGTGTGCACATAAGGACGCTATTGCCGCGCGCCGCTCCACCGCCTCTAGCGTTCTTTTTAGAGCTCGTCTAAGCTAAAATGACGCGCCCCACTCCTTGGTTTTGTATGACAAGTAAATACAAAACCAAGGAGTGGGGCGCGTCATTTCAGCTTAGATGAGCTCTACGTGAAATCATATTTATAACTATAACTTAAGTTGAAATTCAATGAAATGTCGCATTTCTCGCGTACACCTACAAAAAATTATGTCCATCGATCGGGAATTTAATAACATAAAAGAAATAAATTTAGATTAAATGTCGCAAACAGTAGGCTTTCTAAAATAATTCAGTGTAAATAAATTAATGAATTATTTATAGAACGTGTAAATGAATCAACGCTAAATAAGTAACTACTTTGTTAGGACATCATTCTGAGAAATCTTAATTATGAAACCGATTTGATCATAGCAACTTTGTTTTTCACTTCTCCGTACAAATCAGTATTAACTATTATCCGTATTCAAACTGAATTATCTCAAAAAGCCCTCTTTGAATTGAGTTTTCAATCAATGGGAATATGTTTTATTTTAGTGTACACGAAAAAGCAAAATGTTTGCTTTCAGAGTATCAGTCCCGCAGAATAACAATGACCCCGACAGTTCCATACATTTGATGGATTTTGATAAAACGTAGCTCTTATTTCTATAGACATACTGTTCATGACACTGTCAGATCTTTGACGTTTTACGCATTATCAATCCGCGGGGCTTATGACAACATATTTTACCCCCTATTGTAACCCCTAATGCATAGGTAATAAAAGCCAACTATTGCATACAGGCAAAGCGTACAACGGCCCCGATGCGATGCGCTGTGCCACCCTCTCCCCGCGTCCCCTTGTCTCCCCGCGCCGCCACAACGCCGCCGCCACCGCCGCTGCCTCACCCGCGTTGCGTCATCACATCACGATGCCTAGGTTAACTAAATACCTAAATATGTTGGTTACGTGGGGCGGGCGGGCCAAACTAACAATATTCATAATTCATAATTCGTAATATAACAATAGATGTGCGAGCGAGAGGGTAAATTTATTGTTTAAGTTAGGGCATGATCAATCACGATTTGGCGATTATTGCTAAGTTTATTATAAAGAAATTAATTACACGCTGCCATTTTCTTGCTTGTTGCATACAACTAGAGTGGAGTAATGAATCATTGGCTGAAAGTGGGCACAGTTGTGCCTGTATGGGAAATGGCGTGACGCTATGTTAAGTTTTGCATACAATTAAATTGACGCAACAAATGACTTGCATGGTCTAAACAAAACGTAAAATTATATAGGTATATTAAACAAAGCGTCACACTTTTTCCCATACGGAGTGGCACAGGCACAACTGTACCCACTTTCAGCCAGTGATTCAATACTCCATTTTTCCTAACAGGGGGCTAGCCTATCACCGCAGCTATGAAGCAATGAAGGTTTCCTCACGATGTTTTCCATCACCATTAGAAAGTCCGTATAACTTACTTAAGATAAATGACTTATCTCATTATGGTCAGCACCGGGATTCGAACCTGCATCTTCTGCGTGAGGGGCAAGCATGAAACTTTCACACTACACCACGGAGTTCTTAGTTATTCTGTAATAATGATATTGATAATACTATAAACAGCATAATTGGTTTATAACTATAAACATTTGGATACAAGTTTTTGACGGAACCTGGGTAAAATTATGCAAAGCAGCACGCCTTTTTCTATACATACGTATATTATGTTATTGTATTATAAGTATGTATGGAAAAAGGCGTATTACTTTATTGCGCTTAATTTATTGCATTCATCTAAGGCTGCACTGACTGTGTTCATTCTAAAATAATATATTATGTTAATATAATATGTTTCTACAATTCTAGGCTATAAGCTCTTGGTAATAAGCAGTATAATGGCATGTTATACAAAATTACATCCGCTTTTCAGGTACACTCCGTTCACAGTTATTTTACCTCCACATATATCTGTACCTCTCTTTCTAGCTGTCAGGATTCCGTACAGCTAGAAAGAGAGGCAAAGGTGTACCTGAAGGTAAAATAACTGTCTACGGAGTGTAGAACCCGTTGAGCAAGAGTATTAGGAATACGGCCCTGTGTGTGTGTGTGTGTGTGTGTGTGGGTGTGCTTCGACGTGTGACGTGCAGTACCCGGCGTTTGATTTGGCACGTCTCGGGGACGAGACCCGTGTAGGAAGCAGGAAAACTTAGGCGTCGAGAAAGTTTTCGAATTTAAATGTCAGTGACTCTTATGTACAATGCCATTAGGTTCATTTCATGTAAGCTCGAACACTTTTTCGCGCTGTCAAATATTCCTGCTAGAGCTACCGAAGTGCGACGAGTATTGATACTCGGCGTTTGAATTGGCGAGGGAGAGAGAGAGAGAGAGAGTGAGATGAGACCCGACGTCCCAAATCAAACGCCCCGTACTGTACTTCAGTGTGCTGTTTGTGTGAATGGACTTTAGCACTCGTTCAGACTAGCGGCGGCGGGAGCCGCGTGGTTTGAAAATTGTGCGGGCACCGTGCGGTTCTATTTCCTTAGGAATGTATCGTTCAGTCAGACACAACTGCGTGGCTCCCGCCAGACAACTGCCAAAAAACAATGGGTGAACTAACCGCGCGGTTGTGTTTGAACGATTACATACATTCCTAAGAAAATAGACTCGCGTGGTGCCAGCACGATTCTCAAACCGCGTGGCTCTCGTCGTAGTCTGAACGGGGCCTTATAGCTGGCCTTGATTGGATTGGAAATTCTTTGGTATAAAGCCGATTTTCACCTGGATTATTGGAAAATCTATTGTAATACAGCGAGTCATAACTAAAAAAGGAAGAAAATTTGAAAGAGCTTTAGTTCACACTCAGTATTTCAGGAAAAACTTATTCACGATGTTTAAAAAGGAAAATCGCCTGGATTACAAAACGAAATTATGTATTTTAGTATATCAAAACATATTAAAAGTAAATAAATTAAAGAGCTCATTATCTGTAGAAGCTAGAGTGAAAAATATTAAAAAGGTAATTTTAGGTATATTCAAAATGGAAAAAAAGCTGGACTTTTTTATATACCTATGTTAAATGATACAAACCTAAGTATACAGAAAGTATTTCAGCCCGAGGCCATATTCACAGAGAGTTATACAGGATTTCCCTATTTAGGTGAAAATACCTAACTTCTCGTAAAAAAAATACCTGGATTATTTTACATCTATGCATGGTATTACCTAACTTCATCACATGCCAAATTTCAAACGCCGGGAAATTAGTCGGTAGTCAAATGCCTCCTCGATTGGGCTAATTCTGCCAGGGCCAAAGCGGACGCACAACAGTGGCTCAAGTACTTACACAATTTAATTTATATAAGTAATTACATAAGAAAAACAAAATTAAATAATGAAATTAGTTATGTTATTAATGGAATTGAACATTGAAATAATTGGTATTAGAAATTTAATTGGAATAGAATTGGCAATAAAAAGAAAAAAAAATGTATTAATAGATATGTTAACAATTGAATGTTATGTAATTGTACACGTAAAGATGGGCTTCTCTGTTGTATTGAAGGTATGACAACCATCACCCGAATGCTCGTAAGCCTTGACCTTTCATTTGACATCCCAAACCCTAACAGGGTTACACCTGCGTTTATTCGACCGTAACTAATGAACCCTATTCACGAGTTCACCCCTTTTGCAACATAAACATACTTATTATACAAATATACAAAGTGACCCTGACCCAGAAACATTGTTTTCTGGGCTATTACATTATATCATGTATAATACCTACGTCAAGCTATTGTAGTCCTCGTTCTTAGGTAATTTCCCGAACACATAGAGATATACTTAGCTCATAAATCATAGAATTTCGTTTACAATCTAGATTGAACAAATGTGCTACGTAAGTAATATTATGTTATGTATAGATATACAGGGTGTAACAGAAGGGTGTAGTCATATTTTAGGGGGTTGTTAGGGAGACCATTCTCAGCAACTTTCAGTATGAAACCGATTTGATCAGAGCAACTTTATTTTTCATTGCTCCATACGTTTTGGTCCGGGCGGTCAGCTGATTTGTATAGAGAAATAAAAATTAAAGTTGCTCTGATCAAATCGGTTTGATAGTGAAAGTTGCTCAGAATGATATCCCTAACAACCCCCTAAAATATGTCACCTTTCTGTTACACCCTGTAGATATTGGAATTGTGCGGCAACTTACAGCGACATCACAGTAGATACAATTTAAAACTGTACACTGCGGTATCTACCCACCAACCCTCTCGCCTCACAACTTAGGCCCTTCGCTAGAAGTTTGAACAGTTACTGATATTCGCAAAGTCCCGTCAGCTATGTACTAACTAATAAATTAACGGGCATTCCCAATTATAATTTGCAGGTAAAACTAATGAATGGAGAGAAAGCCGCCTTCCAGACTCCCACGTTTGCTCTGAAGCGGCAACGGACACTGGACACACTAATCCGGGACATCTATTCAGAGCATTGCTCCGATCACAAGGTGGTGAGTCCTGTATACGCACCAGGAACGATTTGCACCTCCTTTCGTAGATGAACATGAATGATATAAGATGTCACTAGATCTCCGTTAGGAAAATTACTGTGCTGGCGGACACGAGCATAATTAAGGCTTTTCTTTGGGGAACAATGGGCAGTAATAGCAACACGCAAGAATCTTCATCTTTACCTGAAAATTCGAGAAATCTTAATACGATTATCAAGGAAACCTTAAAGTAATTTTTAAGGACACCTTTAGATAACGCCAAGTCAATGAGATGTCAAGGAGAAGACTAAGAATTTCAGTGCTAGTCTAAAAATGCCATAATAACCTAATGGTCTAATCTTTGTTAACATACGGTAGTTCTCACGGTACAAAAATTGCGCCTATAACAACACTCAATCAATAGCATTTTGCATGTTGTTTGCTATTCGTATTAGAGCAAAGCTTTAAATAGGTAGTATACACATGTATACACTTAAACTTAGTATAAACCTTTCTATTACTCTAGGTATTTAATTCTTAAATATGCACTTAATTAAATAGATATTTAGAGCACATACACGATATTCCCTAATTTTAGTTACATTTTACAGTTTATCTATTCTAAAGTTTAGATTCTACATACGAACTAGTATAGGAATCATTAAATACACGAAATTCAGTTTTCTATGTACACATAGTTTGGGCTACAGTCCAACACAAAGTCCCTTAAGGATGTTTTAATTATTTCTTGTTTCAAATGACTGTAGTCTGTTTTGTGTACTTATTGTAAATAAATAAATAAATAAATGAACTACTGTGTGAACAACTTGCAAACGTTGCTTGCTATATTACCTACTATCTCCTGAACTCAGAGGAACATAAGCTCCTGAATAACTAACCCATTTCTGTAGACAATGTTGGCTCAGTAACAATCACGCGACGACAAGACTAGACGTCCATCGTCTATCGGAATATGGCCCCCGGAGCCCTATTTTTGAAATCGCTCGTGTGATATAATCGCTCGTATGACTTGCGCAACGAGTGGTTCTGACCAATCGTTGCAGAGCGAATTGAATATAACGAAAGAAAATCATTCGTTTTTTAAAATTATATCACACGAGTGATTTCAAAAATAGGGCTCCATGTCGTCTACCGAACAAACTAGACTAACTATCGACCCTTTGTGTCGAGCTATGGTAAGCTTATCTGACTGAATCACGACACAAGGACAACAACAAATCCGATCGGCAAGGTAATCTCCAAATATCATATAGTTACATACATAATTTACTCTGGCCTTAGACTCTTTAACAGTTCCCTCGAATTTGCAATTCTGCCGGTCTTATCTGTCGCGCGCGTCGATTGGTTACTGACATTATTATGAATTTACATGTTAAATTGCATGCAATTCGCTGCTGGCTTGTACTTGTACCTAACCTTGTGTTTGGGGGATTGCAAACATGTAAGAAAGTGGTGGGTTTGCAACAATTGACACAATGAATAATTGAAACAAAAAGTAAAACTTAAAAAACCCACCATTCCACAAACCCTAGTCGATTAGAAAATCGCCTTGCGAATACTGTCAATACATTTGCGATTGTGTTAACGGAATACCAAATGACGCCATTTCGGGCGTGTAAGAAGCGGTCGAGATCCAATTGCAATGCGTTTCCCAGTGCAGCATAGGGCCCCTGAGCAATTGATATACAGATTGATACGTCCATGCCTTCTCGATATGAAGGTCGTGACTCGTGACACACGGACAGACGGACACACGGACGGACTGACAACAAAGTTATCCTATAAGGGTTCCTTTTTTTAGGGTTCCGTACCCGAAGGGTGCTAAACGGGACCCTATTACTAAGCCTCCGCTGTCCGTCTGTCACCAGGCTGTATCTCATGAACCGTGGTAGCTAGACAGTTGAAATTTTCACAGATGATGTATTTCTGTTGCCGCTCTAACAACAAATACTCAATGCCTCATGAGTCATGAATAAGGCTAAAAAGAGAGGTTTTTACGAGCGATTTGAAGACTGAAATGTAATAGCTGAAATAGCTTATTTTTTATGATTTTTTCTTCCGTTTTGGCGCTTACGTTGATTCAGATTAGATGCGAGCGCACAATTGCCATCATCCCACTTGTTCCATATTTGCTTCTCACTTCCGCAATCTTCGTTGACCTTGGTTTGTAGTTATTCACACCTCGCCTTAAGAATTGAATGCCATATTTCAGCCCATGTTATCCCGGCGCGCGCTCTCGGACGTGTGGTCGGGCGGCGCCGC
>OY735262.1:9633526-9672155 GCA_963457715.1 Argyresthia albistria
TATTGAAGAAGTCTTATTACAGTGTAAAAGAATATTTAGATGACAAAACTGCATGGTCTTTACCATCTCAGCGCACAGAAATCCAAAGAGGGGCGATGGACCGAGTCAGTACGTCTCTCCTCGTTGTATTTCCTTAGACTTAAGTAGAAATACATAACATTGTATTTTTAAGGCTCTGATATTTTAAAAGAGGTACGGGGGAGGTTTCTTGCCCTTCTTTGCTCCATCCCTAAGCCCACAACTTCCGAACGGGCGGTAGTATACAAAAATATTAATATTATATTGACGTTGACTAAGTAATATGTATGATTTTATGGTCAATAAAAATTTTGAATTGAATTGAATTGAATTGTAGTGGTTTAAAGTTAGGGCGTAACGTTAGTCTCTTTTCTTCCTAAAGTGGAGTTTGACAGTCGATCTCAAGCTATAATTCCAATGAATCAATTCTTTCCAGATGCAGCGTCCAGAATAACCGAACGTCAGACACAAATTCAGCGTCCAGCCGCAGCAGTTCCGTGTCTTCCGAGCATGACAACATGCGGCCGCCCTTACAGCGCATGGCGCCTGTCTCCCCGCCTAGTTCACCACAAGGTAACCTTCATTATGCTCGGCCTACATCGACCTACTGCTCTATCTACATCGGCCTTCTGCTAGGCAGTCCTTTTCTATGTTGCGCCAAGCTACACTCCTGTCAACCGAGATCTCGTCGGCTTAGGAATATCGTTGAACAATTTGTACTCTACCGTAAGGTAACTAGATTCATGTCCTGATGGAAGTGGAATAACTCATCAAAATCACTACAACGACCCATGAATGACTCATAGTAACGTGTCATTGTAGCTTGAGATTTGAAAGATTATCACGAACCTCCGACCATTTTCTAATCCGACTGATTAAAGATGGACTCGTAATACTGAGCTCGCTCAACCGTCGTAAAGTTCATCTTCGTGTTGATCCGGGGAAGCCTCATGTAGTGGACATAAGGAAGTCGAGTCAAGAGTCAAGTCGAGCTATAAAGACCATGTCACTCCAGCCTGTAATTTCTTACTAGGTACTTAACGAAGTGTTTTATTCCGCAGTGCTGCCCGAGAACAGCTCGCGATGTGTGCGCATCTACAAGATCCCGCAGAGCAACCTGAGCGCGGGCACCTACCAGCGGCAGTCCGTGTCGGCCGACCACGTCGTCACCTCATACTTCTCCGAAAGGTTAACAGCATTTACATACCCCACACTGGGATACCCTGTGTCGTGGGAACCAGAAACAAAAACATTTTACATGTTTATGATGTAGTTGACATCCAAGACATGGGGATTTTTTTTCGACTGGGGGAGTCGGGATTCGAAACCGGGACCTCTCGCTTGGGAAGCACTTCCTCGTCCGCAAGACCACACAGGTCGTCAGGCATCTGTCTAGCCAAGCCAAGTTCACGACGCACCAGGCATGTGTTACATGAACCATATTGAGGTACTTTTGACCGCCTGGTAACACATCTATTAGGAATTTAGGACGTACATGCTTAAGGACATAATAATAAATATAGTCGAAATAATTCCAGGCCAAACAGTATAAAACAAAGGCTGGCAGAGCTGAGACTGGAAAGCAAATCAAGAGGCGGCGGAGAGTCGCCCAACGATGAGACATTATAAGCGAATCCATACTCTTAAGCGAACTAGATAATCTTAGTCGAAAAGGTGCACAATTATTATGTAATTTATATTTCATAGCGTATTGCTGACTGCTATACGAATTATTCGGTAGTTGAGCGGTGTGAGATGTCCTCGTGTCGTGTTGTGTTTTCCTCGAAACTTCGATGGGTTTCTGGGCATAAAATGTAATACTTATCACCACCTTACAGTCAAGCGCTATAGGTGTAGCGAATACAATGTTTACAAGTTTATATATGTGTTGATTGTTGTAACTGATTACTCCTCTGGTGTATTCGTTTCTTTGAGCCCTCCCTTCCGCTTCTTTAGATATAGAGGCGGGAGGGGTTTCCATCTGTGGGTTCCAAAATTTTCTTCAGATTCGTGACAATGACTACAGGTTCTCAGATGTCGTAACGGTACTTGAATAGCAATAGTGAGATCGATTACTCCCACAAGGTGGCAAAATACCGCGTAAGGTAGTGCGAAATAGGAGCCACCGCCAAACCAAATACGGCAGTTTGCGCCCTAGGGAGCAATCTATACGCTATTGCTATTCGATTTCCATTTGCGACTCGAGACTCAGTGAAAGTTGCTCTAGAAAACGATTCAAAATAAATCGGATTAATATCGTGCTAAGAATACTGATAGCATCTTTCGAACCCCACAGCATATTCAGCGGATATTTTAGGGGAGTAGTGCCAATCGTCACAATAGGCTTGTGGCCTGTCAAGTCAAAATAGATACTTTTTTTGAACTGTCAAAACGGAACTTTTGTTCCTGAGCTCTATGAAATCACAACAGAATGACGTCATGTAAAAGTGCCATCAAATGCTGTCTTTTTTTGCACAAAATTGACTTTATAAAATATATCTGCTGGAAATATATATAATGCTTCAACTTAAGACTCGTTCCTAGATTTATTGGATTACCTTGGCCACAAGCCTATTACTAAAATTCTTAATTAGTAAGACTTTTGGACGGTGGTGATTGAATTCACGTAGATACGAATCCTAATTATAAGAAATGTTGTAATGGAATTTTACAAGAGTAATTAAATCAGTAGATATTGATATGAATCTAAATACGGATCTATAAATTTTATGACTGTTTCTTAGTGCACAAAACATATAAATATGGGTAATCTAAGAATGCTCAAATCGGATACGACTCCAATTTCGATTAGGTCATCTAAAACCTTATTTCAGATCGAATCAGTGTACATAATAAGTACAATATGGATAGGTTAATTAGCGAAATGGCGACCGATAATTTAGATGTGCATACAAATAGTAAGATTAATATTTTTAAATATTAATAATGGTCATGTTCTTCATTTGAGCGTAAAATGTACAAATGTTGAAACAAATCATAACCATACAGAAATTTTTATTGTATATTAAGTGACATTTTAGATTATACATATTGCTGGAAATACGATTTTTTTCGAAGTAGGCAGGCATTGCATAAAGCATTAGTATACTAACATGATATTATAATTAACCGGCTTCGAAATAGGCTTCTTAATTCGGTTTTCAGCGATTTCTCGTAAACGGCTGGACCTATTTGAATTATATATTTTTGTTTGAAAGAGTATACTTTCCAATTGACTTCAAGCCAGGGCCTGATGGTGGGATCATGGACAAATCAATAACGTTTTATTCTGTCATGCTTTTTGTTTAATTATTTTAGGGTAACATTCTAGTCAAACAAGTGTAGACAAAATAATTATGTATAATGTTTTGTACATGGTGTAAATAGTCTTTGAACTTTGAACTATTTTCCGTTATAGGTTTTGAATTTTATTACCATGGCATGAGGTTTGAAATCGCGATGCGTCAAATGTGTGGCTGGTACTGGAAGGGTTAAATGTCTA
Organism: Argyresthia albistria; assembly: GCA_963457715.1. Lineage (NCBI taxonomy): Eukaryota > Metazoa > Arthropoda > Insecta > Lepidoptera > Argyresthiidae > Argyresthia > Argyresthia albistria. Next base: position 9,637,047 of record OY735262.1, read on the forward strand.
TTGGCGCTGTCCTTACCTGAGGGAGGCAGTAAGAGCAAGACCATGGGAGACCGTCAAACCATGAGTGGTTGGTTGTTCATCCGGGTAGATATTAGTAAGTTGCGTTTAACCTATCAGAAGCACACCACTCGAACGACCGAGCAATTGCGAACTATTGTTATATAAGATTTGTTGGCGAACCAGTTAAATAATTATGTTTATGTCCAGAAAAGAAGTGCCATCCCCTTATTTCATTCTCTTTCTAGATTTAAATAATTAAAACTTTTTGCGATGCAAGAGAATTGAAAACTAAGTGTAACATACTAATATTAACTTGATGACGCGAGACAGATATACGTTTTCTGATATAATAACCTATAGAGATTAAGTTTAAAGGTAAGTTACCTAGTAGCTCCTATGTAAGTTACCTAGTAGCTCATATGTAAGTTACCTAGTAGCTCATATGTAAGTTACCTAGTAGCTCATATGTAAGTTACCTAGTAGCTCATATGTAAGTTATCTAGTAGCTGATATGTAAGTTACCTAGTAGCTCATATGTAAGTTACCTAGTAGCTCATATGTAAGTTACCTAGTAGCTCATATGTATGTACTACCCGGTCACAATATCTGTGCACCTGACCTCGTGACGTCATATCGGCGGTCTGGGTACGGTGTGAAAAAAAGTTATTTAGAGAAATGTGGAGGTAAAAAAAAACTACTAACCTATTCAAATCAATTTATCATTGATGAAGGGTTTGTAAAAAACAATAATTTTGATTACAAAAACATTTATTATTAAACTCAGTCACTATAAATTATTGACTCAATGCCTGACATTGTATCTTCCTCACTCTCACTTTCTGAACTCTCCGAACTGTTGCAAAACTTGAGCACTTTCAAGATTAGATTTCTTGATTCGCTGTGTATTGTTTTTCCCATGACTTCAGTTTAACAGCTACAACAATTTTAATAACAACCGAACCAGTCCAAACTTAGCAGTAAACAGTCTAAACTTAACAAAAAAAAAAAAAAATGTAGCCCATTAATGTCCCCACCGAGGGGCACAGGCCTTTACTCGGATCCGAGTAAGATTGAGCCATACTCCACCACGCTGGCTCAGTGCGGGTTGGTGGAGGGGTTTTTACGACTACTACATACTACGAAGTAGTGATAGTAGCCGGGACCTACAGCTTAACGTGCCATCCGAAACACGGAGTGTCCGATAATGTACTTAAGACAAATTATCATCTCATTGGTACATGGTCAGCACCGGGATTCGAACCTGCATCTCTTGCGTGAGAAGCAAGGTGAAACCCACTAGACCACGGAGTACTCTAACAATAAATAATAAATAAAAAACAAAACACCAACAAAGCGAAAATATCAAAATTATCGGGACGTGTATCGGCAACGAAGATGCTAACCGTACTGTCGCACCGGGGAGTGCGCGGAGAGGTGACAGGGGAAGCGGGAGAGGCGCCGCATTCCAGCGAGGTGCACAGATATTCTGACCGGCTAGTATTTAGTATACTTGATTATGGAGGTGTGCACTGAGGAAATGTGTAGTAGTGTAGAAGTTTTACCAAAGAAAGAACCAACTGATAGTACTTTATAAAGAGCGGAGAGAATAATTATAGTTGATATGCACATACATTTACTGTTAAACAAATTGAGTGTTTAGTGGATTCTATAATGTGCTAAAATATTGTTTGAATTACCTATGTTTTTGTAGGACAAAATGGAAGTACAAGCCAATGTGAGAAAATTTTAATTGAATGCAGAAAAATATATACATAATTGTTATGAATAAATATTTAAAAATTATATAGGTACCGAATGAGAACAAACCATATATTTTATTTATAATACGAGGCCTATATTAAGAAATAGTAGTACATATATTGATGAGTTGAGTATCAATGATACTAATAATGTGATAATGAATTATAAATTAACTAGCACTATATAAAAACCATAAAACTATAGAATAAGTGTATACAGGGTTATAATTACGTATATAATATGAGGGGATTATTTGATATTATTATGTATGCTAGTTTATTATTATTGACATAATTTTATTTTACATAATTTATTAGTCTTATCATTTAATTGAATCCATTATAACCCTGTATCCATGGCCAATATATAGAATGTATCGATCCGGTGAAACGTTCTATTGAAATGTAGTGAACTGTTATTTTATCTGAGGTTTAAAATAAATGTCTGTTCCAATAACATATTTTATTTTTGTACAAAATACCTCACTCTTAAATATAATTAGGTCAGTCAAAATACCTAAGTATAAAATTATATTATAGTATACCTATAACAGTTTCGGCTGCTGTTTCAGAGCTGTGATGTCGAGAAATCTCAGCATCTCCAACGTTGGCGAGCGTACGTTGCCGGCGTACGGTTGTGGAGGACCTGCAAAGTAACATACTCGTACAATAACATAAGTGTAACGCCTTATCCCATATGTGGCAGAGGCACAAATGTGCTCACTTTTAGACAGTTGTTCAATACTCAATACCCTGTAAAGTGTCATATTTCGAAATTTCGTGCAGTCGACGTCTGATTCCAATCTCAAATAATTATTTAAACTTGGTAAGGTACATCAGAACACCGCTTAAACCACTGGGATTTGTGTGTGGTGTGATCTACTCATTAATTATAGTATCTAATTTATAACATAATTTAAATATTCAATTCAATAATAAATCAATTACGCAAATACATATTATTCAATGGACATAAAATTCAATATTCAATAGGCATACGTTTCTCAAGAATTATCTCTTTCTAATTTTGATAAAAAGTATGATTTGAGTTTGTTTTTAATATTAATCTGGCTGATGGAATCCCTAAAGTCGGTAGGTAGGTTATTTATTAATCGCGTCATCATGTAGGAGCTCGTTCGCTGGCCATAGCTTTTGCTTGCGCGCTCTGTAACCAGTTTACCTTGTGCCATTCGCCTGGTCGTGGCCTGGTCACTAGATAGCTTCATTATAGGCTAATCATAATCTCATTGTTAAATAATAATTTTCTTCTTCTTCTTTTTATTAATGGCGTCCAAACCTCTTCTGAGGTTAATTTTGCCAGTGTCAAGTGGTCAGGTTCTCTTTTGAGAACCTATGTCTTGAGATGTTAAATAATAATAATGATCAAATGAACCCCATTAATTTCCCCACCGAGGGGCACGGGCCTTTATTCAGATACGAGTAAGATTGAGCCATACTGCACCACGCCGCTGGTTCAGTGCGGGTACTCTCATTCTTACCCTGCATAATTCGATGACGGTCCATATAATTGCGCGTGGCGAGTGACTGGTCGGCGGGCGGCGCCACAATCGCCGGCTGTACGTGCGCAGGCGCACTCCTTATGCCGTACTTGGCTGCGAGCTGGTGCATCTTCATACTGGTGTCGGTCGACGACGGGTTGGCGGGCTGGGGCTGGTAGAAGACGGGAGGGTCGTCGCCGAATTTAACTCTGAAAGTCAAAGAATTTATTGGAAATAAACGCGTTAATAAATGGTTTATAAGAAAGAAGTTTACATGGTTTAGAGTCTGGCTAGCGAAAGACGTCCCAAGAAAACGGCGGCAAATTTGAAAAATCTACATGTGGCCACATTGACTACACCAAATTAACGGAGTTGATACTTTTATGTTTTTTTAGGCCGGCATAAAAACCATGTAGGCTGGGTTTTTAGGACATGTGTTTATGCAGCGCAGCCAGCGAGTACTGTCGTCTCAACAGCACGGCAAATTAAAAAATATGTATGTAAACACTGAAAATACTATAAAGAAAGACCAATTTTGATGCATTCTAAGTATATTTTTTTTATTTTCGGTACCTATTTTCTCTCATGACTTGGTTGAGTAAAGTATTGAATAAATGATCAAGTAAAGTATCAAAAAGTTGTAAGCCAAGTATAAACATAGTAAAAATTCGTTTGACAAGTAAATAATGTTGCCATCAGCAAAGTTTGAAAAACTACCAAAGGACAGGATTCGCTGGCCAGACTGAAGTAGCCTGGGGATTGGGATTTTAGTTTTAGTTTAGTTATTCAGAGAAAAATGTTTGAAGAAGTGAGCCTTAGCTGTAAAGACATATTAGCCCATTAATCTCCCCACCGAGGGGCAGAGGCCTTTACCTGGATAAGAGTAAGTTTGAGCCTTTACGAAAACTACCACCGAGTAGCGATAGTAGCCGGGACCTACAGCTGAACGTGTCATCTGAAACACGGAAGCGCCCGAAACAAATGCCACATGGAAACGGATATGTCTCGGCTAGTTGCTGTTCTACCCGCATGATCGTTTACGATGTGCAAATACAGCTCGGCTACGGACGCTGCTCGATATTAATCAACCTTACCTTTTAGTAACACTGATGTTCGTCTTGTCAATTTGCATTTGTACATAGCTCTGCCTCGTGTCCCTATAGAGAGCGCTCGCTGATGAAGGCATATCAGAGTCCTGCAGTATTCCGTTTACATGTGTCTGCAAGAACCAAATGGAACGAATTAGTATAGAATGCATATCTGTGATTTTTTGTAGGTGCAACTGTGCGTCTGCCTCTCTTCTGTCAACCCCTTGACGTTTTTGTATTCAGCAAAATTGACCTTGTTTACCATAACTTTATTGTAGTAAGTCCATCCAACATTAGATTGGTCATCACTTGTAGAATCGGAGCTGAAATAAAACAAATTCAGTTTATTTATTGATTCATATGATATCTATTCAGGTACATTTCCTATCCATCACAAATTACTTGCTTGTTAGAGTTAAGCCAAGAGTTAGTCACTTCTGTATTCTATCGGTGTGCAATTAACACAATAGAATTATAGTCCAAAGAAATGTAAATCAGAAAGAGATACTTACTCGCTGTAGTCCCTCACATCTAAATACATAGTTGGTTCTGGTGACATGACTGGTGTTGTTGTATTATCCACTTGTACATCACAGAGACTTATTTCATTCATTGATTTCTCAACACTGTCAGGTTGTTGAATATTACACTGTAAGCCTTCTTCAACCTTTTGTCCATTCCTAGCATAGTTATCTTGCACATCTTTAGATACTGGTGAGATTCCATCCAAGAAGTTCAGGTTGCCGGGTTGTCTGAAAGCCACTTCTTTGATACTTATCTGTGATCGGTTGCATTGAACATTTTGGTGTGTTTGCATTCTCACTTCTTTATTGATGACTGTTGAGGTGCGGAACATTTCAAAGCTTGTCATTACACCAATTGAGATCTTATGATCATTATTTTCGAGAGCCTGGACGGCTACTTTCTCGGTCACATGCTGTGTTGGTATTGGCTGTTGATGGTTGTTGTTATTGTTTGAAGCTATGAACCTGTCAACTTTTTGCTGCAACAACTGCAGCTGTTCATTCTGCAGTTTGATAATTTTTAAAAGATCTGAAACACGGGGTTCTCTCTTCTCTTTGACCACTGGAGAAGATTTCTCAACATCTGTACATGCACCAGTTTTGCTTTGCTCATACTTTTCTATAGCCCAAGTCTTTTGGTCTACAGCATTCCGTGGCCTTGGGCTTGTGGTTGAGGGTGCGGTGTTGGTTTGACAAGGTTGGCGGGTAATGTGTGTTTCAGATACACAGTTCACACAATAAGTAACCACACAGGGGCATTGGTTGTGCACTTTTTGTACTGTGTGGGGTATGCTGACAGCGGAGATATTTTTTCGACAGCCATTTGTCTGAGGTGATATTGGTTTAGGCCTGCAGTGATGACAGTTACATGATACATCTTGAGGGCTACTAAAGTTTGATGTAGGATTGATATAAGCATTATTCTTAAATGCTTGCTGAGAAGGCATGTTTGTTAGATCTTGTACACCATTCTTCATAATTTCTGCCTTTGCAGCCATTGGATTATTTTCCTTATCTACATTTAGCTTTGAGAATTGATAGCCCAGGTTATTCAAACTTGGGAGTTGTCCCATCTTCAAATTATCTCTCCTAATGAAGAAGCTACTATCCTTTGTTAGAACATTAGGTGTTGTATCTGAATTTTCAATCGAATTCAATACTTGTCTTTCCTCTCTTGGTACGACAGTACTGTCAAAAGTAACATGTTGTACAATGGGGTTGTGTGTCACTGCCTTTATAAAAACAGGTTTTCTTGGTTCTTGGCTTGATGAATCCAGCATGCTCAAGTCAAGCTCATTGGAGGGTTTCCATCTTGGTAGCGCTGAGGCACCTAGTGTGGTTTTACTTGCTGCACTATACGGATAGCTGTTACTGCCTTCGTACATCTCGAGAACATCGGGTTTTCTGGGAAGAAATGTCGAACAGACAGACTCTTGGAGTGTGGGTGGTATTTTCTCATCTTGGAGGCGAATAAAAGGTCGCGGCGAGTGGCACTCTTCTGAATATTCCATTCTGGTAGAGACACAACTGGGATGCGAACTTTCAAAGCGCACTTTCTTCATCGAGTTGGTGTTTGTGACGCCAGAAACTTAACGCTATCGATGCTAAATCTTTCCCTAACTATCTACACGATAGCATACAACGAAACTTATCTAAAATATTCTAACATTTCTAACAAAATTAACGTAAATCATCAAAAATTCAATCACAAATCACAACAAAACACCGCGCCAGGCAGGAGCACTATTTTGAAATATTTGACAGTTACGTTACGTACCTACGTACGACGGACGACGAGTGACGACGAACGTACGAATATTACGCTGCAACTACACACTACATTCGCGTGAGTTCGAGCTTGCTCTATGGTTCGAGCGAGGCCGGCCGCGCGAGTTATTTTTATTTCGGATTAGAGCCATCTAGTGTTGAGTAGCGATAGCTTTGTATGTTTTCCCGTAACCGTGTGAGGGCGCGATCTTTGGCGCAGGCAGGCTATACAAACAGAATTTATAAGTTCACCTTACAATGCGTTGTATTGTTGTAACGTGGAATACAAAGGCTAGGAACACACACCCGTTATGTGCAGTTACTTCAGACCTCGACCAAAAACTGTGCAAAGTCAGGGGGCAGACGAAGACAGCCCATATGGCCCAGCCACGTCTAAAAAGCTCCTATAGAATAAATAAAAACACATTGGCTTTATAACAAAACGTATTTATCTTACGAAAAAATGGCAGATTAACCAGTAGCGGTACAAAAACTGATTCAATGTATATATTTATTGTATAATTTATTCCATTCTTATGTTATCTATCCTTGTTTGCGTGTGTATGTTTTCAGTCAATATTAAACTCCGGATGGTGAGTCTTGATGTGTCCTTTCAAACTGCACTTCTGTATGAAAGCTTGTCCGCACACCGCGCACGCGTGCCTACGATCGTTCGTGTGAATCTTCATGTGTTCTTTGAGTGTCTTCTTTCTCGCATATGCTTTCTTACATACACTACACTCGTGCGTGCGCTCGCCCACATGTTTTATCATGTGCACGCGCAGTTCCGTCACAGTGAAACATTTATATCCGCATATATCGCACTCGTTGTTCTTCTCTTTTAAATGGTCCTTCTTTAGATGTCGGGATAGCGTATACCGCCTGTCGAACGCTCGGTCGCAAACATTGCATTTGTACTTGATAGGTTCCGCTCCGTGGGCAAACACCAAATGCTTTTGACGGGCAAAGTATTCGTTAAAGCGTTCTGAGCACTGCGGGCACTTGAACCTCTTCAGCATCTTATGAACTGCATCGACGTGCGTTTTAAGTTTCTGATGCGACGTGAAAACTTTACTGCACAATTCGCAGGGAAAACTGCCACCGATGTGAGATGATTTAATATGCACCTTCAAGCGGTATTTCGTCACGAATCCATTTCCACAATCTTTACACACGTAATTCCGGAAGTGCACATTCATGTGCCGCTCCACTGAACCGAACGTCTCAAATATGCACGCGCACACCTGGCATTCGTACGAGCCGCCAGTCAGCTTGAACGGCAGGATTCTGTCTGTATACTTCAGGCACATCTCCTTTTTATGCACCCCCGTTAGATGTTTCTTTAGTTCGTTCAAGTTAGGGATGTTCTCATTGCAAATCTTGCAACTTAGGTCTGTTACATCGACATTGATGACGAGGCTTTCGGGTCCGTACTTCCATAGGGTCTTTCTGACGTCTGCGTTTTCATGTAGACTGGTCACATGGCTGCGTAGTTCTGTGATGCGTTGGTAGGATCTCCTGCAGTACAGACAAGGGAAGCCGAGGGCGGTTTTGCTACGGAAAGGGCAGGCGTTGGAGTTCAGCAAAATGGTAATGATGTTCAGGATAATGCCTTTTTTCTCGCCGAGGTAGTGTTGTTTGTCGGGGTGGTTCTCTGTCCGATTCAGCAACTTCGCGACGTCCGACGCGAAGATCACTTTGTCTGCAGAAAGAAGACATTTATTTTTTTGTTATTGTTGATCGTAATCACACGAAAAACAAATCGGCCTTTCACGATTAGGCGCGCTAAAGCATAAGAAGTACAGCCAGCATCGGGAGTATGTGAGCACACAGATGCTCAAATAGATCTACACATCATACACTATCAGCTGTATCTGCATAAAATGTCAACATCCTATGCTCAACCTAATTATGACACTTTCGCAGTATACATGTTTCTGATTGTTTATATTTCGGTCAAGTGCGGTCAAGTGCGATTCGAACTCTCATAGTCACTAAAAGGGTTCTGCACCAGCGTACAAGAAACAAGATGCCTGACAGGTATTACGACAATATCTTCAACTCATAATTATTTTGCTATCCAAACTAGTCAGGCGCATATTGAAATTGACTTTTTAATTCTAAACATCCTTATTTCAGTAATTCGTTCTTGTTGCGGCAACAGATACACACGTTCTGTGAACATGTTAGCTTTCTATCTATTACGGTTCGTGCGATTCAGCCCGCTGACGGACGGACGGACAGCTGAGGGATAGGGTCCCGTTTGGCACCCTTCGGGTACCACCAGGCTTTTCTTTGTGAAATGTATCTGTAAAGGGTCACCTCTCAACCGCAGGCAATGTCGCATGAAGGAGGAGGGCGGCGCGCGCGGGAGGGGCGGGGGCTGCGGGAAGCGCCGCAGGAACGCCGCCTCGCCCGCCACCGGGCGCGCCGGGGAGAGGGCGCGGGGGGCCGCGTCGCTGCCTGGACATACAGATTACAAATACAAATAGTTTATTTCGGACCACAGGGATCCATATTGCACAGCACAAGTACATATATACAAAAATTTAAGTAGGTATAGCACACTAGAATGTCCGATAACAAAAGAAACATAAAATTAGGCACTTGGGTTGACAAGACTATCCAACCCCCAGACGTCGATCGGCCCCTCACAATCAAGTGTCGCGGAAGATCGCGGTTTTACTTTTGTGAGTACGGAACGCAACTGTCACTTGAAATGCTTTGTATTGGCGGGAATTGGAGAGAATCTCGCCTGTCATTGATACTGCCTTTTTAGGGTTCTGTTAGAGAAACAAGGAACCCTTATAGTTTCGTCAAGTCTGTCCGTCTGTCTGTCCGTCTGTATGTCACAGCAACTTTATTCCAAGACTATTAGGACTACACAGTTGAAACTTGGTATGTAGATGTATTCTGTGAACCGCTTACACTACACAATACTTTATTATTATTACTATTAAATTCGCACATGAGAATGAGGACCAGATATTTTGAGGTTACACATACAAAGGCATTTGTGTATGACGGATAATAATATTGCTTAACTGCCCATACATTAGAATGTCACAAGACTGCATCTTTTGTCAATTATTTCATCAGGGTAAAAAAAACTGATAAAAATGATTGCAAAATATTACATCTGACTTACCATTAAAGTAGTCATCACCAGCATCAACCGAGTCATAGTTGTCATCTAATTCCAGCTTCATATTGCCTGTGTCGTCTATATCCTCCAGAACTTCAGCCTTGATCTGACTAATCTGTATCTCGAAAACATCCTTCTTATCTGAAAAGGAGTACAAGAAGATTAATGTTGATGAAACGCTGTATAAGTGGATTTTAGACCACAACCAATCAGAGAATTCTATATTTTGAAGAACTTAAGAACATTTTTATGAATAGATCACCTATCTTCCATTTCTTAATATTGTTATTATTTTATTGTTTCGTTACTTTATTTGTTTTTGTTATAATTTGTTTGTTTTTTTTCTCTCTTTTCCTTTACAGGTACGGTCTGAAAACCAGCGCTTGAGATAGAACATGTTTGTGCTACTCACAGCAAACGCTGAGACCGTCCCTTTTTTGTCTTATTAAACTAATGTACCCTATTTAACTGTACCTTTTATGTATATTTTTATTAAGGCAAAATAAACTATTTCTATTCTATTCTATTCTTGTTAAATTCTTACAAAGGTAATCAAGAGGCCTAATTTTTTTGTTGATAATTATTATCAGTCCTCATATTGTGCTGAATAAGGCTATGAGACCTTACGGTCATCATTCTTCTTCCTTCATGTTCTCTGGGGGATAGTGCCTGCACCTGCCTGGCCCACGGTCATTGTTGAAATCCACAAATAAGTTATGTACCTGTAATGCCCGCAGACTGCAGTGGATCCAGCAAGCAGCATTCAGCTACCAGTACAAGTTCTCTGAAGGCTATAGCGTCTCGGAGGCGCTGAACGCAGGGCATGCAGATCAACTTCTCTTTATTTGTTTTGGTGAGCTAGAAAAAAATCCGTAGTTATGCCCAAACAAGGCAGCAAGCCAGCTTAAGTAGTAGATACACTGAAGTCAGTACCTATAACCTCAGCATACAAAACGAAGTTTAACGTAACGGGACTTCTACTACAGTGAAATGTTAGTATAAGTGTAGCTACTTAGCCTACTTACAGCAATGCCATAGCAGTCCAGAAGCAACTCGGAGTATAATTCCGTGGTGCCGTTCTCCTTGTATTGCATGTTCATGCTCCTGTGTCGACCTCGAGCGCGGCAACAGTGGCATACGCCAAAGTGTAGGCTGGTATCCAGCAACACCTCCATTGTGTTGATATTATTAGACCTTTAATATATATATTATATATTATTGGTACTTATTCAATATTAATTATACAAAGAACACTGAAAATACAAAATTACAAACAAAACGAAAACAACAAGCCATTTTTTCTCGTTCTTGTTCTCGTAGGTCGCGTTCCATGACATCGCCGTCAGCACCATAATAGATTACAGCGTCTAATAGGATTTTGGCATCGATTTGGATTGATCGATGCCATCGTTTTGTATCGCCAAAACTGACTCGGAATGGCTTCGTAGACGCTGTAATCTATTTTGGCGTGACTCGGAACAGGGGGGTAGTAGTGTGGTGTGGTCGTGGTGTGGTCCACAGAAATCTATTTAGCCAAAAGGCCACGTAAGTACAACCTACCCAGCAACCCCATTATCGATTTTGGTGTCTTTTCTATAGTTCCGTTAGAGAAACAAGGAACCCTTATAGTTTCGACAAGTCTGTCTGTCTGTCCGTCCATGAGTCACAGCAGCTTATATTATTCCAAAACTTCATTTTCACACTTCATTTAATTTCAGACCGCACAAAAGGAAGGTTCACAGAGTAATAGAGTATTTTTTCCTTCATCAGTCAGACTAACCTTCTGTTCCGCGACGAGCTATCAGCGCTATCATCGCTCACGTGACGTCACGACCATCATGATGACCGTTCCGAATGGGAAATCACGACCACCAGCGTCTATCACAGATATCCATTCGGAACGATAAAACGCGACGGTAGACGTCGACACTGACAGATGTCAAACCATTCTAACCAAACTTTTGTAGAATAACAATTCAGATCATCGTTTTGAGCTGGTTTTGATTGAAAGTGAGTGAGAACAGGCTGCGGCTGAGAAATACTAATAATACGACTTCAGAAATGAATTAAAGTTATAAACAAACAAACTTTTCACCGCCGCCGGTACAGAATGACAGCTGTCACTTTGACCGATCTATCAGTGCTCACGCTCTCGACGATAGTCGTCGATCGATGGTCGATGATATCCCAATATGGCGGAGTTCATGATGTCATTCATGACGTCATGGCAACCATTTTGAGATATCGTTGTCACGTCAAAAACTGATTCGGAATGGCATTGTAGACGCTGTAATCGATTATGGCGTCGATGGTCGATGTTACGGAACGCGGCGTCAGACGTCAGACTAGATCAATTTAGGTTATGTTTTGACTTTTTGAGATTTATGTTTGAGTGTTTGAGTGAAATATTTATTTTCGGTTGAAGAAAAAATTACAATCTTACTCTTTACAATGAATCAACAACTGTTGAAATCTTATACAGCCCTATTATCCTTTTCACGGAGCAAGGGCTACAAACACGCTGGAGGTATTCGCTATCCTGGAGGCATTGTGTACTATCCGAGGTTGGTAAAAGCTTTCTTCTAATGAAAAACTAGCGAACAGCGCAGCGTCTGAAAGCGAATCGAGCTTCGGGGCATTTCAGACTAAGTGGCGGCCCATACAGTCGGAATTTTTCCGATTCGGAATTCCGAAACGGGATTCAATCCCACACAAATCCGCGAAAATTCCGATCGGAAAACTTCCGTATGTAGGTATGTGGTAGATCCATAGATTTGTATGAATTTACTGCGTTCGGGAATTCCGACTGTATGTGGCCGGCCTAATATGAGGAATTAACCTAACCTAATAAAATGTTGGTACCTACCTCACCTACCACAATAAATTATCAAATGTTTAGATATTTTACTGATACATATTTTCAGAGATGCTAACTATAAAGAGCCTGAAATAACCCCAGCAAAGTTATTCAGGGTTGAGAGAGTAAAAGGTTACAAGAATAATCCAGGACAGCAGCAAAAGATACTAAGAGATTTGCAAATTGCTGAGGAGGTAAGTAATATTTCAACATTATTAGTATATTGTCAGGTGTGAAACAAATTGTTTCACTTGTACACTCCAGCGGGGCTACGATGAGGCAACTCCACTCACCATGTGTCACATATAAATGTCAAACTACCATCCACCAAAATTTGGGTGAAATATAATAGTCACAATCACAATAGAGGACCTGTCACATCAATCACACACACCTCACTCAGCTCATCATTTAATACAATTTCAATCTTTAGGGTGAAAATAAGTCTTGTTTCATGATTTTTCAGGAAAGAGTAACTATTGTCAAGAACATACCAGAAAATAATGCAAGACTATGGAAAATCAAACATTTGGTCAAAATATCACCTATCACATTTCCATATGGTGAACCAACAGAAGAAGACATCAAGTACACCATCTTGAAAGAAAATGGAGAGTGTGTTGTTACAAAAAAGTTGGAACCAGATCAGAAGCAAATAGAAGCATTAGAGCAGTTTCAAAATGATGCAAAGAAAATGGATTCTGATACAATCAAACGAGATTCAAGACTTAAATGGATGAATCCTTTGGGTGGTGGATTTTAGGTTTATTGCAGGAATAATTGTCAAAGAATATAATAAATTGGTATCATACTTAGTTAAAACAGCTTTTTACTCAAGTTTGAAAAAAAATAAGAGTTACATATCATGACAAACTATTAGACATTAAAGTCTTCACGAAATAAAAGGCCCATTTTGACAGTTCTCGCCCACGAAGTTTTAACCCCAAATAATAGTAATAAAAGCCAACTGTTACGTTGTGTACAAGCAAAGCGTACAAGTTGCACCTAGGAAAACCGCTTCTATTACCTACACAGGGGTTAAAACTTCATGGGCATGAACTGTCAAAACGGGCCTTTTATTTTGTGAAGACTAGTTGGAAAGAAAGTCACGAAATTATATTATTATTTACTTTTTTATTTATTTATTTATTGGCATCTAATTACAAACAGAGTTTCATGTTCTTGATCACCACTTAAACCACTGAGGTTTAAACAGTGACACAGTGAGATGTAGTATTACAAAATCTAGTACCTACAACCTGTTTACAATAAATATGATTACTGTAATGATTTATGTAAAGAAATTAAATTACGAAATCAGTCCATATCAGTATCATCACTATTAGTTGTTCTGTTTGTTAGCAGCTGATTGAAGTATTCCGGTGTCTTGAAGTAGTTTTCCAAAATAATTGAGTGTTTCTTTCCCAAACCGAATCTTGCATCTCCCCATGACACAAAAAATGGAGGCTTGAGCCTCTTAAACTCATGAAGCTTGAATTGATGCTTCTTGATTGAATTGTACATCAGTCCTCGGTACACAGCCAAATAATTGTCACCATCCTTGTATATGCGAATCACAAATTTTGATAACAACAATCTCAAAGCAATGTGGAATCCTATGAATGCAAAAAGATAAATAAGACCCTCCAACATGTTGTTTGCTAATATGACATCATTTGCTGCCATCACCGGTTTATTCACATCCGCTTTATCAAATGTAAGCAGGTAATACAGTCCAGCACATGAGATGACACCAGTTGATATTGTAATGTATGTGTTCAGGTAGTTGAGCATATTATCCATAGGTGCTTTGTAGATGAGATCCCAACGTCTTGAGACTCCGTCGGATTCCCTCCATTTGTCCTGGACCTCCATGAATCTGAATGGAGGTTGTGTGAATTGTGTAGCAGCTGGGAGTTGTAGGTATTCTGGACGGATTCTCCATGTTCTGCGCAGAGGAGGGTCGCACAGCCGATAATGACTAAAAACCGGTCGAAGGGGCAGATTCTGTACGTATCTGTGCATCAAATTGCTCATGCCATTCATTTTTGTTTTGTTTTATCCGGTGGCGCACAGCGAATAGTAATCAAGCAATTAAAACATTTTTCACTTATTTATTTGTTTGACAAATTATTTTAGGTTATATATTTTATTTTTTTAAATTTATTATTGTACGTCTCTCTCCCTGTTAACCGCTCGCTTGAGATAGCGGCGCGCGCGAAAAAAACCCACTTGAGTGAGTCATAAAAACACGTCACGCACGGCCGGCCAAACCAAACCGCGGCGCGCGTCTCGTGTTAGTAACAATCTTTTAGTTTAGTAACACGGTGTTACTAAAAGATTGTTTTGTTTACGACTTGTAAAAAGTAAAAAGCCAAAGTGAGTCTGGGATGGTAGAGAGTATCCCAGACTCACTCTACGGCAAAAAAAACCGGGCGGGGATGCGGCGGCATCCCAGACTACCTCAACAGGTTAATAGCTGTCAGTCACAGACTATCTGTCAGCTGTCACTGTCAGTGTGTCATGTCAGTGTCACAGATACCGATACCCTCCCGATACCCGATACCAGCCGATACCCGATCTGTCTACGCTTAGTTATTGTTCTGAGGTCTACGCCCGATACCCTTGTTCTGAGCCGATACCAGCCGATACCTCTCTCCATGGACAAGCACCTTTTTTTTTCAATTACATGAATGAACGAACTGCGATAAAAGGACGGTGGTCGGTGACCATAATGCACGGCCCTAAAATTCTCGGCCCAACAACGCACGACCCCGATCCGCGTCGCAACCGCGAGTATACTTAATATAAGTAGTAATCTTGCATAACTAATTTAATTAGACCAAAGATTGAATAACCAAGGCATATGTTATTTATAACTGCATCTGCACGCTTGCTGTTACGAATCGTAACTTACGGTTATACGTTTGACGGGTTTGCCCAGCCCACGGTCCACCTCCACTGTCCACCTGGGTGGACCGATACTCTTTGGGTTTGCTCTCAGATAGATCACTGAAACTAAATGAAACTTTTGCCCAGTGTTTGTTTATGTTTTCTTTGGGTCTGGTAGGTAACCACTATTTTTCGAACCAAATGACTCGACTCGTCAGTCTTTATTTCTAAACTATTTTGTGGGTATGTCACTATAGCTTAGGCCTTATTAAATAAAACTTTAAGTCTAGTATACAGACACACATACTTTTATTCATTTATCCAAATCATCGTTTGATGTAAAACAATAATATCGATAAAATATAAACTTACAAAAACTTTTCAATGAAAGGAGCAAATATAATTAAATTAACAGTAAATAAATATATTAGGTACTTACACCTATATTTAACTTGTACTAGAAATACATACATGGTTAAACTATCGATATTATCTTCACATCATGTTCAATATCGGGTATGGTATAGTATGGGTAAAATTATTGGAATCTTGTCGCAACCTTATTTATGATCAAGTGTACTGGCTCTGTTTGTTATTATATCATAGGCCTATTTAAGATACGTCACTGATCACTGCGCAAGTAGGTATTTCACATTTTTCTTGACCTTGAAGTATAGTTGAAACAGCCATTACTTATCTTATCATCCGCATTGACTATCCGGGTCACTTTTATAAGCAGTTCGCTCAATTTATGTAGTTTGAGATCTAGCGCATCTAATCAACACAGCGCACAACTAGGTACTAATGCTATAATATTGCACTATTAGGTACTTAATTCCATTATGGTGTCTGCTCTTTTCGTTTATCTTTTACTCTCTTATTATTATTTTGACTTCGTAAGATGCTATCGTCTCTGATCTTGGCATTATTAAAAAGGAAATGTTGAGCATAAAATTCATCGTTGGTCCCCTCTGTACTGTTGTACCGTTCAGACTTCTTTGTCTTAACAGGAAAATTGGAGATATTATTGGCTGAATTGTGCCAAAAGTCACTGGCATCGACTTTATCTTTGTTTATATTTAGATTTGGTTCAAGTTTTTGATGCTTCGATCCGTTAGCTTCCTCGTTGTTAGTTTTTCTAAGGCTCTCCGGTAGCGACTCTGATTTCAGCTGAACAAGTGTCGTGTTGACTACGGAGCAATCTATCTGCATCAATGTCACGTGATCGCTCAACACTGAATCTGAAAAATTATAAAAAAGTATGTTGAAAACAAAACTGTCGTTACGTCAGACAAGCGACACCAGCATTCATGTTTGTAAATATCAAGTAATAGACAGGCGGTTATTTCTCAAATTGCTTCTGCTTTCAACGGTTAACGGCATGAAACTTTTTTGACTTTGAGTTGGACTTTGAATGGTGTAAGTAAACCGATCGAACAGTGGCGAGTCAACTTCGCTTTCACATAATATCGCCACTGTCCACTGTCCTTGACCAATGTAAACAGCCCATAACCCTTGGGCTGGCAAATACCCGCAGCGGGCAGATTTCAAGTGCTTAACTTAATACATATTTGGGTTCTTGTCATAAAAACGAAAAAAAAGTCATAAATGCTAGGTTCGACCTTGGACAGCTAGGCTCACGAATACATTATTGTTTTCATTCTTATACATTAAACTAGGTTGTTTCATGGCGATTCTAAAAATATACGGGGTCCCTATCCTTTTATACAATAATACGCCGTGAGCGACGTTTTAGTAGGCGCAGGAACAGCCCGCGGTGATTACCCACAGAGCCTCTGCCAGTTGAATGGAAATTTCAAAATGCGGGCCGCCAGGATAGGAGTTGTTAGTACCCTTCCAGGTGAGGCGTATGGGGAGCTAACCGCAAACCTCCAGTATTGAAGAGGCACAAGAAAAAGAAGAAGTGCGATGTACCCACCATTACCGCTCTTTGCGGGCAGTATGAGCGCCATTTTCGGAGGCCTAGTGTTGTTGTGGGTCACCGCCGGCAGCAACAGGTGCTCGCCTCGGCCCACGCCCACGATGTAGAACGTGTCGTCCCGACGGTCGAGCGCTTGCAGGAACGAGCCCCACTCGCCGAAGTCATCCATAAAGCTGTCTCGGACGCGCTTCCGAATGGGCTTTGGGTATACCTGCCGAAGATTTCTGATTCTTTAAAAGAGATATTAACTACTAGCTCGCCCGTCCAAAGTCCACGCCCCGCGATTTCAATCTACCCACATCGAGATAACGTTCAAAACCTATGATAAAGAGAACAAAATATTGTGATCTTTTGTGGTCACTGGGTGTATGAGTGAGAGGGAGAGGTCAAACTTTAGCGTGGTCTATTATACTCCATTCCATATAACATTGGAAAGAAATTGAACTTTTCTTCTTCATATTTCCAATCTTATAATGGAGTTCAGTTATAATAAATAACCGGCCAAGTGCGAGTCGGACTCGCGCACGAAGGGTTCCGTGCCATTATCTATAAAAAACAGCAAAAAAATGTATGGGAGCCCCCCTAAATATTAATTTAATTTTTATTTAATTATTAATTTTTTAAGTAAATAATATACTCAATATATTGTGAACATTTTAAGCGTCTACCTGCTACCATTATCAATATCGAGCAAAAATGAGCAAAAAAATCACGTTTGTTGAATGGGAGTCCCCCTTAATATTAAATTTCTTTTGATTATTGGTATTTGTTGTTATAGCGGCAACAGAAATACATCATCTGTGAAAATTTCAACTGTCTAGCTACCACGGTTCATGAGATACAGCCTGGTGAGAGACGGACGGACGGACAGACGGAAAGCGAAGTCTCAGTAATAGGGTCCCGTTTGGCACCCTTCGGGTACGGAACCCTAAAAATGTGAGAGATAAGATAAGACTCCTTTACACAGACAACACAATGCAATGAAACACTCAACAAAATTTCATATAGGATTGGAAATACGAAGAAAAGTAAAAAAAATATGCAATGTTATATGGAATGGAGTATAGTGGGTTTCACGCTTCCGTCTCACGCAGGAGATGCTGGTTCGAATCCCGATACTGAATACCGATACCAAATGTATTGTAATGATGTAAAAATGAGATTAGGTATCTTAAGTACACTATACGGACGTTCTAAAGGTAATGGAAAACATCGTGAGGAAACCTTCATAACTCTATTGCTGGAGTTACAGGCTAACCTCCTGAAATGCAAAACACGGTTTTGAATAACTTGCTAAAAAGTTGACCAACTGTGCTTCTCCTTCCATTCCCCTATATAAGGGATAAGGCGTGGCGCTATGTTATGTAGTTATATAATAATTCTGAAAAGGGGAAGCTAAATACCGTCTCATAGTCTAAATCCATATCCTTCGTTGGCCTGACTCGTCTTAGCCGAGGTCTGTCTCTGGTTTTACTAGGGTTTCTGTTCTGTGACAGGCCAACGATATTGCTGTCCTTGCTCAGTTTGTCATACAACGCCTTGTATGCGCGCATCATGTCGCCTGAAATCGAAGGATGAACAAATAAGTCTATTAATACATAGTTATACTAATACATAGGCAAAGACCAACATTGAAGACTCGGTACTTTATTAACGGGCTTATCCAGTAATATGACTGCTGCACCACTAAGGGCCGCCACATACAGTCGGTTTTCCAATTCGGAATTCCGTAACGGAATCATCCCGAACGCAGTAAACTCATACAAATCTATGGATCTACCACACACATACGGAATTTTCCCGATTCGGAATTTTTGCGGATTCGTATGGGATTGAATCCCGTCTCAGAATTCCGAATCGGAAAAATTCCGGCTGTATGTGGCCGGCCTAAAAAAACTACTATTTTGTGATAGATGTATCTTGAACTCGAATGTTTAAAAAGTTGAATCCTGTAGCGCAGGTGGCAAGGGTCGGAATCTTTTATAAGTCGAGTCGTACACTACTTTACCTAGTTCTATGTTTGTCACTCAGCGATATGAGCCCTAATCAGGAATATTTGACAGCGCGAAAGTTTTCGAGTTCAGATGAAATGAACCTTATGACATCGTTCATAAGATACAGTGACTTTTCAATTTAAATACTTTTTCGATGCGTAATTTTTCCTGCTACCTATACTGATTACTTTTTTCAACCTTTCGTCTTACCATTGAGCTTATCCCCGTGCAGATACCGTTTCCGGTTCTTTGGACTATCCGCCGTCCAGTTCAGCGTCTTCCCCCGACCGATCCAACGATTCAGCTCCCCAGCTATCCTAATACTCTCCGTCTGGTTGATGTTAAGGAAATCGTTCTTCGTGCCATTCCTGCAGTCCGCCCCGTATGATGCGAGGTTGGACCCCTCCTCTAGACTGTCTATGTTGGTGTTGTCCTCATCCCAGAGTAGGTGGCGCGTGCTTCTGTGCGGTGAGGGGGGGCCATTTAGGGGTTTGTTGTTCCATCTAAAAGTAAACGGTACGGTGATGACCCATATTATGACATATCATATATGACCCTATTAAGTTTGCAAAATATAAGTGCTGCAGAAATTCGGAGATCGGACTCACCCAAGCACATTGAAGTTTAAAGAGACCATCAGCACCATGCCAAAGATTACAGCAATGTTCTTCTTTGGTAGCAAATTAGCAACATTTAACCGCGGTATCTGCAAAATTAAACATAATATGAACCATGGACAGAGAACAATGGATAAGACTCATTCAACCCCATTCAACTATTCATAAATAAATACTGAGTACTGAATACTGAACCCCAGAAACTACATAAGGAGAAAAGAGACACGAGTTAGTAAATAATTTTCAGGGAGAAGAACTTGCAAACCTCCAAGTCAGTGAATTATTACAACCTCCAAGTCAGTGAATTAATACAAAAACAGGGAGTCTTGATGAAGGAATTCCATATCCATGCATTCATCAGTATCTAAGCCCGGATTTTACCAATAAAAAGTTATATGGAGAATAACTTTTCTATTCTATTTTAGTTAATGGCACTTTGTTGCCTATCGACAAATTCTGCCAGTGTCAGGTGTAAGGCTTGACATGGGTCAAACAAGCCGAGAGGTTAATAGGTTTAGGGAAATATATCCTTGCGTATATTCTATGATAGCGAAGGCGAAAGATACTACAGTTTCACATTATTGACACGAATGAACTTCATCGTAATTTCAATGAGTTCCGGCCCGGGGATAACTTTTATGACAAATGACAGTTCAAAATGAGGTGATCTGATCTAGCTGTCACTGGTGTCTATGAAAAAGTTACAAGTTATCCCCGGGATAGTTATTCTCCGGGTAACTTTTTGTTGGTAAAATCCAGCCTAAGTATAATTTCTGATTCTTAAAATATATTACCTTACGACATCTTGCGCTATTAGTTCCGAGTTGGTCCCTCAACAGTTTGTTCTCGAGTCTAAGCTTGGCGATCTCCTGGTGAGCCTCCAGCAGTTGCTGTTCCAGCGCCGTCACATACTCCTTCTTCTTCTGTCTGGATTGACACGCTGATTCCCTGGGGAAATGATAGAGATGCTGCACAAAAGCGGTAAGATCACCCACTTTCTGGTGCAGTCGGGTAAAATATACAAGTACGTTAACGCTAACTTAGAGGTGACAGAGCCTGTTCACTGTCTAGAAAAGGAGACAGAGAGATTTAAAACCTTTACAACAGAATAGTATCCAACATGTACTAAGAAACATAAGAGATTATGTGGAAGTGGTGTAGAATGGGTATTTCTGAACCACGCCCATTGAATATTTTAAGTTCAGTATGTACGCTATGACACCCAAGAGACGGCAAAAGAAGCCAAGGCCGCCCAGTAACAAGATGGGAGGGTGAGATAAAAAGTACTCTGGGTCCATTTTGGATAAGAGTGACAGCAGACTGCAAACAGTGGAAAGATTTGGAGGAGGACTATGTCGTTAGACACACCGAGATTACGGATATTCTATACAATAAACATCCAAAATCAATTGTTAATTTTCGGAAATAAAAGGGTTTATTATTATTATTATTATTATGTAATGGGACACTATGCAGGCAAAAAATAATAATTATGTACTAACTTTACTATTATATTTAGATTATTTTAGACAATAAATAACTCACCGATTCTTGATCATCCTTTGATGCTTTTTCAAAGCTCTAAGTTCATATTCATTCAGTTCTTCAACATCTCTTGGGTAGTCTGGACTCAATGAGTCGAATTCAAGTGTATCACTACTTTGTATTTCTGATTTAATGCTTTTACATGTTGTTATTTGTGATCTGGGACTTATAAGTATGTTGGATGTTACTGATATCTACAAACAAATGTTTTGATTAGTATTAGAAGCACTGAAATGAAGCTATGAAATTATTTTGGCTCGTAAATCAGAGTTAGCTTTGACGTGATATGGTGTGAATAAATACATGTTAACCTACAAGACATGTACGTACAATCGAACAATCATCTGCTGGTTTATGTACTTTTTCCCATATCTAGCCATAATAAACAAGCAATCATCCAAGGCAAATCCATCTTCGTGACAATAAGAAACGTTACAACTTGTATTACTATTTGTTCCTTGTTGCCATCATGATTCTTATTAGTTAGTTTTAACAAAGCAAGGATTAACTAACAAGGTTGTCACACACAGCTACCAATATCACGAAATTAATTCATACTTACAGGTGATATATGACTATTGGAGCCATTATTGACTTGAGGCATTGGAGATATGGTAATCTTGGCTCCAGTTATATTTTGTACTGGAAAGTACGTATTTGTATCATGTCTTTGTGTCCTTTTAAGTATGTTTGGCTTTATTTTTGTCTTATC
The DNA here is from genome assembly GCA_963457715.1 of Argyresthia albistria. Taxonomy (NCBI): domain Eukaryota; kingdom Metazoa; phylum Arthropoda; class Insecta; order Lepidoptera; family Argyresthiidae; genus Argyresthia; species Argyresthia albistria. The sequence goes on from OY735262.1 coordinate 9,659,389, forward strand.
TGTGCTGGGTGGTTCATTAGGCTGAGTTTCAGTAGGTGCTAAATTCTGTCTCTTTTTTTTCAATTCATTCTCCACTATGTTACTCTGCACAAAATTATTCAGCAGGTGGTTCTCATTGACTACATTGAAAAATGCATTTTGCGGGAATGTATTTCCTGTAATTTATAAAAACCAATTAGGCCATAATTTAGCCTAAACAAGATACCTAAGTAAATTACACAAACCTCATTTATTTATTTTTAAGTTATAGTTTACTAAAATATGGAATATCTAACCTGATCCAGAAAGTATTTTTGGTGAGAGTGTATTCTTATCATCCATTGAAGCCTGAAATAAAATAGAATAAATTCAATCTCATATCTACTGCTATTCTAAAAATATTGTAATTACATAAGACATTTATTTTTATTACCTGCACATGTATTACACCATTTTCAATTGCCATAACAGGTCCATTTACCTTTGGCTGACTTTGTAAAACATTTGCAACTATTTCTGTAGATGGTGTGGATATTTTTATTGGTTCTGCAATTATACAAATAAAATATTTATCATATTGTTAGAAGTTGCCTAATATAATGATGATAAGGTAAGACTTACCAGTTTTAAGAAGGAATTGTTCAATGTCTTTAAGATTCAAGTTTGTTGGTTCTAGGCTGGGACTACTGACCCATTCCTGTGGTGACATAGACAACTGTCTCTCCGAGTTTGTACTGGAGCTGAAAAGTCAAGAAAGTGAAGATTTATAAATTAAATTAGTAATAAGTTTCCTAAATAAATAATATCCCCAACGAGGAGCACAGCCTTTGCCATCATACAAGTAAGATTGAGCCATACTCCAAGATTTAGTTCCCATAGTAATTCTGTACTGAGAGCCCTATGCACCTGTTGAGGGAGGATGAAATGATGGTGATGAAGATTATATCATTATTTGTTTTTAAAAATCATACTTTTTGGAATCATCTTCGCTGCCTGAATCCGAGTTGCTGCTTTCTGGTGGGGAAGACTTTATGCTCCATAGAGGTGATATGGGTGGCATCAGAACCGGAGCAGCTCCAGCAAGAATCTCACTTGGAGAGGCATCGGGGATGTCCAGGAGAGAGGACCATTGGTACTCTTTAGTCAACTCATCCAGTATGTTGTCACCTGAAAATATTATATGTAACCATTTTGATAAAGAAGTGGTAGTAAACATTGTGTATCACATCTCATATAATTAGATGTGTGTGATACGCAACGGAAATGTAGAATAAAAACGTTGAAAGTTCCATCAAGGACATTGAGCACAATGCATGAACAGGTCAATAACATCACGGCATGCAATGCATGCAACGCATGCAGTATGAGATCCAAAACTTATTATAGGTAAACACGGCCCAGCATTGAAGGCCGCAGGATTCGTATTGCAAAAGTAAACAAGTTACCGTAGAATAAAGCGTTGTCCTCAATAAATACGTCTTCATCCATCTCAGGCTCTTTTATTGTTTAGAAACTAACTATGGATGTATTAGAAGGCGAAACACGGGCGACGAAATAAATAAATGATGAGCGCATGACAAACAAAGACAGATGACAGAGAGTGTGAGTCTGTGGTGGTGTGAGTGTGAGTGACAGTGAGTGTGATCCTGAGGTGGAGGTGTGATCCATTTTCTAAATGATCGCGAGATGAATGAATGAGTCATTCGGAATACTGCCTGCCTGTCGTAATCTGTGATGTGAACTGTGAACAAGCAAAATATTGGTGCCATAATATCCCAGACCGTACAAAAAAAAAATAAAAAAAATTGTGCATTACCGTTCCATTTTACGTTTAATTTATTTAGATCGTTATAACTTATGGATATGGCATATTTTATTTATAGAAGCTCAAAACTAAAACTTGTTTTGAGGTATCGAAATTATTTCGATTTAATAGAAAAATATGTTGAATCGCACTATTTCCTCGAGTTTTTATATTTGATGATGATCATTGTAACCATCTGACATTTAATTACGTTATGTAGAATGGAACATAGCTTTTGACAGTTCTTCCATATTCGACTTTCTTCGATTAGCGAGCGATTGATGTTTTTTTGTGTATTTTACGATTTTTTCTTCTTTTACTGCATTTATATTGAAAACTTAATCAGTTTGGGTGTTTTCTGTAAAAATAGTTCTCAGTGATTAAACTTTTATTTTGCGGTGATATTCCAACACCAATGACCACTAACGGGACGTTGCGAAAATGTCCATTTCCGATGAGACCAGTGTATTCATTTTTCGTCCTCAACTGTATTTAGACTTCAAATGGCTTAATCCTGACTTGGAAGATGCTCTCCACGACCGTGAGAAGTTGACCACGTTGTTCAACAGTCTAATACAAGACCGGGAGGTATATTTTGACGCCGGAAATGGCTTAGTAAATTCTTTTGGAGTGACTTCACGACTGGGGGATAGCGGAAAGTATTACTGCGGCTTACGGGTGAGTTCCTCTCAAGGCTTTCAACAATCTTTGTAACATCCAAAATTGGATAAAACACAGAGCATGAACTTTTCGTATTTTATACCATGTTTGATGAAGGGTTAGGGCTCTTGAACCAAATCTAGTTGAAATGTAAAAAAATAATGTAATTTAATCAAACAGCGATTGTTGAGATTAGTTAGAGAAGAAGAGAAACAAAATATTATCTATAGTACCTAATCTCAGTGACTGGCTGCCACCCTTTGTCCGTGGTTATGGAGAATTTGGGTATAACAATTGTAATCCCTGAATAAATGAACAAATAAAAGAAAAGTCAGAGTTATAACAATTATAAAACAAAAGATAGATATGGAAATCCTTAGATGAGACTTTATGCACTGTTGTGCTATCATGTTTTAATCAACAACATGTATGTTAGGGTCCCCTTGGGCGTTGTATCCACAGAGGTTAAAAGAAGGAATATGTTATGAACACCCCACTGACTGGTGAAGGTGCAATAACCAAAACCCCCTGTGGAAGAAGAACAAGAAGATCTAATGAATGACTCATTTAGAGAAAATCCTAACCAGGACATGGTAAATCTTAAAAAATGGTTATACATATTAAAAGCGGGCTGGCAATCAGAACTTAGAATTTCATCCTTAACTTAAAAAACTTAATTTTTAGAGGAAACTAAATAAAAAAATAAAAAAAGGTTAAAGCCAAGCTAAGCAAGTCTAACTGAGGAACATTGCCATTTTTATAATGATTAACAAGAACACAAATTCAGATGCAGTGCGAAATTGTAAAATAAAACATTGTGACAGCAGATTTTTTGGCAACTTCATGATACTTTTCTATCGAGCAAAATTAATAAAATAATGTTTATGGGAAAGAAAAGTCACGCTGACACTCATGACACACAAGCTAGTGAAAAAACATACAGTAATAATACTCGTCATTCCGAGCGATTTGTGTTTTACTGAAGGCTGTTTTTGCCTTAGGTGCCGTCTTAAAATATACTCCATTATCTATATTTTACATACTGTTTCAGATTTTGACATGCACCTGTTGTGATGGGCTCTGTGGCCCGCACTCCGGGTGTGCCTGTGAGCCGTGCTCAGTACTCGCTGCTCAAGAAGAACTCCGTCAAGCTAAACTATCTAAACTTGTCGCCCCAGCACCATCAGTTCAGACTATTGATGAAATAAAATGGAAAGAAGATCCAGGTATGAATTTTCTATACAGTGCCTGCGAATTGGGAGGTGACACGAACTATACTTACTAAACTAATTAAAATAAGGTGTTTGAAAATGGAAGCGAATTGGGAGGTGACACGAACTTTACTTACTAAACTAATTAAAATAAGGTGTTTGAAAATGGGATCTGTGGCCACCGCACAAGAGCTATCGGATTTGAGGTTCTCAGTTTAGTGCCTTTAGATCCTTTAGTTAAGTGGTTTTTACACCTACCAAATAGCCCTCACTTTGCAACTAAATATAATTCACTTTACATTAAACAAGACTGATAAGATTCCTATAAGTTTTCTAATTAAAATAATGTCATGCAAAATGGAGTGTTAAATAATTGGATAAAAAGGTGTGAAGCTATGTTTGTTTGTTTTGTTCTTGTATATGTATAACAATAATAAACATATAGGTAGCATCAAAACATTTGTCCAATCTGATATGACGCGCCCCACTCCTTCATACCGTAAAGGTGGTGGTGGTGGGGGGCGTTATTTTAGTTTGAGCAAGCTATTGTAACATCAAATAAGAGAGTTGCTTGAGCACCATTGAGCACCGACTAAAGCCGACATCCTGCGCCACGGACCGCGTCGCGCGGTTCCCTCGCGCGCTCTGCCTCGCTCGGTGAGTACTCGGCTAATAAGATTTTAACTGTATGAAATCTTGTCATTGATTCAGGACCAGAATGCCTGCACAGTCTGATGGACGCGTTCCTGTGGGAGAACCGAGTCCGCGCAATACGCACTGCCGCCGTTTGTCCGTACATAAAACAGATCCGTCGATTTATAGTGCTGTGCAACAGACACCTTGTTGCTGTGATACGGTAAGATTCATCAAATCATCTGTGTCAAAGCATGTATTAGGAAGTAGCATCAATTAAGCTATCTAATGAAACAGCAGGTAAGTTAACCTAATAGTCATCCTATTATATGACTGGTGGTTCAAAATTATGTATTAAAATTAATAGATTTAGGCCCTGTTCCAAACAGTCTCAATTATATCATACATTTTGTATGTAAAATGACAGGAAAATCAGTCAAATAGAGCTTATCGAGACTGTTTGGTTGGAACCAACCCAATGAATTATGTACCTAATTCTTGTAATAACATAATTTTTACAGAGAACAAAATCAACCAAAAGATGTTAAGACCAGTAAACTAGAACAGAAAGCTGTGCAACACAGTAATATTGTTGGTGCTCTCAATAACCCTGGAGAGGTGGTACAATCTCAGGATGAAGGCGAGGAACAGATTGATGACTCGGGGAGGTAAGGAGTCTCAAAATGTTTTGGGAATAGAATGATGTGCTGAAACCATGTCTTGTCTGTCCAGTGGGTATCGCGCCCAATATCAACAAAAGCCCATTAATGTCCCCACCGAAGGGTACAGGCCTTTACCTGCCTATTTGCTAGCTCAGTGATGAATGATCACTCAATGATGATCCGTAAAAATTAAGAAGCTATGGGGTCGTTTAATTATCGTGTAACCAAAGGCTAATTTAGCCAACATATTTTGATATCCTTTAGCGAATAAGGGGGCTGGATACGCGCCCAATATAAGTTCTACAAATCATATTATTCCCCCCCCCTCCCCCCCCAGCGCGATGGGACTGGCCCGCGTGGGCGCGCGCGCGGCGCTCCGCCTGGCCCTGTCGCTGGTGCGGCGCGCCTGGCGCTGCGGCGAGGACGCCGACGTGTGCTCGGCTCTGCTCCGAGACGCGCTGGACGCCGTGCGCGCGCTGCCCGATGCGGCCCTGTTCGCCGGTGAAGGGGTGGCCCCGCGAAGTCAGAGGATCTGGGCCGAGGTGGTGGATAGTGCGGCCAAGTTCTTGCACGATGTCGTCACTGGGTACGTATTCATATTCGTGTCTAAACACACTATGTCGAAGTTACGCGACCGAAGTTCCGCGGCTGATTTTACGTTCCGACGTATTCGGCTGATATGACACACTATAAGTGCCGAACTTACCTAGTAATTACCTACCTTACTTAGTTGCCGCTGAACTTACGCCCGACAGAAGTTACACTGTACGCTATAACGCAACGTAATGTCGGCATTATGTATATCGTCAGTAATTCAAATAACATTGCAGGCGTAATCATGCCGAACTTCGGTCGCGTAACTTCGGCATAGTGTGTGTTTTTTTTTAATTTTGTTTAGACACTTTTTGTTTATTGCACGGAAACTAATGATGATCGTCAGTGTTATATCTTGTTTTTACTGATATACTCAGCATGAGATATCTTGTCAAAAATATCTAAACATCCTAACAAAATAGAAACATCTACACAGGGTCAAAATGATCTCAACATCCATATTTACACAGAGAATATTGACATAATTTTGCCACGTCTCGGTAAAATTCCTTTCCGCGCGTTTCCTCGGGCGATCGGACAAGCCACCGATTGTTTTATGTCTTGCTCGGGCCACACAGAGCGAGCAGCCTGGCGGCGAATAATTATAATAACATTGCGTCATCTACTTTTAATAACTAAAAGGCCACGTCTCAAATCACCGTTCCCCGCAGCGAGGTGGGCTGCAACGTGCCGGTCGGCGACTGGCGCACGTCGCTCTGCGCGTGGATCGAGCTGTGCGCGCGGCGCGCCGAGCTGCCCGCGCTGCTGAAGGCGGCCGAGGTGCTGCTGACTCTGCCGCCGAAGCGACGCCGGCTTGACAACATGCGAGTGTTCCACAACAAACTGAAATTCGTTTATTCCGTAGATTTTACAAATATTCTTAGAATACGCCATATGTAGGGTACCGTACCCGAAGGGTGCCAAACGGTGCCAAACGGGACCCTATTACTAAGGCTCCGCTGTCCGTCTGTCCGTCCGTCCGTCTGTCCGTCATCGGGTCCTACAGCACAAACGGTAATAGCTAGAGAGTTGAAATGTTTTACAGAATGTCTATTGCCGCAACAACAACAAATACAAAAATACACGAAAAAAGGTTGATTAGAATTAAAAGTAGTTATTAAGTGAATTTCAATAAAATAGCGCCTGAAATTTTTTAATAGCAAGAGACAGCTGACGACGATGGTGCGGAAGCCTTCGTGTGCGAGTCCGACCCGCATTTCACCTATTTTTTGCCTTGTCTCTATATTGAACCACTGAGGGAGAAGAAGGGCAAAGAAACTTGTACAGATTTATTGTTTTGGTCTCTTATTTAAACAGATCAGGGTTGGCTTCATCATCATCTCAGTTTGATACACGGATCTTAACCTATCAAGGATTTAGTGGCCACACGTAAAGTTAAGTTAAGAACAAGTGTAACTTATTTTGAATAAATTTATTAAAAAAAAAAACCTGAGGGGCTGTCTGTCATGTCATTCAGCCTAGATGGTCAATATTTGGAGGAGTGATTTTATATTTCAAAAACTTATGTACAAAGTCAAAGTTCTTTATTAAGTACTGTAGATAATTACAAATATGCGTAGTACAAGTGAAAAACCTAAACGTTTTAAATAGTATACCGACAGAACATAGACCTTCTTTGTCGTCAACTAAAATAGATATTATCTTACAGGACATACGTTGAAGAGGCGAAAGCGCCGCTCGGGCCATTCTTGCGTCGCATGGCCAAGGTGCCCTCTCCCTCCTTCGCGACGGCCAACAAAGACCCCAAGGCCACCAACAGCAACACCACTGAAAAGTTTCTCAGGTTAGTTCGCTGAATCTGATATCGTTTAATATTCTACTCCGTTTTTCTCCGTGTCTATAAATGTGGCGATGGGCCAGCCTTCTGTCATGCAAAATTTATTTTTGAATAACTGGCTGAAAGCGGGCATTGCTGTGCCTCAGCCATACAGTATGGGAATGGGTGCAAGTCTTTGGCTGAAATGGGTTTAACGAGAGTTTAACAAGATATCACAGCTAATTTTCTTTTTGGAAACCGGGTGGTCTACTCGTCTACTAGTCTGCTGGGCGGTCTACTCCATACATATAGCATATTTTTTATTTCTCTATGTAGCCGTTAAGTTTCCAACTGCTGGGGAAAGACCTCATTTGCAACCACAATTTCCTATCCTGGGCTATAGCATACAATGTGTAAATGAATTAACGCAAAATGGGAAACAACTTTGTTAGGGACATCATTCTGAGCAACTTTCATTATGAAACCGTTTTGGTCAGAGCAACTTTATTTTTCACTTCCCAGTACATTTTGGCCTAAGTGGATCAGCTGATTTGTATGAAGAAGGGAAAAATGAAGATGCTCTGTTGCTCTGATCAAATGGTTTCCTAAGAAAGTTGCTCAGAATGATGTCCCTAACAAAGTAGTTTTACACCTTGTATATCTATATATATAAAAATGAATTGCTGTTCGTTAGTCTCACTAAAACTCGAGAACGGCTGAACGGATTTATCTTATCTTAGTCTTGAAATGTTCGTGGAGGTCTGGGGAAGGTTTAAAAGGCGAGAAAAAATCGAATAATTTCCGGGAAAACCCTAAAAACAGCCCTTTTCTATTTCCCATACAAACGTTTTCTAGAGTCAATCGTTTTCTAGAGTCAATTTGAACTTTATTGCTATTCAATAAAGTTCATATTAAATTGAGGCAGTACGAAGTCTGCCGGGTCAGCTAGTAATATATAAATGATATATTTGTTGCAGAGAACTGAAGATCCCGGCGGGCGATGGTCTGATGGGAGTCCGGAAGGCCGGGGTAGCTCTCGTCTCGCATTTGGACCGACTTGGAGCGCCCTTGCTACCGCCTTTGAAAGGATTTGTTACCGTAAGCACCCTCTGCGACAAGAAATGTTCTTAACAGAAAGGTGTAGTCATATTTTAAGGGGTCGCCAAGGACATCATTCTGAACAACTTTTACTATGACACCGATTTGATTGGAGCAACTTTATTTTTTTTCCTCCATACGTTTTGGCCCGGACGATTAGCTGATTTGTAGAGAGAGAGAGAGAGAGAGAGAGAGAGAGAGAGAGAGAGCAACTTTAATTTCCACTTCTCTATACAAATCATCTGAACGCCCGCCCGTACCAAAACGTGTGGAGCAATGAAAAATAAAGTTGCTCTGATTAAATCGGTTTTATAGTGAAAGTTGCTCAGAGTGGTCTCCCTAACAACCCCCTAAAATATGACTACACCCTTCTGTTACACCCTGTATACCTCTTTGTTACATCCTGTGTAATGATATTAATGATTCCCGATGGTTCTCTTTTCCAAATTATTCTATGTTGCAGCCATAAGACTTATCCAAAGTGAATAGAAATTAGTGAGAGAGACTGCTCTGCTAAGCCTTTTGCAGAGACTACTTCTTAAAATAAGTGCTGCTTAAATGTCATACTATTGATTCCCGAGCGAGTGATAGTGACAGCATGTCTCTGAGTAGTTGCATTCGAGCTGGGGCGGCGTATATTTCAGCACTGTTCTGGCCCGCACTAGGATGCCATGTTCTCAATGCCTGAATTGTAACCCCTTACAAGCCTATACAAACTTTACATAGTTCTAATTCCATCCACCAGTGCACTGAATCAGCACAAGAGGTCGTTAGCGTCGGCGCCGGAGCCATCAACCTCGGTGCGTTGCGTGTGAAGCAGATCGCGTGCGCGGAGAAACTAGCGCTGATGCTGGTGCGAGACGGCGCCGTCTACACTCTGAACTACGACTCGTGGAACCCACAGCTGGTGCCGGGTACGCTGGGTTTTAATCAGATTTTGGATGCGCTGTATGTAATACACGATTATAAAGTATCTAATCAATGGCCATATGTTTTTATAATGCTGATTCCCACTCATTATGACGATAACCGGGATAATTGGTTACAATTAATCATGGTTCTAGTCTGATGAGGGTATTTATGTCGGTGGTTCGGCACTGTTTACAACCTGAACCTGCCATTTGCTTTTGGTATAGATGTAGATGTGTATTACACTCAGTTTCACAAGTCATTGTAATGATTGAGCCAATAGATACCAATTTTATTTATTTCCTGTAAGTATATCAAACTTATACCACAGGGTGCTCATCCTATACAAATTAGAATTAGTAACCCTTCGTAAAAAAGAGATGGCGTGAGGAGTAAGATTTGTACTTCTGTATCTTCTGTAAGGGGGCTGAAGTGCCTGCACGTGGCCCACATGTGCGGGGCCTTTGTGCATGTCCCCTTCTCCCACTCTCTTATCTCAGCCAACCCAACTCCTCCACAATTTGTACTTTGTTGATTTGTACTTTAAACGCCATGGTTTCAGTTAACATACTTCTAGGTGGCGCTAACCTTAGAATAAATCCTATATATCTTAGCGACATCTCGTGTTATTTACAATTTTTCGATGGTACTGTACCAAGCGATAATGGCCTCGAACTAATGAAGCTTCCGAAGCACTCAGTTTACACCGGTGTCATATTTTGTTCTAGGTGGTCTATCTGTATTAGTATCATATTATAGTATCTGTGCTTAAACTCACATTTTCAACTCCAAAGGTCTAGAAAACAAGACGATCAGCCACATAGCGTGCCACCCGGCCGGTCGCCACTACCTGTGCTGCTCGTCCAATGGCGAGGTGTGGTCGTGGGGGGTCGGCGACGACGGCAGACTCGGCCACGGCGACACGGCGGCGCGCGACGCGCCGGCACCGGTGGCGCACTTGGCACACCACGAAGTTGTCAAGGTGGCCGCGGGGCCCGCTTGCAGGTAACCATGACTACGAATGAATGAATGTAGTGGACGCTAGTGGCGTTGGCGACAACGGTAGCTTCTCGCCCCGCATACCCTGTCTACAGGGAACCAGAAACAGCGATGTAACAAACATGTACACATCCATAGCCTATGAATGACTACGTATTGCATTTGTAGTGGACCTTGGTTCAAATATAGATTATGCAGTACAACGCGGACGAGCAAGTCATGGGGTGCGTTCAGTTACATCGCCCGCTCACGCCCGACGACGCACCAGGCCGTTCAGAAAGTCAGTGCGATCAACCGGCGATCGCACCAAACCGTTCAGTAACATGAAATAGGTGGATGAAAGTAGCATAGACGTCAGATTGACAGTTAAACAAACGTCACTCCGTGAAAAGACGTCAGTATGATATATAAACAAAAAGTTTGAAGTTTGTTTACCGATTTTATCTGCGAAAATTTTATTTCCTTCAGCGAAAATTGTCTACTTTTAGAGCATGGAAAAAAAATAAAAATATTTGCCAGATAGTCACACCGGGCCGTTTAGTAACTACAACTGTCATCGGGCGACTTTCACCCGACGACAATCACACTCGGTGCGTAGTTACTGAACACACCCATGTGGAAGATGCACTGAAATAACCCCCACATGGCTGGACCGGCCTTCTTTTTGTTGCCGTCTGACCATTCTTGGGCGCCTTTACGTAAGCTGCCCTATCTGCCTTTGTTAATACTTGATTGTTCGTGGCCCGCAGCGCGGTGATCACCTCCCGCGGCGCGCTGTTCACGTGGGGCTGCGGCAGCCGCGGCCGCCTCGGGCACGGCACGCTGGAGAACTGCCTCACGCCGCAGCCCGTCGCCTTCCACGCGCACAACATCGAGCGCATCATCGACATCGCTATGGGTACCTATGTGGAGTTCCGGCTGCAAGCGCGTTCCCACTATGACGCCACGATCAATTAATCGTTGGTTGACCGTCGTAATTGCCGTAAAAAAGTAATCGTATCGTCCTTATAGGAACACCTCCATTTAAATGTACAAGCCACGATGATATCAACGAAACGACTATCTGTCGTGTCAATGTAGTGGGAACGTGCCCTGAACAGCGCGCTACTGACTCAGCAATGAAATCAATCAACTCCAGGGTGGCAATTCTGTAAGTTTACAAGCCTGGCACAAACTTTACGCTGGCTCATAGCTGGGGCTTGTGAATTCTACTAAAATTCACAAGCCTCCCGCAAGCCCCAGCGATGAGCCAGCGTAAAGTTTGTGCCAGGCTTGTGAAATTACAGAATTGCGAGTGAGGATACTTTATGAGAGATTCAAGCCAACATTCGTTACTCATTGGGTCTGATAAGATTGTGATTATAATATCTCTAGAGCGCCACTGGGATGGCCCTTTGTCACGCTGTCAATAACCAGCCAAAGCCAGAGTGATACTGGATAAAAATATGTACATATATGTTGCAGGAAAATTGTAATACCCGTGGACTTTTAAGTTTTCTAGGAAACTATTTTGATTTTGATCTATTTGAGTAGCTTTCGTGCTCACACAGATCTGACGCTGACAGTACAAGCAGGGCTCACCCAGTGGTTTCCCCAGGCTGGGGCACAACATGGAAAATTGTAATACCCGTTGACTTTTCTAGGAAACTATTTTGATTTTGATCTATTTGAGTAGCTTTCGTGCTCACACAGATCTGACGCTGACAGTACAAGCAGGGCTCACCCAGTGGTTTCCCCAGGCTGGGGCGAGGGTCAGACGCTCTGCTGCACGTGGGAGGGCGCGGTGCAGGTGTTCGGCGACGGCGACGGCGGCGCGCCACGTCCGCTCGCGGCGCTGGCCACGACACGAGTGAAGCGGGTCTACGCGGGCGAGCATTTCAACGCGGCGCTTACGGACAGGTCGGTTTACAGAGCCACAGAACCCAGCGGCCATAACGGCCGGCATAAACCATCAATCCTGGCAAGGTCGCCATGAGATAACATGGGAACCTAGGGCGATAGGTGGCTCAGGAGTCAAACAGCATAACGATGTAATGTCGTATATTTCGTATAAGAGAGAACACTTAAACTAAGTAACATAGCTATTTATAGCAATCTAAATGCTTACATATCATATTGTACCTATGTGCGTCACAATATAGTGGTTTGAGAGTGTGAGTGTAATTCATACATTACACCTATCGTCAAATCGGCATGACGATTGATTTGACGAACGATTTGATCAGTTATATTTGACGTGTATGAGTGGATTTGGCTTGACAGTTAGATTTGACGGCAAAATCGAATTTCGATTAGGCTTGATCATGCCGATTTGACCGTGTTTTGGTGGATCATGCCGATTTGACGTCTGACGCCATGGCTTCAATTGAACGCCGTCATGCCGATTTGACAATCAAACTGATCGTTTGGGGTGTATATGGACGAACTGCTGATTTGATCAA
>OY735262.1:9672355-9715176 GCA_963457715.1 Argyresthia albistria
TCGTTACACTATTCTGCACTAGAAAAACAAGGTTTGGTTGATAGCCGCGTGAATATTTTTTTGTACCTATTGGCTTTTATCCAATTTCAATAGCCTATAAAAACAAAACCATGGAGCGAACAGGTTAAGTGTCATAGTAAAAAATACTAGGATTTGTGTGTTCTATCCGAATATTACACCTTTTTTTCTGGCCGGCACTTTCATTTTTGGCCCAAAAATGTATTGTAAGCATTACAGAAAGATGGTAATGGTACCTATTAGATTGATCATGTATTTATGTGGGCATGAATGAAATACTTATTTGCATACATAGAAAAGGGTTTATTGAATGTGAATTGGATTAGATACGATCTATGATCTGAGGTAACAATTAGGTTAACATACAAATTCCGTCATAGCATTAGGTACATTAGAATGAAGTAATTAAAACAAAAGAACACTTACATTATTGTCTTCAAACCAACTTACGATAATTTACATAACATTAGTTCTGTTTTCCTCACCGCCATCAAAACAAAAAGCCTCACTACTCTTTCTTTTTTTTCGCTCTCTCTACTTTCGCGGCTCGGTATCCTATCACCCTTTAAAAAAAGGCTGGTTTTTGTACGGCTCAGTACTTGAGTCCGTCAATTGTTTACAAGGATTTATTTAAATGCTAACAGACGGCCGTCCTGCAAAAGGGGATGACCTCATCCCCAATCGGCCATTCGTGTAATTGTATGACTCTATACAATTTAAATTATTCATATTGATTTACTCCTATCCAAACAAAACTTTACATTAACTGATGACATCATACTCTATACAATTCAATAGTTTAAGTTAATTAACATCTTAGTTTATCCAATTCAATTCATTTTTTTGATATTTGAAATATATACTTTGAACACGTCATAATAAATTTTTTTCTTGCCTCTTCACTACGTTGGACCACTGTGAGAGAAGAAGGGCAAAGAAACTCTCACAGATTATTTTTTTGATCTCTTTTAAACAGATCAGGCTTAATAATTACAGAATAGACATAAGTATACATTATTAAGTACTTATCAATATATATGTAGTATTAAAAATAATTGGAAATATAATAATTGTATCATAATAAAACATACAAGCTGAAACCGATTATACCGTGTGGTTGTTATAAAACAATTTAATCTTGCAACTCTGTTACTATGTTACTAAAGAAAATAAATGAAAAATAACTTAATCCTTGTTAATAAGTACCTACAAGTAGTACTTATATTAAGTTAATACTAACTACAGGATAAATGTAAATAAGACATCCCTACAAATAATGAGTCACCCAATATAGCGCTGCACAATTCGATGCCGAAGGCGATTATCTCCACTGCATCGTCTGAAATAGTTAAATTACTTTAGTAAATAGGAAATGAACTCATATTGTTTTAATTTTCTCCCGCTGTTTAAGCACTTGTAATAAGTCGCCCTATTGCACTGTATTATTCTTTGGCGAAGGCGGTTGTTTCTGCTGCACCGCATCATCTGAAAAAGTTAAAAGTACTTGAGTAAATAGAATAAACCATCTTGTTTTAATTTTCTGCTGCTGTTGAGCACTAATAATGATTATTACGGTATTTAAATAAAGTGCTGATTTGTGGAGAAGTAAATTAATTGTTTTCCATTTGAAATATTTTAGAACAATTCATTAGATTTTATCACAGTTTACACTCGCTTCATTAATACGAGCTACCACCTATAAATTATCAGTGCTGGTAAGAGAAAAAGGTAAGTCAATATTATTAATAATGATAATAATGTAAATACGTTACTGACTGTGACACGGCGCGTTACCCGCTAGCCGTTTGCACCTCAGGCCCGATTAATGGTTGAGACACATGGCTGTGACACGGCGCGTTACCAGCCAACCGCTTGCACCCCAGGCTCGATTAATGGTTGAGACACATGGCTGTGACACGGCGCGTTACCCGCCAACCGCTTGCACCCCAGGCTCGATTAATGGTTGAGACACATGGCTGTGGCACGGCGCGTTACCCGCTAACCGTTTGCACCCCAGGCTCGATTAATGGTTGAGACACATGGCTGTGACACGGTGCGTTACCCGCTAACCGTTTGCACCCCAGGCTCGATTAATGGTTGAGACACATGGCTGTGACACGGCGCGTTACCCGCTAACCGTTTGCACCCCAGGCTCGGTAAATATTATGAAGCCGCTGTGTAGTGAAGTACTCTGGCAATCTCAATGCCTGCTTTCGCTACCAGCACCTGCTTCTGCAATCATACAAATTAAAAATAATTAACAAGTGTCCATTTAATGCATTATGCATACATGACTTATATTACTGCATATACGTTCGTTTTTAAACCGAAACGTGTTCCACGCCATTTCCACACACTTACACGATAAGTAGGTATATCATGTACAAAAAAATACAAAATTATCATACCAACATTTATGTATGACTTATGACTTTATAATTAAGTTAGATAGATTAATACATAATTTAAATTTAGGATAAAATATAAGGATATTTATAGTAGTTATTATAAGTCACTGCCTTGATGGTTAGCATCGTCTGAACTATGTTCTAGTCGGTGATAAACGCCATCTTCATCGTCAGTATATTAGCTGAGTGAAAACATTATCCACGGTTTTAGGTGGTCTGCTGAAAATATGCTTAATTCTGCATCTTTTTTATCATTATTATTACACAGAAAAATTACACAGTTCAAACATGTCGATAATAAAATCAAAAGAAAATTCAAATAAATACATTACAAAATAATAATATCAAAAATGTCTTTTAGACAGGCCCTTGATGCTTCATAAAGATCGTTGTCTACGGCAGTTACCTTAAAAGATATTCTGAATCTACCGCATACATATTTGCTCTGACCGTCGATTAATGGATTAGGAATAAAAATGGGCACTGTTATTAATCATGTTAATAGCATTTCGCTATTAACTCATCTCTAATTAGAAATCATCACTAGTTGCTCTTTTACTACGAAATCGTTTATCCATATTATGATTCTGACTTTTCTCCATACTCGAATATATTGGAGACACCTAAACTAACTCACTCATTTCATTTTTAATGTAAAGCAATCGCTAAACTCATTCACTTGTTTTATCAATCATTGTTTTTGTTCGTTAGTCATTCATGTTTGGTTTATTTTGTTAGCATGTCCATAGTTCTACAGTAAACGTCTCCCCTGTCACAGTTAACTTATTTACTTCTGAAGTCTTTATTAATAATAATTTATCGTGTATAACACGTACTCTATTGGTAGTAAATGTTTTGCGCTTTAAACTTTTATTTTATTTTATAATTTTGCAGATACCTCTTATGTTTATAACCAGTCTCGCCTAAACCGTTCGTGACCTAATCAATTTCTTGAAGAAGGATTCCTTTCCCTTCATAAGTTTAATACTACCCAGTACATAATACATAGCCAGTGTTACTCTACTCTTAATATATGAATGTCCACGATTACCATAAAACTTATTTCTGTAACAAAGTTAATAGATGCACTAGTCTTATCCAGCTCGGCCGTACCTGAGTACAAAATCAACTGCTACTGGTTTTACATACAGTAACGTTTGATAATCTTATAGGTATCTTATATGTCTGACTTAACCTTTCGTCAGTAGGTAATTTTATAAAAAGTACATTTCAATTGTTATCTGCCGATAGCAGCCACTGTCATAGACGAGGGGTTAAAAAAGTTATCATTATCAGACACTATGAGTACAGTGCTGTCTGTGACAAAATCTTCTTTTAAGTTAAGTATTTTTACTGATGCTTTACCCAATGGCTGCCTTTAGACTAATATAAATAAATTATTAATCAATTATTAATAAGTTATTACTTGACATAACTTCGACCCTTTCTTTACGCCATAAACAAGATAAACATTGTTATTACAAATTCACTCAATACAAAATACAAGAATACAAAAGCTTTATTTCAGCAACAAACTTAATTTTAGATTTCAATGGCTTTACAGTGCCAGCAAATCCTTTTAATTTTGGTAAATTTATCATTCTTAATAGCGAGGTTAATTACTTAATATCTTTGGCCGTGGTATCCTTAATTATTATGCAATCGCTATGAATGCAGATTTTGTGACTACATTTATTTTGACTTGCTTGTGATAAAGCCAAAAATCTGTGGGGTCATGTTGGATAACCAGCTCTCCTAGACAAAGGATATCGTTGTATTGTATGCGCAGGTCTTTCCCCGCTCAACTATCTACATTTTCCCAATGATTTGCGAAAGAAATCTCTTGTTAAAGACAAGCTCGCCTTTGTACATTGTATATCTATTATAAGTTTTCTGTATGTCATTCGTGTGTTTGTACAATAAAGAAATTATGAATTACAAATCATTGAGGTTGGCAATCACGTCTTTGCCAATTTACACTCACTTAGAAAACTCCAGTACTTTCTATCTCGTCAAACAAAAAATACCCTTGCTGGATCCTTTGTGCTTTCTCTTATCGATTATGCTGATATCTGCTGGGTCAGCGCTTACGAAGAGCAATTTAATTAACTTTCAAAATCTCAGGATTCGGTTCCTCTTTGGTTTGCAAAAGTCGACAGTGTCTCGCAGTATCGCAAGGAGTTGAAATTCATTCATATTAATTTCCGTTGGAATTTGCACATCTTCACTACCCCGTACAGCTTTTTAACAAACTCTTGATACCCCAACTTTTATGTGAAAGGTTTGCCTTCCTCTTCTCGACTACTCGTAGTTCTTGTGCAAAGCCCTTCATTCTCTCCAATCCACGTCATAACACTATCGCATACAAATTTGGTTTCCGAATGAGGGCTATAACTCTGTGGAACGCTCTTCCCAGTTTCGCCGTCTCAGTCAGAGACAATCTCTCCCTTTATTTTCAGGAATCGCTTAAAGGGGGCATTATTTGCTTTATCATAAATTTAGAAGGTATTTAAATATGTATTAGTTTATTTAGGTAAGACTTATATATATATTATACGTGTGTGATTCTGTATGTAGTATATTCAGGAGATTAGTAGGTAGTATCATTAATACTGTTTTTTTTTTAATTTTATTTATACATCACTTGAGCATGTAGGCCTACCTGTTCTGTAATATATTATTTTTTTATCCATCCTGTTTGCTGGGAGGAGTGTCTTTTTAGAAACAAGCTTACCCTTGCATATAACTTCTCTGTATTTTGTTCTTTATATGCAATAAATATATAGATGAATTCTAGACAGTTGAAACGTTGCGGACTGTCCGAGTTTTGTTTTCCCCATTGGATTTCGTCGCTATAAACTGTTGAGTTTTGGTATTTCTAAAGTCTTGTAACTTTTTATTGGCGCATACGATACAAAGGAACCTCAGATAATAATATCTAGGGCTCTTGACTTAACGTTAAAGGATAACGGTATGTTAAAATCTGCAGCCATCTATAAGAAACATCATCATTCAAACATCACCTTCATTCCCATTTCAATTAACTTCTGGAACTGATATCAGCGTAGAATAATGTCGATATGTGTTATCAGAAGATGTTATAAGTAATTAAACTGCCAAATTCTTCAATAAAAACCAAAGGCAACGGAGCTTATTACCAGTTTGCCGAAAATATTGATATCTATGAGAAATAATTTGAATTTCATCTCCAAAATATAGTCATAATAGCCAAACCAAGCAAGGTTAACTGAAGCAAGTTTGAAATTAATATTAAGCAGATAATATGATATGATTTAGTCCTCGTGTTACGTCAGTGACAAGTGTTGGTTACGTCAGTAACATCAGTTACATGAATATTGCTGTATACATATACGTATACATTTAATTTAATTGATCAGTCTATTTAAATGGTTAGGATAGTTTAAGTGATTATAATGTAACATTATTATTTTTTAATAAAAGATTTATGTTTTTAGAAAAAATGTATAACACCCGAAATGTAATGTAATGTGTAGCTTTCCCTTTCCTGTTGTATCAGTGACAACATCTGTATTTATTTATTTTACAAGAAAACAATTTAAACTTGCACATGATATTATTTTATGAAGTATCAGTTTTACTAAATTAAGTATATGATCAAAATCAGGGAATCATTGATTGCCGTCATTTTTCTGTAAATGTTACGTTAGTGACTAAGGAATCCACCTTATACAGGACTGTTATTATAAGCTGGTGCGTTCACAGTACTCACACTTATGCAATTTCACGATGCAGTATGTTCAAAAATCAAAGTAGGTAAATTATCACATTAACGCCTTCGATTGAAACGTCACACGATTATTTTTCAAAACACTATATATATATGAGCAGCAGTAAAAGCAAAACAATGACTATCTTCTTTATACTCATACGTTTAAACACGCGCGAGAGAGACAGGTAGACTATTCTTGACGCCCATACAGTACAACGTCACGCCACCCGCTTATTCACAGATTCTTCACAAGCGCAAGGTGTCAACAGTGTCAATGTGTTGAAGGCGCCAGCTCTTAAAATTTAACTTTACTTACCTACTTACTACATTATAAAACAGATATACTCAGCTATTTCAATAATAATTGTTGATATAGTCACAAGTAGTGCGATCAGATAGATCAGATAAAACATTATTATTTCATTACGTATGAAATAAATGTATTGAATAAATACATATAAATTATTATATTATTGTAGTAGGTAATTAGTGGATGAAGTAGCAAATGAAAGTTTTTAGTCTCTGCCTACCTCTCTTTCGAAAAAAAAGCGTGAGCGTATGTGTTTATACTTATGTAAGTATGTATGAAAAGAAAGGAAAAAAAAGAATACTAAAAGATCAGAGTATTGATCAAAATAAAAATAAACAAAAAAGAGGAAAACAAATAAAATTAAACTTACAATAAATAATTTCGTATGGTTAATCAATGATAATAAAACTTTGACGTACAAAACAAAACATATTATTATGCTGCCTTATTTAAAACAAAAGCAAAACAAGACATATTGGCCGTTCAAATTAAGATCATGGAATACCGGCCGTAATATCGGGCCCTGTATTTTAGGATCGCGAAATACGGGTCGTGCATTTTTTTCGGGTTGCTAAATATGGGACCGTGCATTTTACGGTTGCGAAAAAAAAAAAGGCTTACAAAATAGGTACAAGCCGGACTGAACAATTCTGCAGAACAAGTGAAAATGCAAAAGCAAAATGCATGCATATCATTAACTTTGCAGGTACTTGGCACAGTAAAAAAGTCGGTTCCAATGAAGGTTGAAAATCATCTATGTTATGCTCTATCTACAAAACATAGTAGGAACACGCCCGTACACATTTCAAATTCATCTGCAAACTCATGCTTGCTACACTATAACGGAATTTGCATGTTGTCGCTCTGTGTTGACGCGAACAAAATACTTTGTGGGCAATCCCACTTCTGAAATGTAAGCATTACAGAAAGATGGTAATGGTACCTATTAGATTGATCATGTATTTATGTGGGCATGAATGAAATACTTATTTGCATACATAGAAAAGGGTTTATTGAATGTGAATTGGATTAGATACGATCTATGATCTGAGGTAACAATTAGGTTAACATACAAATTCCGTCATAGCATTAGGTACATTAGAATGAAGTAATTAAAACAAAAGAACACTTACATTATTGTCTTCAAACCAACTTACGATAATTTACATAACATTAGTTCTGTTTTCCTCACCGCCATCAAAACAAAAAGCCTCACTACTCTTTCTTTTTTTTCGCTCTCTCTACTTTCGCGGCTCGGTATCCTATCACCCTTTAAAAAAAGGCTGGTTTTTGTACGGCTCAGTACTTGAGTCCGTCAATTGTTTACAAGGATTTATTTAAATGCTAACAGAATGGACCGTGAATGATCTCCTTCACATAAACCATGACTTGTATCAAGACTTGTATCGTTATATATTTTTGGATCAGATTAGGTGCTTAATCTTGCAATAAATGTTGTGGCAACCCCCAGGAGCTTCAAAACCTGGAGTTGCCGTTCTCGATCCCGTCGGCGGCGGGGCACGAGGTGCCGCTGTCCACGCGGCACAAGCGAGTCACGCCCGCCAACAAGGACGAGTACCTGCAGCTGGCGATGCATTACCGGTGAGATGGAGCTCACCTCCTGGGGAAATCTGTGATGATGACACCTCAGGCGGACATCAAGCATGCAGGACAGATAAACGAAAAAACATTTTTGTCGAACCTGAAACAGAGACAATAGGCTTGTGGCCAAGGTAATCCAATAAATCTAGGAACAAGTCTTAAGTTAAAACATTATGTACAAAATGGCTTGACATTCTCAGAATTGTATATTTCCAGCAGATATATTTTATAAAGTCAATTTTGTGCAAAAAAAGAATGCTTTTGATGGCACTTTTACATGACGTCATTCTGTTGTTATTGCATTGCATAGAGCTCAGGAACAAAAGTTCCGTTTTGACAGTTCATAAAAAGTATCTATTTTGACTTGACAGGCCACAAGCCTATTACTCGCCTTCGGCTGGCTCGTTCATTAATTAGGTAAACCTTATTAATATTGTAACCATGTCAACTTTCTATATAAACCGCTAATGAATCTTATTTCTCGATATGAGTCATAAAGTTTATTCATCAATCATATTATCCATCAAGCATATATTTTTTCTTTTCCTGCACTACAAAACTTTTTTTTTCGGATGACGGATTTTTTGATTGATTCAATCCCTTCGGAAGGCTTTTGGCGCGAAATTGATAGACCAATAAAATCGTAGAATGTTTACCATTGATAAATCTAAAGTTTCCCGTGCTCATAAAATGGTCTACTGCGCAGAATACTTCATCGGAAAACTGAGTTGTGTCATATGGTTGTGTCTGGCTCTGCCGAGGCTCCAATGTGGGAGGTGCGGTCTCCCCTAACACAGGATTTTTGTAAACTTACCATTTGTGTACTACTATTTGAATAAACGAATTTTGTTTTTTTTTCCAATGGGAGCTGGAACCCTATGATGCTTACTAAGTAAACCCGTAGAATTTGGGCTCATTAGGTTCGTTGTGACAAGCGCTTTGAGAATATGGTACTATCGAGCTGATCTGATGATGAAGTGCGAAGCTCGAACCCTGGCATGCTAAATGAAAATCCATTGAGTTTAGGCTCATCAGAATCGTTGTGTATGAAACTGGAAGACTGGTTTTATGCGGGGTTTTTGAATGCTATAAAGTTATATTGTTGTTTCAATGATTGCGTCCCCCAGCCTGCACGAGTTCGACGCGCAAGCGCTGGCGGTGCGCGACGGCATGTCGCGCGTGGTGCCGGCGCCGCTGCTGGCGCTGTTCACGGCGGCCGAGCTGGAGGCGCTCGTGTGCGGCTCGCCCGACATACCCGTGCAGGCGCTGCGCTCCTCCGCCACCTACAAAGGTACACCTACAGGCACTTCTTTAGCTATACCCTATTCAGTAATTGATCAAAGTGATTTGGCAGGTCGAAATGTCACTTGGCGAAATAATGTTGCTCGCTTCTGAATCATAGTGACGTGTATTTTTGAATCGATTAAATTAATTAAATAAAACAGTCAGTTGAATGAATAGTTTGTACTTATTTCACAGTTTTGCTAACGGGGCAGCTTAAAAACACTAATTAACGCGCAAAATGGTTATAGGCTATTTTACGCGGGTCGACCTTCGACAAAGAACATCGAAACTTTCTGGGATACCTGTAGTTGAAATTCCCTTAAATGTCGCATTTTTCGTGTACACCTACAAAAAGTAGACATTAGTAAGGCATACTATTATTGTAGCATCTATTAGGGCTTTAGAAATAACTTCGACAATAAAGTAAACAAACAATCATTCACTGAACGAATGCTCTCGATTTTTTTGGCAAAAACTGGTATCACCCGATCAAATCACTTTGATCCACTACTGAATAGATTATAGAGAAACATCCGCACATCCGTGAACTAGCGCCGCACCACGCCCGCCTGACTGACGCCGCCTGCCACGCCACCTGGTTGCTGAGCTGCGGATGACCACCGTCCGTCCCTGATGATCTGTCCACAGGAGTGGACTGAGGCGCTTCTTCATGAAAAGATCCGATGATCTGACCCTGACTCCCCACGCCCCAGAAAGGGTGCGTGAGAAGACCCCGTTTTACTTGCTAGCTTTAGTTAGTATCGGTCTGTTCATATGCCTCCTCAATTGCAGCTGTCCAATGATCTTTTGGCGTGTGGTGAAAGGCAGAAACTAACGCTTTTTGATAGGCATTAGGTTGCGTAGAATTGGCGCCGCCCTTAAAACATCACTTACACGTCAAAAGATATCTTTGGAAGGCTGTAGCTGTCACCGTGGTGGTGCTAGGGTTTATTTTTGAATTTACAATAATTACAAATGATTATGTACAAAGAGGAATATCATTAAACCTACTTACAACTAAATTGAATTTTAGAATTGTGTTTTATGGCCCTTGAAACTAGTCCTTTTAGGCACAGAGGTTCATTCATCTGAGGTCGGACGGCGAATAGTTTACAACTTTCAGGTAGACATTCTGGACCAGGTGATTAGGTAGCAGACCGGTTGACCGGTCACACAACATGCCCAACTAATCCCCACTCCTCGCCAGGAATCGAGCCGAGCGCGCCGCTGGTGCAGTGGTTCTGGGAGGTGATGGAGGAGCTGTCGGGCAGCGAGCGCGCGCTGTTCCTGCGCTTCGTGTGGGGCCGCACGCGGCTGCCGCGCGCGCCGCAGGACCCGAGACAGCGGGACTTCGTGCTGCAGGTAACACTGCGATCTGGGCCGTAGTTTTAACGATTCTGATTAGGTACCTGATCGATGCTGATTAGGTACCTACTAACTACGGGAAGTTCAAAAGTTTAAAATTTTTATTGACCATAAAATCATACATATTACTTAGTCAACGTCAATATAATATTAACATTTTTGTATACTACCGCCCGTTCGGAAGTTGTGGGCTTAGAGATGGAGCAAAGAAGGGCAAGAAACTCCCCCGTACCTCTTTTAAAATATCAGAGCCCTAAAAATACAATGTTATGTATTTCTACTTAAGTCTAAGGAAATACACCGAGGAGAGACGAACGGACTCAGTCCATCGCCCCTCTTTGGATTTCTGTGCGCTGAGATGGTAAAGACCATGCAGTTTTGTCACCTAAATATTCTTTCACTACGGGACTACGGGAGTTCCTTAGTTACTCCCGGATTAACTTTAGTCCCCGAGTAAGGGGGTTATAGTTTAACCGCCTTACTAATAAAAAGGTATTCCGAGCGGTGGAACGGGACAGAGCCGTTCCGCCGCTCGGATTAACTTTTTATTAGTAAAGGGGTTAGATACTAACTTGAACACCCTGCTTGTTTCCCCTGTGTAGGTGCTAGAGAAGTACCACCCGCCGGACCACTTCCTGCCGGAGAGCTACACGTGCTTCTTCCTGCTCAAGATGCCGCGCTACTCCTGCAAGGCCGTGTTGCGGGAGAAGCTGAGGTTCGTCGACCAATTCAATTTATTTATTCCATCGATTTGATGATTCTGTCAGTGTTATTTATCGGAGATAGCATGGTATTTAAGTATTGTCTGGTAAAAATCTCAGGATTTTCGCTGAAGTTCGTTCCCCCGTAGTGGCGGCTTTCTGGCTTGGTGGCTCTGCGTTTGTTTTTATTGTATTGTACGGCCTTTGAAACGATTCCTTTTAGAGGCACAGAGTAAGCAAGTAAAGAGTTTCGTTCATGTGACTTCACTAGGTCTAATAGGACTGGTTTCTAGCGCCGTGAAACCCAAAGCAGCCGCCAGCCTTGAGTTTTTAGAGTAGTCGCCATTAGTAGTCGCCTTGAGTGCCATGTATTTGCTATAGCTATCCTATAGTCCCGCTTCATACAGCATTAACCCATTATAATTGAACTAAATCAGGTTTTAACGATGGTGTTACGACAGCAATGGTATGTCGGTTCGGATCATTCAGTTTATATTATGTATGATATTTAGGCTAGATTTTAACAAAGAGATAAGCAAACATCCTTGATCGGACTAACGGGAAAAAAAATGCACGTCGTCCGACGGTAGGACAAAGTCAGTAGGACCACGTGACCGGAGGGAAACTAACTATCCCGGGGATAATTTGTATGTCAATGACAGTTCAAAATGAGGTCATTCTATGAAAAATAAGATACTCTCGAGTAAAAAGTTAGTCTTCGTTGGAAAAATTCGCTGTTAGTATGATATTCAAACTGAATTATCTCAGAAAGCCTACTATTTACGACAAATTATCAGAGAATATTTGTTGTTTGTAATTAAATTCTCCATCGATGGACATATATTTCATAAGTGTACACGAAAAACAAAATTTTAAGGTTACTTCCAAGTTTCAGGACAAACTTTTCTATCCCACAGATACGCGATCCACTTCTGCAAGAGCATCGACACGGACGAGTACGCGCGCGTCGCACTCAGCGCCGCCGAGCGCGTCTCCTCCGAGGAGTCGGACGAAGACGACGCGCCGCGCGCCAACACGCACCTGTGATGCTAGGCACACGCGGGACGTGTACTGCAAGCTACGCACACTGTGATGCACACACACGCTTGACAGTTGCCGCAAACTGCACACCGCACGCCACATTCACACGTGACGTCTTGTACGGATCAGTAGGGCTACTCCTGGGGTGTGTTCAGTAACTTCGCACCAAGTGTGATTGTCGTCGCCCGATGACAGTTGTAGTTACTGAACGGCCCGGTGTGACTATCTGTCAAAACTGACGTCTTTTCATGGGCTGACGTTTGTTTAACCGTCAATCTGACATCTGTGCGACTTTCATCCACCTATTTCATGGTGTGACGGGTGCGATCGCCCGCTCACGTCAGACGATGTTACTGAAAGGTTTGGTGCGATCGCCGGGTGATCACACTGACTTTCTGAACGGGCTGGTGCGTCGGCGGGCGTTAGCGGGCGATGTAACTGAACGCACTCCTGGCATGCAATGCAATGGCTCAAGCTTGCTTTCCCGTTATTTGCATTGAACAAATGTTACTCTGACGAGAAGAACGACAACTTCATAAAAAAACTATAGCGTAACCCAGGGCAGCTTATTTGAACTAGTACCGCCGAAACTCGTTAACGATTAAAAGACACATGCGGTGTCGCACTCATAGGCGGACGCGATCATGAGAGGGAAGGGGCTTGCTATGTTTTGCTTTTGTTGCGACATTGCTGTCCTCCATTTCACTGTGTCACGTACAGCAATGTATACTGTCAATTAAATTTATTTACTGGGGATTGCCTGTCTCGAGTAATAAAAACTACACATGAGAAAAATATCCGGACGAATTGTAAACCTCCTCCTTTTGTGAAGTCGGTTAAAAAACGGCACGACACGACGCATTGCGGCACTATGGGAAAGGACAATGGCAGTTTAAAATCTCATCTTACTAAAGCGTCTATGAAATCCACCAAAGAAAGCCATTTATATCAGTTTTTTTTTCATAGGTACTATTATGGAAGACATTTACACACCACCTTCTTCGTTATTATTCCAAGTAAAACTGCAGAGGCTATTGTCACACAGTCCATTTTTATTTTATTTGACATCATCAGATGGACCTTATCTTTGGTTGTTTCGTACGAGTTTTTCACAGCTTACCTTAACAATAGGCTTGTGGCCTGTCAAGTCAAAATATCAAAACGGAACTTTTGTTCCTGAGTTCTATGAAATAACAACAGAATGACGGCATGTAAAAGTGCCATCAAATGATGTCTTTTTATGCAGAAAATTGACTTGCTAAAATATATCTGCTGGTAATATACAATTCTGAGAATGTCAAGCCATTTTGTTCATGATGGATTCGGAACTTAAGACTTGTTCCTTGATTTATTGGATTACCTTGGCCACAAGCCTATTGATATCAGCTTTATACATCCACGCGTTCTTGATATAAAGGTGGTGACACACGGACAGACAGACAGACAGACGGACGGACGGACAACAAAGAGATCCTATAAGGGTCCATTTTTTTCCTTTTTTTCCTTTTAAGGATCGGAACCCTAAAAATGAATCATATATGACTTTTCTTGTGAATAGACGTTACAAATTCGTTCGAGATATCCATTAATATGGACAATTGCCGGTGTTCTTTCTCAACATGATAAATACACACGAATTTCATATTTTCTCACTACACTGAAAAGAAACGTTGAGTTGTTTTAAAGCTTTTGGTAATAAATACTCCTTATATTAATATCATACTCATTATATAATTATAGCATACTCATTATATATTATAATGATGATATTTATTTGTACATCTACGTATTTTGAAATAAATTTCACCGACTTTTCGGGGATTTTTAGGCTACCTGGTGGATTTATTGATGTAAGCATTCCATCCGCTGTAGGTATATTGTTGCAGCTTATCTGTTATATGAGTCAGTATTGTAATTAAATTGTATCGTCGTTTCTAAGACGTTTTGCTAAGAGAAACCACACTACCAACATTCCATTTGGTCTTGTGGTGTTTTAAAATTTATGTTTGAGATTTACGTACAGGCGAGTGCAAAGTCATAGTAATTAATCTATTATACAGTAGGGACATGTAGGTATTTAAAATATTGTAAACAGGCAAATATATGAAATGATAGCTGGAAAATCTAAAGTGTCAAAACTAACCTTCAGATTCCATTTTTTTTCGCGTACATCTACTTAACATGTCTATTGATTGAGAATTAAATTACAAACTGCTGTTTTGTGTACATTATTTCAAATACCTAGATGTCTTTAATATAGAATCAAGAGAGGTTGGTGTTTGGAGCTTGTAATAACTGTGATTTCTGAAGTCAGCTATGGAAGTATGTACCTAATGCCTTGGAAATAGATAAGACTTAATTAAGAAGAGAAGGGTGCATTATAATGTGAACAAAAGTTGAACGCTAGTCATTGAATGTTGACATGGGATATTTTAATATTCATCAAATAAAGATCGTCGTGTAACTATACAGATTAATGTAATTTTGTTTTTATAATGTTAATAATCAAAGTCGATGTTTAGATTTTCTCAGTAACACTTACTGATCTCATTCTTGCTATAGTTTCGTGGTTTGTAGGACGTGCATCTGGATTGAGGGCCCATTTTTTTAATAATTAGTTAAAATTAGGTAAAACTGAAAGCAAAGATTCTTATATTTCTTAAACATGAAACAAAACCATTATGATCAAATAACTTGGGCCCACAATCCTGATGCCTGCCTCAAGTGGCATAGCCTAAATCTCAGAAAGTACTATCCCTGGAATAATATTTTTTATTTGAGGATTTACTTAAAATTCTCTTAAATAAATTAAGAAATTCCCAAATCTTAAGAATGCGATATTGCACATTTATGGTGGATTTAGCTTGGGCCCTCAATTCAAAATTATTTGTACCGAGGAATCTGCAGCACATGAATTTATGTAAAGAAATAGATTAATACGAATTAAAATCTTTGAGTTCAATGTCTCGGTAAATTAGTTAAAAAGAAATAACGACACAAAAGTTCATTGTTAATAATTGAAACAAAAAGTAAACTTTAGAAAAAACCGACTTCCACAAACCCTATTTGATTAGATTGAGTTTAATACAAACTGTAACCCCTTATCCCCCCCCCCCCCCCCCCTTGGGGAATTAATTTTGTCAAATCCCATATCAGTGCTACCCCACGCTACTAAGGAACCCCTGTACAAAGTTTCATGGCTCTAGGTCCACCACTGGTTTAGGCTATGCGTTGCCTGCCCGTCAGCCACGCATTGTATTTGTACCTAGTATTGAGCAGTTCTGGTGGCCATATTGGTCTTCATCAGCAGTTCCGCATCAAAATATAATGCTTACCATGTGCATTTGCACGAGTTATTATGAAAAACACAAAAATCACTATAGGCCTGCCTATAATATTTGAAGAGTTCCCTCGATTTCTCCAGGATCCCATCATCAGATCCTGACCTGGTGTCAATGGGACCAAAAAAAAAAAAAAAAAACATCCGCACGAATTGTAAACCTCCTCCTTTGGGAAGTCGGTTAAAAAAGTAAATGAAATTAGAATTTTCCTAAAACGTAGCGCACAAACTTTTTCGGCAGTATTGACTAGGCCTTCTACACTACCGCACATTGGGATGCGTATTGTATTTTAAGTTTTTTTTTAAACTAAAATGCAACAAGTGTCCATTCTCCTTAATGCTATATTTTAAGAGAAAATTGATTTACAATTTTTTGTAGGAAAAAAGTGTAGGGTTGGTTCATCAAGATGACTTTGATAATTTTTTGAGACTATTCAGCATCATTATTATGAGCTGTCTGTTAAGCGAATAGTTGTTGCTTGAACTGTCAGAAACAATTACGTTTTGTGTCGTGCAATAAATAAATAGTGCAGCTAATATTATTATTATCAGTATTTCCGTTTTGTGATATCGAAGTAAGCATCTAGACCATTTCGATTGAAGAATAACATGTCATGTGCCTATTTTTCCTATGTTTATTTTGTTGCTAATCCATCATCAGGGTTACTAAGTTTAAATCCAAGAGAGATTTCAAAATAATGTATTTTCCTATTGCTTATGTTGTTGTTGATATTATATCTAAGATGAATAATAAGGTGACCCTATATAGATATTTTTTCCTATATTCCAGAGATAGTACTTTCTGAGATTTAGGCTATGCCACTTTATGCAGGCATCAGGATTGAGGGCCCAAGTTATTTGATCATAACGGTTTTGTTTAAGTTTAAGAATCTTTGCTTTCAGTTTTACCTTATTTTAACTAATTGCCCTGTAAGTGCAATTTTTAACAATAATTTGAAAAAATGGGCCCTCAATCCAGTTGCTCGTGTTTGTAGTTGATAATGCTTAATTTATTTGTTAGTATATTGTTTTGTACTGAATGATATGTTATTGCATACAATAACACTAGCTTATTGAGATTGAGAAAGATGTTGAACATAGCTTCCATATAGATTATAGTACATTAAAGAAAATCACTGCTTGTCTTTTAGCCCACTCCTGTTATTTTGAATACATTGAACTACCCAAAAAAAATGTACCTATAATTACATAAAGCCAAAGACCATGTAATAAACATAATATTTTCACAATTCTGGAATAAAGATCTGACCATTAAATAGTTCTTTACAAGCTTATTGAATATTTTTCATGCCTGTATCTTTTATCAATAAAGATAATTAATAAATCCTGGATATTTAATTTTAGTCATCATTTCTTATCGAGAGTACAAATTGCCTCTCCACAAGTAAAAAAACTGCCTCAACATAAGCTAAAGAGTATGAAAAGGAAATTACACTATTTGATCAATACATGATTTTATTTATATTTACTTTTTTATATTGCTGTACATAAATGAATTATCAATAAAACATAGTGCTAAACTGTTACAGCCGAAAGAACTTAACCACAAATATAATTTACTTTTTTGAGGGTTTCAGTGAGTAGTATAGAATCAGTCCTCCGAAGAAAGCATAGGTAGCTTTCGCAACCTGGAAAAAGAGAAAAATGCATTTTAAAGATATTACTTGAATACACCTACTTCATCACTATGCCAGGACCAATAATACTTTAATTTCATGTTAGTGTCAATTTACAGAAACATATTTTAACAAAGGACAAATGATAATTATCCCTGTGGTGATTGGCACTATACATGAAGAGGCCTTTGCCCAGCAGTGGTTTGATGTTGGCTGAGTATGATGATAATGATGAAAGGGTAATGATATCATTTGAAGAATATTAGAGTATCGATAAGGGAGTGGAAGCCGTGTCCCGTACATACTCATGCGTCCTTGGATGCTATAACGTGTGTCAAGAAATGAAATAAACAAAATCAGGCCTTCTCACTCGCAAATTACTGCTGTCTTTGGTGTATGTACACAGAGAAAGCCTGATTTCTGTGGATTCGTTTCTATAACGGCACACGCTAAACCTACCCTAATGCGCTAAATAAATATTCTAATATTGATCTTTTCTTCACGACAGTCGAGATTGGAGAGATAAACATACATAACCTCTGTGTCAGGAAAAAAGCTGGAACTTACATTAGCTCTTCCTCTGTTCGTCTGGCTGTTGAAGTATTTGGCCATGCCTTTGAGCTGTGATTCATCAACGGAGTCTCCGGCCATTCTGAAAAGAGAGAGAGTAGAGAACTAGAATCCAGGAGTTCAGTCTAAATTAATGTTGTTAAGGAGTGCCGTATTGAGACAATATTTTGTACAGCCTTCAATATAACATACTGCAAGCTAAATATGTGATGATATAGGGTAAATAAGATTAAATACCTGATTTTTGTCTTTACGTAATTCAACAAGAAACCTGCGATGTTCGCGTAAAAGTGACAGATAGATAATATCTGCGTTTCGTTCTATTCCAAAGAAAAGAAACAAAATATCGAAATTAAATAGGCACCGAGATATTACACCACGTATTATTTGTTACAATAAAAAAACTGCCTAGTTAGGTAAGTACCTAAAATACTACTTAAACATATTTTTACTATAATACATCTTCTCTGTTTCCCTTAACCCTAAAATGATGGGTCTTCCTAAATCCTAAGTAGGTACCTATTCTCTGTGTAGAGTACGGGCGATGATGGTAGCATTACCGAAACGTTCGAGGCTGACTCGATACAGCGGCGCGGGAATATTTTGAATTTGAACGATTTACGAAAGTAGGTACTAACTTTACTACTAACCTTTAATATCATGAGCAGAGAGACCAATACGTCCAACACACAAGTACTATTTTATAACAAGTGGCACTGTGAGCTGTATACTTCGCGAGCGACACAGAGTTTTTTTAGTTTAGTTTAGTTTCCCTTTTACTAAGACTCCGCTGTCCGTCCGTCCGTCCGTCTGTCCGTCCGCAAAAGTACGGACGGCGACCGTACATGGAGTATGAAAGTAGCCGCACCCACCACCCACACCAATAACTTTGTAAACTACATTTTGCGTTAACTACAACCTATTGACTTTTCACTAAAAATTATATAGTCTGTGTCACTCTCATGGTCTCCAAATCCAACGACACCTCAGTTTTTTTACATTTTCAAACCCCATATCTCCGCCATTTTGAAAAAAATCCAAGAACTGAATCAACAAAAAAGCTCACAAAAAGATATCACTCATTTTGGGCCAAAAGTGAAAGTGCCGGCCAGAAAAAAAGTATAATATTCGGATAGAACACTCAAATCCTAGTTTTTTTTTGACTATGACACTTTAACCTGTTCGCTCCATGGTTTTGTTTTCATAGGCTATTGAAATTCGATAAAAGCCAATAAAAATGCCCAAAAATGTATGGACCGTGAATCGGTTAAGAAATGCGCCCTCTAGGGGAGAACAGCGCCGGGCAGACAGGACGGAATACGAAAGCATTATTTTTTGCAACGGAGACGCTTCGCTCGTTCGGTCATCCATGCTCAGTAGTAGGATAATAGGATTTACTGCTGTCGAAAGAGTCAGTGGAAGTGGCATATGCAACACAACACAAAGTATTGTCTAATACAAGGTGTAAATGAATTAACGAAAAATGAGAAACTCCTTTGTTAGGGACATCATTCTGAGCAACTTTCATAATGAAACCGAATTGGATCAGAGCAACTTTATTTTTCATTTCCCAGTACATTTTGAGCCTGAGTGGGTCGTGGTTAGCTGATTTGTATGGAGAAGTGAAAAATAAAGTTGCTCTGATCAAATCGGTTTCATGTTGGATTTTTTATAATCAATACATCAACCTGTATAATTTTTCTCGCATGAATGATGTAAAGTAAGTAGAATGCTTACCTCGGTTGTAATTAGCTATTTACACCCTCAAACTACAATACTAGCTCTCGCTCGCTCGGATACTCTAGATCCGTTACGTACGCCACCTTGCGAGTGGCGCCAAATAGGATCATGTTCTGTAATAGCTCACTTACGCCCCTAGTGTATAGGGCACCGTAGATGTTCAACCGCGATAACGATCAAGCAAAATGATCAATCAAGTTGTTCAAACCACATTCGTAGACGTTCAAGCATGCTTGACAAACATGTTGGTCAAACTTCAAGCAACTGTGAAACGATCAAGCAGTTCAAGCCCCCCTCGAAGACGTTCAGACATGCGTCGTCAAACAAAATTTTCTTCAAGCACATCAAGCACGCAGCAAGCACTTCAAGCATGGCCGCAAAACATCCAACATGCTGTTTGACTAACATGCTTGTCAAGCATGCTTGATAGTCTACGGTGCCCTTAACAATCTACTATACTTAAGAGGATCGTGTACTCGCGAGCTTCCATACAAAAAGCGTTAACGTTTTCCACCCCCTAAACCTTATCCGATTTTCACAATTTTTTTACATGTTTGAGATACTATGGAAAACTATGCTCGTACGTTTTGTTTTTTTTGAAATATTAGATATTTTAGGAAATATAAGAACATAACCCAGTCCATATAAAAATATAAGTTCCAATATTTCCTAAAATATCTAATATTTCAAAAAAATCAAAACGTACGAGCATAGTTTTCCATAGTATCTCAAACATGTAAAAAAATTGTGAAAATCGGACAAGGTTTAGGGGGTGGAAAACGTTAACGCTTTTTGTATGGAAGCTCGCGAGTACACGATCCTCTTAACAATCTACTATAATTAACTAACCAGTTGTAGTTGAACCTTGCTACTTGCTACTATTTCGCTTTCGGTGGGCTTGCTGATTTAATAAACTTTCTATAGATTATATAAACGGCGATCGATGCATAAGTAGCCTTCGCAACCTGAAACCCAGCAAGTTAGATGAGAATTTATGGATATCAAAAACATACGTTTGCTCTGCCTCTGGTGGTTGTACCGTTGAAGTACCGTGAAATGCCTTTCAGACTTGGATCGTCGTCTAAACCGTGTCCAGCCATTTGAGATTTATTTTATGTACCTATGAATTATGGATTTTGGTGTTTGGTTGATAGTTATTTATTATCTGTGTCTCTGTCATAAGTATTTTCATATTTTGATGGAGCCTGGAACAGCCCGGACAGCCCTTCAAACATTACATAGGTATCAGAAGGAGGATGAATTAAATAGGTACATAACGGTAACACCAGGGTAACACACGTGCATCGTGCGTGTCGCTCTAACGGTGTGATGGAAAACATCGTGAGGAAACTTTTATTGCTCGATAGCTGCGGCGATGGGCTAGCCCCCTGCCACGCAAAATTGAGTATTGAATGACTGGCTAAAAGTGGGCACAGTTCTGCCTGTGCCACCCCGTAAGGGAAAAGGCGTCACGCTATATTATGTTATGTTATGCGTCGTGTGGAGGGCGTATCGCATCATCCCATCATATACAGGGGTATCTTCGTCTTATTCCCCTCCTTACCTTACCTGGGTACCTACTGGGGCCTGATGCTGCTCTGAGAAACGCACTTATATTGGATCGCTATCGCATCTAAAACACCCAAAATGGCGTCATTTGGTATGCTCCTAAAGAATCGCAAATAGATCGTAAATAGATTGCAAGCAAATCGTATACGCTTTGACCCTGAACCAAAATAGGACATCTAAGGTACATTTAATTTTTTTTTTGTACCAAAAATAATTATGACTTAGCGAGCTCTCATCTACAGCAAAACATTTCTAACCAATAGCAGTTTATATCTGTGCTAATAGGCAAACCTTAGCTAAATTTGCTGCTACACTACCCCGCAGTCACCCTGTATAACATTAGGATTACGATCGATCGTGCCGAGCATACTGCATTTGGGGCAGCTCGATTGACTGTGCGTGACTGTATCTGCTTGTAGGGATGTCGTCGTAGCCATATCACGATATGGCCAAACGTGAAAAATCTTTTACAGCAATCACTGCGGTAGCTTATGCTGCTAGGTGAAGACTAAAGGGGGCGAGCGCAGCGAAGCCCCCGAGTCAGAACTTTATTCGTGAGATGTAAGTAAGTAAATATAGCCCATTAATGTCCCCACCGAGGGGCACAGGCCTTTACCCGGATCCGAGTAAGATGTATAACACAAAAAACATCACGAAGTGCTGATTAAAAATGCTTTTAGAGAAGAATACACGTTTTCATTAAATCCGATAATAATCCGATAATCCGATCCTTTGACGATATGGCTACGACAGGGACATGGAAATAAAATTAGACATTGCTGAGGGCTGTTGTAAATGCTTTTATTATTTATATATCAATATTTTTGCAAAACACATCACAAAGACAAACTTATTTTCTAAATGGTGACCATTGAAAGAACAACTGATATATCATTAAAATACCAATATTAGATATATGCCATGGATTTGTGTATTATAAAGATTAAAATTTTAGATAGAATACTCAAATTTCGCCTCGACAAGTTCTAAAAGTTTGTCTGGATTGTACATAATAGGTATTGAATACCGGGTTACCTCAAATTAATAATGCTTTCTCTTAAAACTGTCACGCAAAATGGAGTTTTGTATCACTGGCTGAAAGTGGGCACTCGTGCCTCTGCCACCCCGTATGGGAAAAAGGCGTGACGCTATGTTATGTTAAAACTAAATTAAGTATTTCATTATATTTCAATGCATTTTACAAAATAATCTGTATAAGATCTACTTTGTAGAGATGGACTAGTATTTAAAACTCAATAGTACAAAGTAAAATCAGAAAATCACATCAGTCAATTAATGACGTTTCTGATTAAGTCGAAGAATAAAAATTAATCTAAAACCCAAGATCTTGAACAGCAATCGGAGGAATATGACCTCTACTTGTGTATAACGTCAAATCCGCCTCGAGGGTTCTGCTAAATCCGCCTCGAGGGTTCTGCTAAATCCGCCTCGAGGGTTCTGCTAATTCAAGATTTAGAATCTAAGTAAATATAAGTATTTTTAGAATACACACAACACATAAATCTCATAAAAATGTCAAGTTTATCACTAGGTACATATTGCTTTTTAAGTCATACTATACTATACAATAATAAGTACTATCATGATGATATTGTCCTCTATTCACAAAAATGAATCACAGCTTAGTTAAGGCCAGTGACCTACACTCTCCCAGTTTTTGGCATTAATACCAAGCGCTTTAATTACTATTGTTCATAGTTACCACACCTATGCAGATACCATGTAGGTAGGTATCTACGATCTTAACTAAAGCTAATTCTAGGATATCATAGGACAGTAAAGCAGCCTCCACAATTCAACACAGTCGGCGTCAAAAAAACAAAAACCGATCCAACCAGCGCTTGGCCTAGCTTCATACAGACTTAACAGCATCTTAACTCCACATCCAAATCGCATACTTAGTACCACTACCTAGAACGTGAGTTAACTTTGACAACTCCATACTTTATATGGAGATGTCCAGTGTTCCAGCTAGTGGGACAGAGTGATAATAGCATAACAGACGCGCAGCATTCGCACGGATACCTATCTAAACTTTTTCGACACACAAATATGTCCTCATCAGTCCTACATGACGATGTCTTCCCAGTCTTCTTTCTCTCGCTCCGAGATGGAGACGGAGGGTCGGGAGAGTTGCTGCAGCTCCTCATGGGTCTTGGGAGGGAGTGGGTTGTCCGTGAGGTCGACATACTCGAGTGACCGGGACCGCGACAAAGTCTGCGCGTCCACTTCTGTAAAGAGAAAGAGATTTGTAAATGTATCAGTCATATGGACTGGGAAAGTATAAAGACCTAGGACCAGCCGAAAGCAGGCGAAACTTGAAAGTGACTGTGCCATTTCCATATTATATTATATTATAAGTTTTCTGTATGTCATTCTTGTGTTAATACAATAAAGAAGTTACAAAATTAAAATTCCATAGCTTAGGGGAAAGGGCATCACATATTTTTTGCGTAAAAGCGTAAACAAGCGTATCTGGGGCTGGGGTATGGTTCTCGCGCATTCTATATACAGATTTTCGACACCTATATCGACTGTTTCCCATACAAAATCACTTGATCTAATTGTCGAATGTTTGGAATGTGTGGGTGGAGTGTTCGAGAAACGTCCTCCTGTTTCTGCCTCTATATATTGTGTTGTGCAACAGCACAATTACTTTTAATTAAAATTCTAATTATATTGATTGAATCCCTTGCTGCACTCAGGATTTGGAAAACTTGTAAAGCTACACTTTTGCCTCCACCAATATTATCAAAATACATACCAATAATCTGGTTATGGTGTGCTAGTAGCGTGTGCAAGCTCGGACACTGAGCCACGATGTGAGGTAGCGCGATGAAGCTGTTGTGCGAGATATCCAGTCTCTGCAAGCTGGCCAGGGTGCTGAGCTCGTCAGGGAGACGTGAGATCTGGTTGTTTGCTAGGTTTAAATCTGGAAAGGAAATTAATCATATGAATGGTGGATAATGATACAGACTTGAGCAGATGGTCCTGGAGGTTTCGAAAACAATTTAAGACTCCTTGAGAGATGCTCCTTGCATGAAAAATTAAAAAGAGACAAAAAGAAAGATGCAATAGTATGGGATAGGCTAGTAATTATGATAAACAGATACATGGATAGTTTAGTGACATTTAAGACTGACCAAAATTATGTACTTTATATTAGGAATATAGGAATCCCGAGTTTATTTCATGATTAACTAACCAAGCATTTAATTTTATAAATGTGCAGTTATCAGTTCAATTCAATCTGTATTGCACACAATCATTAAAAGTAATAAAAGTGCGAGTAGGACTCGCGCACCAAGGGTTCCGATTACTTTTGGAGAGGGTAACACGTGTTATTCCACAAAAAAAACTAAAGTATAATGTCATCCATTTTTGTAGAAAGACAGAAAGCAGTTTTCAGATTTTTTCCTTAACTTGTGCTATAAGACCTAGCTTAGTGCTACATGATTGTAGGCCTACGGGAAGTGGGAAGTACCCTATAGGTTTTGGGTCCATTGCAATTACTATGAAAATCCAACAATTTTACAACATAAACAGTCGTAGCGTTTGAATGTGTTGAACTAGAAGGTTATATTTTTCACAGCTTTATGCGACTAAGACCTTAACAATTGATATAAATTTCTTCTTGATATGTTCACACATTCTTGATGTAAAACGTCTTGACACACAGACGGACAGACGGACAGACAGACAGACGGACGGACAACAAAGTGATCCTATAAGGGTTCCTTTTTTTCCTTTTAAGGATTGGAACCCTAAAAACATGTAGAAAGGCGAGCTTATCTCTAGAACGAGATTTCTTCCAGCAAATCAGACGCGACAGGAACAATTATAATGAAAGGGAATGCAGTGCACAATAAGTAACTAGTTTATGTACCATATTTTAAATAATTACTAACCTGTAATAAAATTAAACTTGACTGTAAACTTAGGAGGGATCTTTGTGATGACGTTCCCGCTGAGATCACATGTTTTCAACTCTGTGTGTCGCATGAGGTGGTACACTGCATCTGGCACATGCATCAGCTGACATTCCGACAGGTCTGGGAAAACGAGACACACAGATCATTGTAGATTGCACAAATGACCAAAAAATAAGATTAATTAAAGAGGTTCCCTATGACACAACAAAGAATCAAGAGTTTGAAAATAAATAAATGAATATTTTTAATTTGATTGTGTATACAGCAATCACCAGTACAAGATAAAAGAAGATAGGTACGTCTAAGAAAGTAATTGGATCAATTTAGCACCCAGTATTTATTTATCACTACAATCACTTAGGCAACCTGCCCAGCTATTGCATCTAATAGATAGGTGAGCATCCTATTACCAATCAATATGATGCAATATCATGTTACAAGACTTTAAATATGCAACAAAGACATAATGTAAGATATAGGAAGTACCAACCTAGAGATTTAGTTTCGTTAGCTTCCTCACATCGCAAAATAACTTTAGTCACACCATTAGCCATGCTTTAAGGCCACAAAGTAAAAGAGCTGCAATATCAAGCGATTCGTCTTTCGCCTTGTGTTATTTATAAACTTTTTATGAGCTACCGAAACTATTAAACAGGTGGTCTATTTATAGCTAGTTTTGCAGAACTTAGAAGCTTGTGTGATTGTTCTAAGGCTTAAATTAGGCAGGTAATAGTTAAATCTAAATTACATTACAAATAGAAGCCTGTTTTCGCAATTTTCACGATAAAGTTTCATGAAAACCTCGCAAAACTTTCACTCTTGTTTCGCTCGAATCGAAACTCTCGAAATTGACATTTGACAGCGATCAGCGAACAGCTGGGCGGGGCGTTTAGTTTCTGCAGCCATGTGATTTTGGGATCGTTGTTATTTATTGTGGAGTTGTATTCGATTTTATTTAAATAAAAATAAACCTACATTTATTCTTTATATTTTTTTTGTTCAATAAATAAAATAAAATAAAATGGGAGTATACCAAAACTTTGAGACAATGAAGATAAGAACTTAGGTGCAGTTAGTTTTCTTTAGCAGGAGAAAAGAAACGAGAGGTCTCAAAAGTACAGTCAGCCAGCTTTTTACGTGCTTTGCTTTAAAACCTACGTTTAGGCACAGAAGAGATAATAGTACTCCGTACAGAACGGCCACTCCCTTCCCCGCGCTGATTCAGATACCGCACCCCACCCCTGGCGTCTAGGAACTGGTTGAAATATCAATAGACGCGGTTGAACGCCTGACGAGTGACCGCGCGTATACGGTGAATAATAACCGGTAATATAATATGGTGAAGTTTTGTGCATTATTTGTGTGTCTGTCGTCAACTAGAAACAGCAAAGACAGGAGATTCTTTCGGTTCCCGACTGATGAAAGAAGGTAAGCAACAGTAACTCTATTGTTGTTCTTTTGAGAAATAAAAATTCTAATACCTGAATGTAACTTGGTCAGCGTTTGCTGTGTGTCTCGCTCTCTCACAAGGACAGACTTTGTGCGAGACAGAGACAGAGTTATATGTTTGTAGTACTTACTAGCTACTGACTACGATAATAATTGATAATAAATAAGTCAGTGTCGTAATATTTTATTTTTAACCGACTTCAAAAAAAGAGAGGTTCTCTAAAGCTAAACCTTCCGTAATACATAATTATCAATTAAGTACATTTATTATATTTATATATTATATTATATTTTATTATATTCATTTCGTGCTATTCGTTGTTGGTGCGATTCAACAACGCGAACGAAGCACTTCGAGTTGAAAAGTAGGTAGTAGGTGGGTCAATCAACTATTTTACCCACACTTTGCCTTCCCCGACCATTTATTATTAAAATACGCTAAATGGTTAAATTTACACATTTGACGAATATAACAATAGTATCTAAGCTAGCAGGCACTACGGGGAACTTGATTACGTTCTCGAAGATCTTCGTTTGTGTTTTTTTTTGCTCACATGGCGCGATATGGTGTCCTTTGATAGTGCCGTTGAGCTGCTAGTCCTCGAAGAACTTTCAGAGAGAGTGCGTGCGTTGACAGAAAAGTTGATTGACCCAAGTACGCACGCACTAACTTTGTCGCAGCGGCGGCGGCGGCGCGCCGCCATTAGCTGGGTCCACATACAGCGAGCTTCGGCCGAGTCTCGCTCGAACCCTGTCCTGTAGTGGTTTGGTTGTTTTGAATCCCTCAGATACTAGGTACCTACTTAACATAAAATTCGAATATTGTACAATCCTAACGATGTTTTTACATAGGTAGGTACCTACCTACAGTTCACGCCAAGTTTCTCTTACCTACTTCAGAATAAGTAATAGTAGGTAACAACAACATCACATAGCTTCACGCCTTTTCCCATAAGAGGTGGCAAAGGCACTGTGCCCACTTTTAGACAGTTATTCGATACCTACCTACTCCATTTTTGTAACTTAATGTATGAAGGATCAAAGTAAACATTAACATTTTTTAGGATTTCAATGTGAACTCGACTAGGTACCTGTTTAAACGGCAGCGCCCCTACAAAGTCACTTCATAATAATAATGCAAACGCTTGTGTTTGGGTCGCGCCGTCGTCTTTCGGTTCGCCCGACGCAAATCGCTGCATTTGCCGCGCTACCAGCCCTAGCAATATTTACGCACACATTTGCACGTATACAAACATCATTTGGTCATGTAGTAGTAATAGGTGCTTATTTTACGAGCGTTCTATGGAGTGTCCGAGGTGTGGTTTAGGCTAGGATAAAAGATACCAGCCACTACTGGTAAGTATGGTAGCTGACACGGTTTAAAATACTTTAAAAGCAGGAGATCTTACTAAAATACAATATCCTACCACCATCTGAATTAGGACGGTGAGAATGAGTCACACACAAAGTCACACATTACAAGGAAGTAAGACTGTAGCAGGCAGTGACCTTACCTCAGCTGGATTGTGCTCATACATGGACTAAATTGCCACAGTGAGGTCGTCAAGTTTTATGGGGACTGCCGTTCTTTCAACTTGGACAGGTTTACTACGATAAGTTTAAGTTTTCATATGGACACACACATTTTACAAAACTAGGTACCTACTTATCTAATACTAATAGTAGGTACTTATTTATTTGGGTGCAAATCTATACTTTTGAAATCCCCATATGGGAAATGGCGTGACGCTGGTTCAAGCGCTCCACTGTTATCAATCTGGAGAGGTTCTTTTGCATTATCGGTTGGTTCACCTTACAAGCAGACTTATCGTAGTCGATTTATCGCATCGCACAAAAATGTTCAATCTAAATCGATCGGCCCGTCTATCGATCACAGCTTTGTATCGAGTTGTTCCCGATAGTTGCGCCCGCGCACGCTATAGCTTGTTGCACGACGAGACGCATTGAGTCTTCCGCGTGTTAGTTAACGCGTTCTTTGCCTGCGTTGTCTTATTTCGGTCTTCCGGGAGTCCGTAACCGTAATAGACATGGAGAAAATTTGTTCAGTCAGGCTATTTGTTTGCATTCTTGTTGGTATGATTTAGTGATAGTTATAACACACGAAGTTATAAAACGATAGAGGCTAATTAATGAAGCGTAATTAAAGTACTTACTTACTTTAAATTTTAATTCGACTCTATTACCTACAATAATAAATTTACCAAACAACAAGAGATTACAAAATATCAAGCAAGATCATTCAAATCTAATTTAGGTTCGACATCTAGGTCTAGGTAAAGATACAAGAACACTCTAGGCGCTCCATTAAACTATGGTATGTTATTGCCTGTAATAAATTAATAAACGTTATGCATCTAATAGATGTAAACTTAGTTAAAATCAAATCAAAACTATTTAATCTCTTCCATAACCCTCATTTCTCTAATTTTCTTATGTACTTGGAGTTTGGCCTGAGTACTTAGCTAAGTAAGCTATTTGACTTAGCCTTGTTAAATTTCACAACGCCAACGATATCTTCATCGCGATCAGCGGTTTACGAAAGGACAGAGAGTTAGCAGTGAGAACATTACATTTTCTTTTCGTAAACCTCCGCAATATTCCACATAATTACGAGATGGCTCAATCTGAAGTTTTCTTTGTGGATTTGTGGTTCATCCATATTACCCATATGTAATCTTGGGTAAATAGGCGGTCAACAAAACGTCATGTTAGTATTTTCTTAGAAATGATTGATGATGATGAATGATTGAATGAATAACTGCTTCTTACCTTCTTTACTGGGTTTTGTTAGGTCATATTTTATTTTTGTTAGTCTAGCTAGTGTTGATTTGATGGCCTAACTAATAATATTTTATGTGACTTATGCTTATGAGATAGTTAACTA
Organism: Argyresthia albistria; assembly: GCA_963457715.1. Taxonomy (NCBI): domain Eukaryota; kingdom Metazoa; phylum Arthropoda; class Insecta; order Lepidoptera; family Argyresthiidae; genus Argyresthia; species Argyresthia albistria. The sequence continues at coordinate 9,701,999 of OY735262.1, forward strand.
AGTAGGTGCGTATAAAGTTGGTAACAAGTCTGAGCGGACTTTTTGTCGGAAAATTATTTGTAAGTTTATATGGCTTTTAACTGGAAAACGGAGCTATTCGCTATTATTACACAAATGTTGGGAAATTACGTAATGTTTGCAAAACCGTTTCCTATTGCAGTTTTATGAGTAATGACGTGTGGATTTTTTTATTGATTTTTTGTTATTATCTTTTGTTTGTTTTTGTTTTGCTTTAATTATACCTTCGTGAGTGCTACGAGAGCTCTAGTTAAATAATATACGAAAAATCTTAGTTTTTGATAGTAACCATTATAAATGATTTAGGAACAAAGTTACTGATATGCTACGAATGTAAGGTGAGCAAATAATAATTATGCAAGTACTATTAGGTATACCTAATATAAAATATATATTAATATTTCCCAATTTAAACGAACATAGTTGATGGGCATCACTGTGTCAAGGACGGACACTGGCTAAAGCATCATTAGGAAACGTATGGCACAAGTTTAAATTAATGTATAAAAAAATATTAGGTGATTAACATAAATATTTAAAAAATAGTTTGGCCTTAATTCTCAGGTCTATGGCCCCGATTGCGATGAGATTACATTATAGTGGAGTGAGACAAGACATTAGTAATTCAGTCCACCTACGCAATTAGTTCCGAAGATAACGATATATAATACAAAAGTGTTTTAAAGAGATATCAAACAGATATCCGTCTATTTACTTAACTAATAAGTACATTGATCGTGCCACTTCATCTGGGAGAATTTATTGTTACTTAGTTAGTTATTGAGTTATGGATGTCTTTAGGGTTCCGTACCCGAAGGGTGCCAAACGGGACCCTATTACTGAGACTTCGCTGTCTGTCCGTCCGTCCGTCTGTCTGTCTGTCACCAGGCTGAATATCATGAACCGTGGTAGCTAGACAGTTGAAATTTTCACAGATGATGTATTTCTGTTGCCGCTATAACAACAAATACGAAAAATCAAAAGAAATTTAATATTAAGGGGGGCTCCCATACAACAAACGTGATTTTTTTGCTCATTTTTGCTCGATATTGATTGGAAGCAGGTAGACGCTTAAAACGTTCACAATATATAGAGTAGGTATATTATTTACTTAAAAAATAAATAACTAAATTAAAATTAAATTAATATTTAGGGGGGCTCCCATACAAAATGTTATATATTTTTTTGCGATTTTTTATAGATAATGGTACGGAACCCTTCGTGCGCGAGTCCGACTCGCACTTGGCCGGTTATTTCCATTTTAGGTGTCTTTATATTTTGTTTTTGTGTATTAATAAAGTTTATTTTAGCAAGGTAAACAGATAATTACCTAATCAAACGCACATAAGGGCTGGTGATAACTTTACAAGAAGATAACATTGTTGATTGTTTTTTTTGTACATGTGTATTATATGTATTATTGAAATGATTTGCAGTTGGTGCAGTTTACGCTACTTATTATACAAGTAAATGAGAGTTGTGCTGTTGTGCTAAATCAACTTTCCACGTAGGGTAGCAGAGCAGACGCACCTATTTGATTCATATTTATCTAAAACCCCAAACCTTCACATATATCAGAATATTTCAAATCTTACGAACCATGAGGCTCGAAGACAGAATTAATTAAAAGTTTCTGTATGCTATAAGATTTTAACTCATACTCAACGGCTCTATCCTTCAGCTCAACTGTACCTGCACTTACAGAACATAGCAGGTACTCACCAAGTTGACTGTTCTCCTGTGCATCCTCACACCTCCCCACCACCCTGATGATGGCTCGTCCTGCCAGCTGCGCGCAGATCATCATAGCCGGGGCCCTGGGGTCATGCTCCTCCGCCTCCGCCGGCAACTGCGTCGACCCATACTCCTGGGGGGGCCGCATCCCAGCACTGAACTCTTAGCACTGTCTGTCTGTGACACTGCACTGATCAACTAGGCTTGCTCCTACAGGTCCTTGCACTTTTTCGGGAAATTTCCGGATTAGATAAACATCCACCGCAGCGAAACGCGAGGCGCCTGGTCAGCGGCGGGTTTTCTGATCAATTCGAGCGGCGCGGGAGTAGCTGGCCTTTATATCATCGCCAAAACAAAGAAGCGTGCTGCCGGATAGAGAGGGCAACAACAACAAACGTCTGTCCCTCTCGCACTGTCTGCTGCGCAGTTGACGCATGGCTCCGCGGAAGCTTACGGAAAATATATGGGAGAGTATGCCCTCGATTGCTCTCACAAAGGGGATCTGTCGGATTTCGCGCATGAATAGGTAGGACATGGTTTTGCGATGTGGATGAATCACGTTTTCGATTTCAATGAGGGCATTGTGTGTGATCTCTGCGAATCCGACCGTTATCTGATTATATTGCGAATGATTAGTTTTGAATACATTGTTGTATGGCCGATGTGAAAGGAAGCGTTGTGCTGACGGCCGAATACAATTTTCCACCCTGATTCGTGTGGGTGTCAGCATTCCCCGGTTCGAGTTGTTGTAATTTGTTGCGCTAGAACTCCCAGAACACCCCAATCGTTACATGATCGATCACTGCTGTGGCTAGTGCCTTCACCGATAAATAAAATTACCAGCCAGTTAATCATAATTAAGCAGCCGTGAATAAAAATGTAGAGTTCCAATTAATCAAACCGGTATCGACTTTGGTTTAGTTCACAGAAAACAAAAATAATAGAGTCACTTTTCTCCTTCTTCTTAGGTACAAATAAAAATGTAACTTTATGATTTAAAATTAGCTTCCTAGTTCATAGACTTGAGAGTATCTACCTAAATACAGAGATGAAAGGTTGTGATAATTGGATAATTGTGAATATTTCCTCTATAATAGGTAATTTTATTATGTATGAGTTTACCTTATCTTATTAGTCACTGGCAGATAAAAACGTGTGGGGATTTCCAGGTTCGCTCCACTGCCTACCCCCCCCCCCGCACCAAAATGGTTTCTGACCATCTTCTTGCTTGCCCTGTAAGCAAACACGCACTTTGTTTTCCTCGTGAGTTTTAGGCACAGATAAAATATTTCAGCTGTGCCTACAACTATCGAGGAAAGCAAAATGCATGAATGCAAAAACCCTTGATAGAATTTGCTGCAGGTCCGGCACTTTTGTTTGGTAAACGATCTCTACATACCTTGAGCAATTAGATTTTTAATAAACTCGTGCGTGTCAAGTCAACTCAGCGGTTCATAAAATATGAATATTTTCGTGGCCTTGCCGCTTCTGATTTTTTGTAATCGTCAAGAAAGTAGACAATTACCGCCGCCGTTTGTTTCCATGATTTGGTAATGGACAGTTGGCATTGTTGTTAGTTATTTGCTAATTTGTCTCTCTGTTGATTGGTTTTCCTCATACTACGAGTAGGAGACATGGCAGGCTTGGTTTCGAAGGGCTTATTGACCAATCGTAACTACCGCCTCATTGCGGGACAATTTCGATTGCTACTGTTCTACTTAGCTGGATTTTATACCAGTGACACCTAAAATGATCTAGGTGTCACTGGTGTCTATGAAAAAGTTACAAGTTATCCCCGGGATAGTTATCCTCCGGATAACTTTTTGTTGGTCGAATCCAGCCTTAGTTGGTCAGAGCAGCATAGAATCAGTACGAGAAAATAGGGGGACGTTTAGTTAGTCAACGACTGGGGAAGCCCCTAACACCCGTTATCACTAACTATAGGACACGCCTAAATCAGATGCCTAAATATTTAGGAGTTGCCTAGAGCAAAAACACGTTTCACTAACCCTTAAGTCACGACTAACGAACGTTAGGCTGACCTAAAGTTACGACACGTATCACAGAAGTATGGACTGGAGCAATTATGTAGGCTTCGTCAGACCACATGCGGGTCGGTAACTGGATTGATTAATGGTCTAATGGCATATTTCACGAACAATCCCTATCTTTAGGGGACACTTTATTTCCTTTCAGGGACCACCTACCGGTTGTTTCGCTTTGACCTAAGTTTAAGGCTACTAGGGGCCCCCTAAATTTAAGAGGCTGACCTCCGAAACTGTCGCTAGACAGCTGAGAAAAAGAGCTAAGCGACCCCTAACTGTTGGTGAAATCGGGCATAAGAGTCTAAGGTACTACCTACTGGACATGTGTCAAATACACCTACTTATGAAGTAAAATTGTGACACCAAGCGGACGGGGCTGTGCGGTACGAAAGCGGGCCCGCAATGTTGTGTCATTTTGACCGCCATTTGACAACATTAAACATAAAAATTTACATACAGACATTGCTTCTGGCACCACACTAGGATACCGATATAGGATAGGAACCAGAAACAGAAACATCACAAAGTATGTAAACATCCAAGACCTGGGTTTTTTTTTCCATCCCAGCCGGGATTCGAACCCAGAGGTCGTCTTAATTTGCAATTCACATTGAAATGATAACCGCTCCGCCACCGCCCCCGCTCCTGATCCGCCAGTTGTAAGCCGAAACCTACACTTGCGTCAGTCAAGCAAGTTGACGTCCAGAAAAACATGTCCTATTAGTTACTACGTTGTTTAAACGCACCAGCGCGTATTAGTCAAATTGAGACGCAAAGTTCCGTGCGCGCACACAACCTTGAAACTTCGCCAAAGTGTTCCGGGACTTCTCGTTCATTTCGTGGCTACTATTTGTATCTGTTAAATTGGAATAAACAAACACAGCATTTTCACCAACTTCACTGTTTGGCACATTTTTGACAAATCTGGGACGTTATATTTGCGTGCTAATAAAATTTAAACGGCTTCAACCTGGTTTGTTTGATAATAAATTTTGCAGAAACGGTTCTAATTGGATGGCAACCGCCAAAATTATAATCTAGATTCCTGCAAAGAAGTAAATACATTTGCTCATCTACGGTATTATTACCTGTTTGCAGGCCAATCGTGTTCAGTTCTTGGGGCTCTACTCACGATGCAATTTGTCTCGCGATTTGTTGCTTCAACTTGTATTTCTCTCTTTTTCCTGTCCTGTCCTTCTCTTATAATTGAGAGATAAAGGATACAGGCGGTCACAGCGGCACTGACGTCACGATAAGGGCTCTACTCACGATGCAATTTGTTGCTGCAACTTGTTGCCTTGCGAAAGATTGCATCGTGAGCAGGCAGGTTGCATGTAATCGATTGCATCGTGAGTAGGCAGGTTGCATGCAACAAGTTGCAGCGATAAGTTGCAAGACAGATTGCAAAGTGAGTAGAGCCCTTTAGCGTCACTGCGCTCGAATGATGTTCCTTATCCGCCAGTAAATAAGGGTGACGCTAGCGTCAGACGCAGTGTCGCTCGCTTCGAACGGCCTTCGAACCTTTAGGTGCGTAAGAAGGCAATTATAGATAGACAGACTGCGCGTGATCGTCGTCGGTATCGTAATTTGTATACCTATGTCCATTAGATAAGTACATGCTAACTGCACTATATGTAGAACTAGACAGCACCCCATTGAAATAATGTGTAAGTAGAACTGAAAGTCCACGCCCAGTTTTAACTACTAAGTATACACAACTCCGTGTATCCAATATGTAAGGTCAATATACCGTACTTACTTACTTACCATGACATTTAAAAATGTACATGATTGGATTAAAAATCAAGAGATTCCCTTATATAATGGTCCCGAAAACTATATCTACTTATTACCAATTATTGTGGATCTCGTTGATTAGACAGGTAGACATTATGCAATGAACACATAATTTCCTACGACATCCGCTATGTAATAAGTAAATTGCTAGGAATCTAAACATTATGGTTTTGACTGAATTTGATTGAATTCCAGCGAAAAGCGGAGCATACTTTTTTGGATCTTTAACTCGATTGATGCTTCGTCAACCGTAGAAAGAACGTCAGAACATGATGCAATAATACAGTTACCTAAAGAAAATGAAGGAAAGAAGTTATTAGACTTTCCAAAGACAAGTGCATGCGGATGGCATGGCTGAAGTTTGGGTAGAAGTAAATATGTTAAAACTGCGAAGTTATAGCAAAATAAAATACAAAATCACAAGACTAGCAGGCGAACACGCGCATGCGTTGAGAGCGTGACGCACAAAATTTTTCCTCCGTAAACCGCCTGCTGACATTTCGCAGAAGTGTCGGTTTCTCCGTCGCGAAAGCTGAGGTCGCCCCTTTGTGCTATTTCAGGAAAATTTGGACCACAGCCAGTTACTGCTCCATACGGACTTTCGACGCAGTTCATTGCTCGTTGCGTTTCTTGATCTCGAGTGGGTATACTAACAAACAATCCCTAACACTTGATGTTAACGCCGACATTGCAGTAACAGTCAGTGGAGTAAAGCTCTTTTCGTGCCGTGTAATACAATTTCTTTGTTTTAGGGAAACAGAAATTAAATGAAAATTTTCCAAACCAACCTTGTATTTCAGTGCGAGTTATTTTAGATTTCAATGTCAACAGCTTTTGTGACTAGAAGGTAGAGCGAGCGACCGTTACTTTTGTTAGGCACACATGACATGACCCAATGATTTAGATTTTGAAGAGGTCAAATAGCGCAGTATTGTATGTAGTTGTCTAACATCCTATTGGTATTGTGGTATGTGTGCATATCTACACCTACACACAAACGTTCCTACTATCATAAAAAGGCAATCCTAGTTGAATTATAATATGTAGCTCTTTTCATCATCTCTATGGAATACAAAAAGTAACACCAGTTACACTATGCAAACAAACAAGTAACCACGTGCATTTCTAAAAATACATCACAACATAGATTCAATCTATTTGTTATTGCGGATTAATTTTGGAAATATCTACGCAACAAAGTGCGATGTTCAGATAACTAACACGCTTGTTTTGTATGTGGCTGTAGAGTAGGTAGAGTATACGCTATGCGACAATAAAATTAATTTGTTTGTTTTCGAAAACTAACACGTGGTGAAAAAGTATGTAGGTGTCTCATAAAAGCATAAACTTCAGAGTTATTTATGGTTTCCTAAGACCTAATTAACATTAACATACAGGCACATACATTGCTTCTGGCCCTACACTAGGATACCCTGTGTCGTGGGAACCAGAAACAGCTACATCACAAACATGGAAACATCCAAGACCTGGGGTTTTTTGTCCCCACCCGGGATTCGAACCCGGGACCCCTCGCATGGTAGGCAGATGCGCAACCGCTGCGCCACAGAGGCCGTCGATTAACCGAAGAACTGTTGAAAGTGAACAGATTGACGCATAGTCCACCAAATCTGGCTCAGTGTGTGTTGATGGAGGGGTGTCGGGCTAGTGGCCAGGGACTTGATGCTGCTCTGAGAAACACACTTATATTGGATCGCTATCGCATCTAAACCACCCAAAATGGCGTCATTTGGTATGCTCCTAAAGAATCGCAAATAGATCGTAAATAGATTGCAAGCAAAGCGTATACGATTTGCTTGCAATCTATTTGCCCCAGCACGACCGGCAGAATTTATCAAGCTGCCCTAATAGGACCTCTGACACAGCTATATACGACTTCTACCAGAGTAGCGATAGTAGCATGGCTGCCCGTGACAACCGAAACACGGAAGCGCCCGAAAGAAATGCCACATATAGAAAAGGGCACCCATCCAGTCGGTACCCGTCCAGATGTTGCTCTACCTGCACGATCGTTTCCGATGTGCGAATACCGCTCGGTCACGGACGCTTCGAAACAAACACGAGAAAGAAAATCTGATCATATTGACTTCCAAAGCCGTTGTGAATTAAACCAAAAATAAATTACAAACTGGCAAGCAGAACAGCAGCGGCGACGAGAAAATGAAAAAGAACAAAACTTCTACCAGTCAACATTAATTTATTAGAACAATTCAGGTCGGCGCCAAATCGGCCTTCTGCTGCGCGAGTTGTGCGGCCGCGCAGCAGTGCAGCATGAGTGCTGTCAGCGCGCATGCGCGGGCGTCGTCTCCTCCCGCCGCCGCGCCGCCGCCCGCGTCGTCAGCGGATAGGTCCTCGCGCACCGCTGACAGCTGCAGACAAGGGGGCTGATGGTCAGGCAGCAATGGCCGTTCGAAGAAGATTATTAGGAGCAGCTTGTTACAACGCACAGCCGGGTATAAGCCTCCTCATTTTAATGACAACTTATCCAGGTTTTGCCCGCGATATTGGAAATGTTATCGACCAACATCTGGCTGCTGGACGATCCACTCCCTCTTTCGGTCACCATTCAATGGAAAGTATTATACGGTAGTTAAGGGAAGATACAAATCGTCACACATCTCTTCAACTATTAGTTGTTACAGAGGATGCGGCTATCTATAAATACATTTATGTGTGATAAGAGACCCAGCCAGCTCATCCACCTTTGAGGTTGTGAAAATGGCTATTAAGCCACCGCTTCTTTGTTTATCATCTAAACTTGAATCTTCCCTGAATCGTTTGATAGTACGATAAATGAATCTCAGTGGAATTTTCAAATTTTTCAGCAGTTTAAAAATCACTGTTGGTGCGTGGCCGCAACGATGCAATGCAATTATTGCGACTCTGTCTTCTTTGCGCGTCCACTCCATATTGGAAAATGAAGAATATTCCATAAAACCTGTATTTTTATTTTCTTGAAATATTCAAATTTCGAATTCCCATAACTTTTTTTGTGGCCTCTATTCTAAATTCGAAATTTTACCCATGTGACAGAACTTATGGCCCGACTATGTATATTTAATTTAATTTTTAAAATGAGTTTGTTCTCTTAAATATTTTCTGCATGCAACTTATACCTACCATAAGTATAGTTTTAAATAATGAAAGCCCGTAATTGGCCTCAGAAATGTGTAATTGTTAACTTATATTTTAATTGTATGTGCTGTGGGCTTAGTACCAATAAATAAATAAATAAATAAATAAATAAATAAGCAATCCGATAAAAGGATTACTAGGGAAACGATGGTGGGATACATGGATGAGATAATTATCACATCTCACAAACATGAAACAAAGAAAATACAAACTGCAAATAAAAATCAGCTAAGTATATTAATATCAACAACAAGTCAAAAATACCGGAGCTTTTAATAGCTTATCTGAAGCTCGTCAAAATCATCTCATGTATCTTTTACATTGTACATTTTTGAATTAATTATCTTATTTTTTTCTGCAGAGTCAGCCTGTTTCTGATTAGTGTTCAGCCAACCTAACTTAATTTATCCTGATAGCTTGGCCAGCACTCGTCTATCCTGAAGCGTCAACCTGTTTGTGGTTACTGGTCAGCCTGACCTAATCTTGCCTCATAACCTGGCCATCTCACCATCTCATGTATCTGCTGCGGCGGTAGACATGTGGTTACTGGTCAGTCTAACCTAATCTTTCCTAATAGCCTGGCTAGCACTCACCATCTTATGTATCTGCTGCAACGGCGCACACTGTTCGGCTTTTGGTCAGTCTAACCTTCTATCCTGATAGCCTTTGCTAGCACTTACCATCTCATGTATCTGCTGCACCGTCAGCCTCTGCGCGAGTTCCGGCGCGCTCTCCCTGGCGGCCGCCAACATGGCGTCCGGCGGGAGGCCACTGCGCAGCGCCGGCTCCAACACGCCCCGGACTCCGCCGCGAGCCAGCCACGTGGTGCCGCACGATGCGAACGGGTTACCGATGCCGTCTAGGGACTGCTTCCTGGGGTGGGTGAAAGAGGTTTAGGGTTTTGACGAATGGCGTGCTAACCTGTTCATAAGATAGGTTTGTCAGTATCAAGTGTTTTTGAAAGATCACTGTTGAAAGTTAGTTAGTCCTGAATTTCGATGCTGTTAATGGCAGTGTAGATAGGACGGACTAACTGTGGATTCCCTCCAACTTACCTCGGTGTGTGGCTCGGCGATGGCGGCAGAGACCTCGAAGAGGCGCTGGTCTTCGGGGCGGAGAGGGAATGGGCTGAGCCGGCGCGGCGAAGGCCTGCCACTAGGGCGCTCATTGCACCACCACCTGCCACCAGGACGAAGGTTAGAGGGGCAAGCGGGTGAGGTACGGGCACACACAGTGGGGGGAACTAAGTATAGCGAACTTGTAGGTAGGGTGGTTAAGCAATACATTCGTTACATGTAGGTACTATATTTGGGTAAATTAGGTACCTACTTACCTCCATTTATGTCTCGTATATACTTTAGTATGTTTTAGCTAAATATATGTTGAGGAAGGTATACGCGGCAGAAAAGCATTAAAGAAAGAGTTATGCCTGGTTTCCTGGGCGCTGATTAAAGTTAACAGGTTGGTTAAATCAGCTTCAGCCAATCACGAACCGCTAATATTCAAAATGACGGAACTTGATTGGCCGAAACTGATTTAACCAACCTGTTAACTTTAATCAGCGCCCAGGAAACTGGGTGTAAGAATATCGTCGGTAAATTGCGAGTTTATATTTGATCATTCTATTCATAACTCTTTATTGCAAGGAAGACAATGTGATACATAGTCTTAAAACAATGATAAATAGGCAAAGACGGGCTTATCTCTAAAAAGAGATTTCTTCCAGCAAACCTAGGCAAGATAGGAATATTCAAACTGAATATGTACTATTTTCCACTGCATAATTATAAACTTTGGCATTGAAGCAGAATGGTCGGTTAACTTTGAAGTAAGATTTTGAAATTAGTTGAATCAGAGCATCTCATTGACGAAATATGTTAATTATGTGGTCACATTTAATTCCACTGTCATTGACGTTGTAATGTAATATATTTGTAAAAACCTTGGGGTAACTTCATAAAGTTATTGACAAACGTGTACTTAAATACAAAGCGAGCGGAAAAGCCATAACGTAAAATACTAAAATTCTACTACAAGTACCTATATACATAGGGAAAATGGAGCTTTCTTCACAAAACTCGGGTAAATAAGTGGATAATTACAGAATAATAAAAATTCATATAAAACCTACGAGTCTCTGTGTATGGCCCGGAGGGTTCATTGAAAAATCCCGGATATCATCAGCACTCGAGTAACTGGTCTGTACACAAACAAAATACTAAACTTAATAATCGTGCAAATAACTAACGAGAAAATAATTATAGTATATTATTATGTGTGTTAAGACATTTACTGCACTATTAAAAATCCAGCTCTTATTGAAGCGATAAAAATTCGGATTTCTATCAAAAGATGTTGCAAATGTCGTGTTATAATATGTATGCCCCACATTGCAACAGTAGCAACATCCAATAGTCATATTCAGCCAATAGCAGTTGATAAAGCTAGAACTTTGAATTAAAGAAAATTTCATACAAAATGTATAATACTAATACATACTATATACATACTAATGATATTTACATAGGTTTAACTACATCATAGGTTTAAGTTGGAGAATAAACAATTTCAATTTCAATATGTAGAGATTTAGAGAAGAAGATACAAGCCAAGGCCGCCATATATGCCTGAGGTTAAACTGCCCTTATTCTAATGAATATATATACCTTCTTCATGGACATCGAGTGAGTCCTTCCTCTCGACATCATCTTCGGAGTCAGGGTCCACAGTGAGGGTGTCTGCCTCCGTTGTGATCAGTTCTGGAGGGGGACAGCAGCCTATGTCTGTAGGGGGGATAATATAGAGCTTCTTAATAGGAGGGATTTAGTTTGACCCATACACCCGTGGTCTGGTGGGTTTCACCTTGCTTCTCACGCAGGAGATGCAGGTTCGAATCCCGGTGCTGACCATGTACCAATGAGATGATTCATTTGTCTTAAGTACATTATCGGACACTCCGTGTTTCGGATGGCACGTTAAGCTGTAGGTCCCGGCTACTATCACTACTTCGTAGTATGTAGTAGTCGTAAAAACCCCTCCACCAACCTGCACTGAGCCAGCGTGGTGGAGTATCGCTCAATCTTACCCGGACCCGGGTAAAGGCATGTGCTCCTCGCTAGGGACATTAATGGGCTACATTTACTTTACTTTAAATTTACATACACCCGTTTTATAAGTCGTTTGCCTGACAACTCCTTGAATTGGTTTTTTGTCAAGGTGTCCTCAAAGAATTCAATGTTTGACAACTATCTCTAAGTTAGGTTGAGGCGAAAGTAAATCGGTTGGAGGAAACGACTAAAGTGGGTGATCGTTTTTGATTTGAGTAGTTGGTGTGTTTCCGAATTTTCAGTTAGTTTTATCTAGAATCCTGTCCGTAGAATTGTCTTGTAATTTTAGTAATATACAATTTATTGTGTTTATTTTATCAACATCGTTATCAACATCGCCTCTTACTGATTCAAATCGCGGATGTACTAGAAGCCGATATTTATCAATAAAGAGTTGCAATAGAAATTGGGCAAATCTAGCTTTTCCAGAAAATACATCAAAGGATTTTGTGCATAAATATTTAAGTACACATATTCATTACTCTGATCGTAGTTTCCGTGATCGCAGTCGTAAGGAGGTAATAAATTAGCTAGCTCAGAACTACGGTAGAGATGAAGATTTTATAACAGTAGGTAACCTATAAAATATCTCCAGTCATTACGATGATAGTAACACTCGACGATAAAGACCAACATTTGAATGGGCTATTAGCAATAGATTGAAGTGGAGCGTTCATTCTTTTTATGTTTCCGCGTAGACTAATCTATCACGCAACACTTTGCGCGCGTTCTCTTTTTCGCACAAAGAATATGACGACGTGTGGTATGTAGGTAATACTTTTAGGGTTCCGTAATCTTAAACCGATATTTTCCATCAGACCTTCAAAAATAGCTCATATCATAACAGCTAGTCCTAAGCGCATACATTAGTCCATTATTTTCGCTTTGGTTGTTTTAGATACAGGTAGGTAGATAGGTATTATCTCGTGGTAGGTCCGTTCGTCCTTCTGTATGAGACGCGTCAATCATATTATTCATCACATTCGTGTCAGACTTATCAATCACGTTATCTGGGGGCGCGGTAGCGCCCCCAAGCCAAGTCGAGCAAAAAGCAAAACATACGGGCGCAGCAGTAACATCCTTTACAGGAAGCCATTCAGAGCATATTTGACCTACCTGTTACTCCGTTGTGGATAAAGATAGAAACCTGAATTCCCGGCGGCTAAAAGGCACCATGTCATAAGACATATTCTTAAAATTTCAATAAATTGGAACCAGTAGAGTTGAAGGTACAGCAATTCAAAGTTCCTCAATTCATGAAAACTCTAAAGGTTACTTCTAGCGAACCCACAAGCTTAAAATTTTGAGCATGGTTAGAGTTTAG